>CM046004.1:95069746-95430763 GCA_025175895.1 Wurfbainia villosa | reverse complement strand
CTTGAGGCGAGGACTCAGAAATGAGTGGCGGTGTAACCAGGGAAGGGTAGCTCTTAGGTGAAACTTAGCCATTTGGCCAAGTGTCGGATGAGTTTCAAACACGATCATTGCCATGTCATGCGATCGGCCCTCTAATCGAGTGAGTTCATTGGTATCATTGGCCCTTGGATTGTAGCGTCGGTCGGGATCATTACCATCGTGGCGATCGGCCCAAGACCATCGATCATTCGGCTGAAAAGCGTGATCGGATCGATAAGGTTTACCCGCAGGCAGTTCGTTGGCCGTAGGCGATCGACTACGGAGGCGTGATCGTGATGAGTCCATCGATCGTGCCAAAGACCGTTGGACTACAGCGGTCGGGATCAACGGCGTGTTCGGAGGCCGTTGTAGTAACTGACGATCATTTGCCAAGGCGTGATCGGTGATGGCGGCTAACGGAAGAAGTTAGCCCTCTCTATAAAAGAGAGGTGTAAGCCTTTGAGAGGCTAATGCTCATGCTCTCAGTGATCTTCCTAGTGCCTGAGCTCTAAACTCTTCTTACTTGTCTTTACTCCATTCTATTGTAAGAAGAGTGATCTTGGTTGTAAGGTTACCTCCACCTAGCTTGGTGCAAGGAGAGACCATTTAGTGGATTGGTTTAGCGAGTGATTCACGAGGCGAATCGGGGACCGTGGATTAGCGGCGTAGCCGTGAACCACGTTATACCATCGTGTTAGCGTTTGTTTTATTGTTTGTCTTTTGCTTTGTATTTGTATATTCTTGCTAATCTTTTGTAGGCGAGCAATTTCGACGTCAGCATCACGAGGGCTATTCACCCCCTCTTGGCCATCGATCCCCTACAAGTGGTATCAGAGCCAAGGAAAGCTTATCGAGGACTAAGCCACAACAAGCAACATTCAAAATGGCGGCTCAACATCCATCCTCCGAAGTTTGAAGGAGAATTCGCAGTGGAAGAAGCGAATGGAGGTATTTTTAAGCAGTTTTGATATAATGATTACAATGGAATCCGGTTTCGTTTTGCCTAGGGATGAAGAAGGGAAGCCAATAGAGAAATCTAGGTGGACCAAAAAGCAAAGAGAGGAGCACCTTGCGAACTCAAAGGCAAAACATCATCTTTTCAATGTGCTCCCCCAACAAGAGATCAACCGAATAGGAGAATGCCTAGTGCTAAGGAGATGTGGGAGAAGCTAGTAGAGCTTCATGAAGGTACCTCGGAGGCTAAGCTAGCAAGAGACCTCCTCCACTCCCAATTATCCAACATCAAATTAGAAAAGGGAGAAAAGGTAATTTCTTTTGCATTCTAGATTCAAAGAAATTTTAAATGGACTAACAAGTGTAGGTGAGAAGCTATCAAAGGGATATGGTAATGAAGGCCATAGATGCCTTTCCCGGTCCTCAAAGTGGAGCTCCATGGTGGACTCATTCTATATCTCAAAGAATTTAGAAGTGAGCACCTTGGAGGAGTTCTTCTCAACAATGGAACTCCGAAACTAGGCTTGAGGAATACAAGAGGAGCCTAAAATTCAACCCTCAAGAGGAGTAGCATTATTGGCAAACAAGGGGAAGAAGAAGATAGAGATCCCCTCCTCCTCCGATGATGAAGCATCCTCCTCCTCCTCCATGGATAGCACGGAAGAAGCGTATATGGTAAGGAGGGTAAGGCGTGCATTTAGAATTTTAGATTTGATAAATCTAATGATAGGAATAGAAGACCAAGGGGAAGGTCATATGCTACAATTGCCAAGGAGAAGGGCACATAAGGGACAATTGTCCTCTCCTAAACAAGAGCAAGGAAGAAAGGAAAAGAAAGAAGAAGAAGAAGAAGAAAAGGAGCAAGAAAAGAAGGAAGAGGAGAAGAAGACAAAGGAGAAGGGAAAGGCTAAGGCTCTCAAGGCAAGGACTTGGGATGATCCATCCTCATCCTCCTCCTCATCATCGGATGAGGAGAATGCCTTTGTCACCAATTTGGCCTTGATGGCCTTTGATGACTTGGATTGCTCTTCATCCGAAAATGAAGGATCAAGCTCAAATGGGGAGAGCTCAAATGAAGGGGGAGCTTCTACATCCTCCTCATCCGAAGAAGAAGAGGACATGAAAACTATGGTAACAAATCTAACCCCTAAGAAAATAGTTTCCATGGTTTCTAGCTTAACTAGAGATTTATTTAGAGCTAAGAAGAAAAACAAAAGCATGCTAGATCAAATTAAGGACCTAGAAAATAAACTAGAAAATGCATGCTTAAATGATAATATTTCTTCTAGCTTAAATGATGCATGCTCACATGATTATATGCCTTTAGATGTTAGTGATGCATGTATGAATGAAAATAGGGCCTTAAGGGAAAAGGTAGATTATTTAACCAAAGCCCTAGAAATTCACTATTGGCTCCAACACCCTAAAAATGATCTTAGGGAGCCAAAGAGCTAGTTTCAACAAGAAAGGCCTAGGATACAAAGAAAAGAAAAATGAAAAAGCCTATAAATGCCTAATAGCTAGGGGACAAGATAAAAAGAAAGTAATTGCTAGGAAATGGATCCCCAAGGAGTATTTAGTGAACCCAATAGGAAAGAATCTATTTTGGGTTCCAAAATCCATCCTTAAGGGTTAGGATAACCCTAGGGTAGTCAACCATATGAACTTGACCTATATCATATTTTGGTTGACTTAGGATGACGGGACAACATTTTTTAGATAGTGTTGGGTGATGATAACGTGCCCATAAATAGGTAATAATGCCTAAATCATGATGATTGATGTAATTCCTATGTATATTTACAATCATGATTTATGTTTTTGATATTTGGCATGTTATCATGAGAAATAGGTTTAAATCATGCTTTAGGTGATAATTTGTTTATTATCATCGTATAATACCTAATGCATGACTATAATTTGATGAAAACATGTATTTCATGATCATAATGTAGAATTAATTGATATATGTCATTATGATCATGTAGGATGTTAGGTTGATACTTAACCATGATAGAATTGCATGAATATATGGGTTAAGTATATACAAATACCCCCTAGGATACATCTCACACTCACTATAGGCTAACTTGATTGCAAACTTAGCATGGGTGAGATATTAGGATGATACAAATGTCCACTAATGCCTATGGCATTTAGATGGTCATTTAAAGTATCAACATAGCAATAATAGACCAATCATGGGGAAGACTTATGTTTAATTCATAGACATATTGCCCAAAGATCATGGTTGGATATTTCATATGTTTTCAAAACAATTTCTTACCTTAAAATACATGTATTCATGTTTTGAAACAATTGGATGCAAAACTAGGTAGCTAACTTGATACTAGAATGATCAAAAACCTAGTGGTTTTTAGAGCTTTTGGATTTTTGGCAAAAACAAGAAAATATAATGAGTTTTCATGAAAAACTATTTTTCATTGATAGATATACTTAAAATAAATATGTTCCCCAAATTTCATGATTTTTCGAATTTTCTGGAATTTATAATGCATTTCTGAAATTCGTCCAGAAAATCAAAAATTCGGATTCCTTTGTGCGATCATTTGCCATCTTGATCGGATCATTTGGTATTATAAATCAGAACATTGAAGGCCGAATTCAGTTTGTAAACCTACAACAAGTGGTAGAAATATACTTGATGCCATCAACAAGTGGTACCCAATTTTAAATCAACTTGTGATATTTTCCCTCCATTATACTTGATGCCATGAGCTTATAACTTAGTGTTAATCTTTTTGATGGTGTCAAAGGGGGAGAAATAAGTATGTTTAAGTTAATTACTTTAGGGGGAAAAATATATGATAGGGGGAGAAAATTTGCATAGAGAGTTTCATGGATTAAGGGGGAGTTGCATGTTGCTATATCATGTTTATCTTTACATGCTTTCTTATGTTTTTACCTAACTTAAACGGATTGCCACATATCAAAAAGGGGGAGATTGTTAGGGCAATCTCTTGCCGTAATATGGTTTTGATGGTGTGGCAAAGGGTTTAAGTTAGTTTGATATGTTGATGTGATATGTGCGTTGAAGTCGTGCAGGACTTAGTAATTCGCACATGGAGCCGTGGAGAGTTTCACATCTCATGACTCGTGCCTTGAGTCGGTGAAGGATAGCTTTGCGGAAGCCGTGCGCTTGGAGCATCCGAGAGACCGCTGGACGAGAAGCTTGGAGTGAAGCCGGAGGAAGTAGACTTCGAGGCAAGAGACGCGAGCATTGGCAGCCGCGGCGTCTTTGATGTCGCCGAGGGGCGTGGCCGAGAACGAAGAGAACCGAGGCGAGGACTCAGAAATGAGAGTGAGTGATTGTAACCCGGGAAGGGTAGCTCTTAGGTGAAACTTGGCCATTTGGCCAAGTGTCGGATGGGTTTTCCGACACCGATCGCCATGTCATGGCGGATCGCTCGAGTCGAGTGAGTTCGGACCGATATCGATGGATCGGATTGCGGGCCGATCGCCATCGTGGGCGGGCCGCCAGACCATCGATCGGCTGAAAGCGCGGCCGATCGGATCAATAGGGTTTTCGACCCAGACCGTTCGTAGCCGGATCGCGGTCGACTACGGAGAGGCGATCGGCCGATCGATGAGGTCCATCGGCGATCGCCAAGAGTTCCGTTGGACTACAACGGGATCCGGCGTGTTCGGAGGCCGTTGTATGGCGATCGCCAAGGGCGTGACTGGTGGCGGCCAACGGGAAGAAAACAGCCCTCTCTATAAAAAGAGAGGGTGTAAGCCTTTGAGAGGCTAATGCTCATACTCCAAACGATCTTCCTAGTGCCCCACAAGCTCTAAACTCTTCTTACCCGTTTTTACTCCATTCTATTTGTAAGAAGAGTGATCTTGGTTGTAAAGGTTACCTCCACCTAGCTTGGTGCAAAGGAGAGACCATTTAGTGGATTGGTTTAACGGAGTGATTCACCGAGGACGAATCGGGGACCGTGGATTAGCGGCGTAGCCGTGAACCACGTTATACCATCGTGTTAGCGTTTGTTTTATTGTTTGTCTTTTGCTTTGTATTTGTATATTCCGCTTGCGCTAATCTTTTGTAGACGAGCAATTTACGACGTCAAACATACGAGGGCTATTCACCCCCCTCTAGCCGGCCATCCGATCCCCTACACATAACATATAACAGTGTAACCATAATAACACATCAAAACACAGCGGAAACAACACAACAATAATACAATCCCACACACATACATACCGGTATGACTAACACCAAAACTAAGAACCACCATAACAAAATCAGAAAAGAAAGATACAACAACAATAGTCACAGACTACAATCATGACACAAAAACCAAAGACATATCGAAACACCAACGATAACCCAAAAACCCGGACTCTCGGAGCTGAGATGAGACGATGCCAGCCAGCGGTGCTCCAAGTCCATCACGAAGTCAACTACCTGTTACCTGGGCGACAGAAAAACCCAGGGTCCGTAGTGGTGAGTAAAACTCAGCAGGTAATAGGAAAACATGTATATATATATCCATATCACATGTAATTCGATAGAAAAATATACAGGTATATCAAGTAACACTAACATGATAACATATTCATGTATATACCTTCTAACCAAAAGCCAATATAAAATGCAGACATACCTGAACGTCTGCTATGCTACACCTATCCAACCTGAGCACATATCCACAATATATACATATACAGGAAGTCTGCTCTAAACCATATAATGACATAAATACAGGTCAAAGAATGCAATAGACAATCCAACAACTATACAGATATCCTACACGACCGTATAAGTGATGCGAGTAGCATGCATGAAGATGATGTACAACCAAATACAACAAGCATAGTATAATCAAATGCAGCATCACAATAAGCATATATATATATATATATATATATATATATATATATATATATATATATATATAAATAAATATATCTATATATATATATATATATATATATATATATATATATATATATATATATACTGCATCTATATTGTATACTAATCACAATCATCCATATATATATATATATATATATGACAATATGCAAAGATACCATAAGTCGACAATGCAGCATGCATGGTTATGTCAGCTCACCCTAAAGCTACCACGACCCCAGTGTGGCCTCGGTGGCTCGAGCATGACAACTGTTCCAACTCAACACCAACCACTACTCTCGAGTGGCCGAGTGGGCAGTATGACCGAGTAGCATATAAGCGTGAAGAGCAAGCTACACGATGGGGGTCCCTGTTGTTGGCCACTCCGACAGTCACTACCCATGAGTGGTCGAGTGTCACACACGTAGAACTACGACACGCAAATCCAACTACCACCGTCTATAGTGGTAGAGTGCAACACCACAATGCTCTGCCCTCACACCGGTTACTCCTCCTATGAGTAACCGTGGAGGCAGGATGACTGACGACCCTCTCAACCATAAGGGAGATCACGTTGCCAGCATGCATGAAAATGACATGAATGCAATGTCTCACATACAGACATCCACCATAGACTCTCTATTCTACAGAGAGTCATACTAATCAGATCAACACACTCTCTATCCTACAGAGAGTCATACTCAACTGATCATAACACTCTCTATCCTGTAGAGAGTCATACCAATCTAATCAACGCACTCTCTATCCTGCAGAGAGTCGTACTCAATTGATGGATGCACTCTCTATCTTGTAGAGAGTCATACTCATCTGATCGACGCACTCTCTATCCTATAGAGAGTCGTACTCAACTGATTATAACAAGCTAAGACCACCGGTCCATAGCGACACACTAAATATCATTCACCTGACCATTTACACAATACATGGTCGGTGGTAAACATGCAACCTAAATGTACTAGAATAACCCTAGGTTCAAGACATTGTCTACCTACGGATAACCTCTTTGCCCAATTTATAATCAGGTTGTCATCCGGACTTTACTATTTGCACTTAACTAAACAAATTCTAGGTTACTTACATCACTTATATATATAACTCCTAATCATGATAAAATCAAACATGATAGCAGCAATGGAGTTAATAGCCAAAGGTAAGGTATCAAGCGCAAGAGTAAATAGAACAGAGTCAAGGTAACATGATCATATAAGATGATCATGCATCTAAATATGCAATGCATTAAAACTACCTAACCAAGGTAGGAATTACCCACCTGATATGTAGTTTGTGCTGATTGTATTCACATCCGCGAACCTGCCTCGTATCAAAGTCCTGAAACCGTAGAATATCAGTATAATCAAAATAACTCTAGTCTCCACTAACCATCAATATAATCCAATAATAACACATTCAGATCAGTTTACTAAATTAATCTAATACATAACTATGAACAACCAAATCTCACTTACGAAGCCTAGCTTTCATTTGCTCGACTTCTTGATCCTCATCAGATCTGACTCCAACAATCAAATTGGAAATCAATTCCAACTCTGATCTACCAATCCTACAAAGATACAATCATATCACTATTCGTTAACTACTGATTGCTTTGATTTCATCCTATACATTTTAACCAACCGTATCTCAAATGTTGTTTCCATAACACTTAGATTCAAGCTTACCTTGTCTCGTTTCCATGGTCCACAATGGATTTAGATAAAGCCTCTTGTCGAATAGGACTCCATTCAGCCCACTTCATCACCTATTCCAACTGAATTGCCATAGCTTATTGATCCACCTGTTGATTTCCCAAATTTACACATAAATTGATTCCCAATCACCTGAAATCACAAGGCATATAAGTTTACCTCCTCAACCTACAAAATCTCCACTTCCTTAACCCAATAGATAGATTAACAACAATAATCTTACTGGAAATAAGAGATGCATAGGGTATATTAACCATACCCACAGATCTAAGCCTCGCATTCGTCGGCTCAAGGATCACCAATTTGCCAGGCGATGGCAATCTGGATCGAGCGCTGCGGCAAAGAACGAAGAAGAATGAAAAACAGGTTTAACTTGCGACAGTGATGCCCTAAATCTATGATATTGCAGAGTAACCGCAAGAACAGAACAGAGACGATGCTAGGTCAGAATGGTCGACCACCAGCGCACGCGAAGATCATTGCGTGGCAATTGGATCAGCACATCAAGCAGGGGCCGACAACCCTAGCGATCGACACGACGATGATATCTCCAACTCGCACGGATCAAATGTGTCGCAAGACCTGGTGAATCAGACGGCGGCTGGGCACAAGGAAGGGTAGCGACGAGTAGGCGGCAGCCGCATGACGGTGAGGGTTGCGGCGCGGTGGCCTGTGCGCGGGTCCGATGGAGAGACCAATAGAAGGCCTAGCGCTTTGCGGATCGCGTGCGGCATAGCTGGGCATAGCGGTGGCGGTGGAGGTGCGGTGGAGGTCAGCGTGATCGGTGAAGACCGCGGCGGAGGTAGGGCTGGAGCGGCGAAATGAGGAACCGAGAGGGAGGGCTCGGGGGCAGCGATGAAAAGGGAGAAGGGCTCGTGCATCGAAGGCGAAGAGGCGATTGCTGTGTCGCGGAGAAGAAGAAGACGCTCGCCGAAGGAGACGATCGGTTGCGTCAAGAGAAACAGTCGGAAGAAAGAAAAATCAAAGGAAACATTAACGTTTGGCATTATTATTGAGTAGCGGGTCAGGTAAGAAAATACCGAGTCGGGTTTAGGGAAAACAATTGGATCCGACGCTGATCAATCCATTAAATCCATTGACCTTAGAGTTTTACAATTAAACTTAAGTCAATTAAACCCCTCATACCCAGATGACCCAAACAGGCTTTCCCGAAGCCTATTAAATCTTTCCCCGTAATAGCCATAGAAATTTCCATTTAAGTCCAAGAAAATTTCTAAAATTCTTGGAAAATTTCATAGGGTATTTTCCTAATTAACAATCATTATATATATATATATATATATATATATATATATATATATATATATATATATATATATATATATATATATATATATATATATATATATATATATATTGGGGTATTTTACACCTAGACTCTTTAATTGAATTTGTCATAATTTGAAGAGTATTTTCTAATTTTTCAAGACTTGACCTTAAGGCTTAATTTTTTACCTCTAATTTGTCCAATTTTGATTTCCCATTAATTCCTTGGACATATTTCTTCCTAGGTATATGTTTAGATTTCTTGGGATTTATGTCTAGGTTCTTGTTATCCTCAGGTGGGGTCTTGACATTATCCCTAAGATTACAATGTTTAACACCTAAACAAAAATATTTATTGCTAGCATGCTTCTTATCATTAATAATTAAAATTTTATTATTGAAAGTGAACTTAGGCTTTGCCTTTGGAGCTCCCCCTACACTCGAGCTCTTTGCCTTGTCCTTCTTTAGGTTTCTCCCCTTCAGACATTGACTCCTATAGTGACCCCTTTTGTTGCACCGGAAGCATATTATATGCTCCTTGCTCTTTCGAATTGGGGCTCCGACCTCCTTGATCTTTTCCTTGGCCTTGGGTGACGGTTGAGTCTTCTTGACTCTTTTTGGACATTTGCTTTTGTAGTGACCTTGTTCCCTGTACTCAAAGCATGTTATATAATTTTTATTTTTAATACATATGCTTGAGTTACCTAGAGAAGAACTTTGAGCTTGTTCTTCATGGGCTCCGGAGGTAGAGGATTCTTCTTGCTCCGGTATTGAGTGTCTCTCCTTCCCCTCAATTCTAGAGGTGGAGACTTCCAAAACCTCCTCTTCCTCGAATGTTGAGCATCTCTCAATTTTCGATTCCTCACATTCTTGAGTCAATGATGAGCTTTCCTCAGCTTCCTTATCTTATGTCGGTGTGGGTTTATCGTGGAGCTCAACCAACTTGTCCCATAGCTCCTTAGCATTGTAGAATTCTCCTAGGCTATACAATAAACCCTTAGGAATTGATTTAGTTAACATTAATATTACTTTTTTATTAATTTTGTATTTCTGATTTTGCACTTCGATCTACTTCTTCTTGAGAACTCTTCCTTTCTTGTCCTCGGAGGGATCAAATCCATGCATAATGCAAAGCCAATTGTTAAAGTCGTTCATTAAAATATATGTCATTATGCCATTCCAATAAGCGAAGTCTTCGCCGTCGAATATAGGTGGAACTGTGATGTCATAGCCCAATCCATCTTTGGGCAACTCCATCTCCTCTAGCGTTGCTCTTGTGGCGATGAGTCCGGTGAAGAGCGCCCCGCTCTGATACCACATGTTGATAATCAGGGTTATTTTTTTTTTCTGAGGGCATGGGCTCTGGTACCATTTGTTGATGATCGGTGATGCGCTAGAGGAGGGTGAATAGCGACTTTCAATTTCTCACTTCGATTCGATCATGTGCTTATCTACAAGATATTAGTATGCAGCGGAATATATAAAATAAAATGCATAAATTCAAATACAACACAAAGCATAATACAAGATTTATGTGGTTCGGAACTAGAGTTCCTACTCCATCTGAGCTCTAGTGATGCACACCACCACTATCAAACCTCTTATTTTCGATATGACATCGGAGGTGAAGAAACCTCTTACAATAGGATACAACTAAATACAAGAATGAAGCGGGAAAAAAAAAGTAAAGAACACTTTATAAAACTTGATTGTTTGCTTGCTTGTTGGTTGCTTCAAGATGTCCTGGAAAGTCTGGAATGCATCCGCAATTCTCCTTCCAAATCTCTAAGAAATCCGCTGTCAAAATCCTCCCTTTGCTGCTTCTTTTATAATCTGTATCAGACTAATTTTATCCCTTCCAGTCGACTACTCTTAACCAGCAGTCGATTGACCTCAATATTGTTGTCTCACAATGACTCAATCCATGTTGGAATCTGCCAAATGTATACTTCAGCAGTCGATTGTTGGCCTGTAATCGACTGGTCAGTCGACTACACAACAATCTATGCACTGCTACAGTGTCATCAATCGACTGCCCATACATGACAGTCGACTATCCAAGGCCAATCAACTGGTCTAACCCCAAATGACCGCCGAGCTCGATTGCACACGACTACCAACTAGGTGTTCGAGTCAACTAGGGCTTCGAGGTCAAACACTGACCGATCTATAACCCAATCCAAGTATGATCCTCTCATACTTAATACTCACATATAGCCTAGACCTAAGTCTTCTAGCCACCTCCATCAGTCTCACGCCTCTCGGATCCATCGAGTCCGTGATTTTTCATCATTCGCGTTAGCCTTCAGGTGCTTCCATCGATTGTGTCATGAGAATCGGGTCCTTTGGCAAGGTTCATTTGGACTTAAGCCACTAAGACTCCATGCTTGGACTTTACGCTGCCAAAACCTCACCCTTGGATTACCAAGGTCCACTTGAACTTTACGCCGCCAAGACTACATGCTTAGACTTATGCTACCAAGACCTCACCCTTAGACTTCTTTGCTAAGATCCATTTGGACTTACATCGCCAAGACTACATGCTTGAATTTTACGCTGCCAAAACTACACCCTTAGACTTTTCCATTGCCAAACTTCAATGCTTGGACTTTCCCCGCCAAGACTACACACTTGGACTTACGTGGCCAATACCATTATTGGACTTTCCAATTGTCAAGCATCCATACTTGGACTTTCCTTGCCAAGACCATTCTTGGACTTTCCATGCCAAGTATCCAAACTTGGACTTCCCTTACCAAGACCATTCTTGGACTTTTCATGCCAAGTATCCAAACTTGGACTTCCAAAGTTGATTGCGCCAACAATCTCCCCCAAATAATCTTTCTCATATGACTTTGGATATCCCAATCATCCACTGGTCATATGGTCAAACTGTATTGTCAAACAATGGTCAAACTCATTGTCAAACATCAAAACCCTACTCGAGTACCACTCGAGCTTGAATTTATTGACCAACACTATCAAGTTTAACTCTAGGGATAACTTCCTTTGTAATCTTATTAGTGACTTTCCTAGGCTTCTTCGAAGCCATAGCTGTTGGTGCAATCGACCCAGGTCACGATTGACCAGACTCGAGTTTGACTCGAGTGATGTTTTGATGTTTGACATAGTATGCTTGACATTGATGTCGGTTAATATTTTGGGGAGATTGTTTATACAATCGACCCAGGTTATAATTGACCAGACTCGAGTTTGACTCGAGGGAGTCTTTGATGGTTGACTAGGGATTGACCATGTGATTATGGGAAAGTCCAAGCATGAGTCTTGGCAAGGAAAAGTCCAAGTCTTGAGTACTTGACACAAGGAAAGTCCAAGCATGGGTCTTGGCATGGAAATTCCAACATGGATTGGCAAGGGAAAGTCCAAGCATAGGTCTTGGCATGGAAAGTCCAACATGGGTTGGCAAGGGAAAGTCCAAGCATGGGTCTTGGCATGGAAAGTCCAACATGGGTTGGCAAGGAAAAGTCCAAGCTTGAGTCTTGGCATTTGAGAAGTCCAAGGGATTTGATATTGGCAGCGTAAAGTCCAAGCGGAGTCTTGGCGGCGTAAGTCCAATGTACTTTGGCGGTGTATACACCGTTAGCATGACATAGCCGATGGAAGCACCTGAAGGCTAGCGCGATGGATGAACAAGTCGTGGATGACTTGGAGGGATTCGAGAGGCGTAAGGCTGATGGAGGTGGCTAGAAGGCTTAGATCTAGGCTAAGGGTGGTCTAGCAAGTATGGGGGAATCATACTTGGGTTAAAACCTCATTTTTGAGGTTGAAAGTCGACTGGCATTATGGCCGGTTCGACTGTCGTGAGTCGACTTAAGTTCGACTGTCGTTTAAGAGCTGAAATTGCTCTGGCAGTCGACTGCTCAATGAGAAGTCGACTGCCAAGGGATGGCAGTCGACTTCCAGTTGAGTTGCGAGAACAGAATGCTCCGTGGCCGTAGGCGATCGACTACGGGCATTCGATCGGCCAATGTTGGCGATCGGTGGTGAAATCTTGTTGGAACTTGTCCAAGCGTGGATTGGCCGTTGTCTCACAACTGATGTTGGCGATCAAGTAGTTGTTTGTGGAGGGCTCAAGCAAGGGTTTAATTAGGCAATTTGAAGGGGAATTGTTGGTTCTCTTCCAGTCCTTCAAGGCTAGTCCAAGACAACCAAAGATCAAGCAACCAAAGTGCTCTAGTAAAGTAGTTTTCTTTACTTGCATTGTATTTCATTATTGTATATTGCTTGTATTCATCTCTTATTATTGTAAGAGTAGTTTGTACGAGGTTTCTCTGCCTCCGGATTGTTCCGAGAAGGAGTGTTTATTAGTGGTGTGTGATTGACATCGCTAGGGCTCGTTTGAGCCCGACCCGTGGAGTAGGAACCGTGCGGTTCCGAACCACATTACATTCTCGTGTTCGTGTGTGATTGTCTATTTTGTTATTGTCATTATTATCTATATTCTGCTTCGCTAACGAAATTTGTAGAGACGACACGCGAACGATTTCCATCACGCTTAGCACGACGCTATTCACCCCCCCTCTAGCGGGCGCACATGTCCTAACAATAGCCACTAGACAACTACCATGATCAACTCTAGGGATGACCTCCCTTGTGACCTTGGTATTTCTAGACCTAGGATTTGTTCCACACTTAAATGCAACATTGTGGTAAATTTGCATAAATTCCTTGGACTTAGGTTTGTAACCCAAACCTTTCTTATCCTTATATTGATTTTGCTTACCAAAATCTAAGTTTTGAATACTAAATCCATTAAGAATCTTTTCCATCTTTCTAAGGGTCTTCTCCAATTTATCAAGCTCTTAGAACTTAAAGCTTGATTTTCTATTTCTAATTTCCTAATTTTTTGTTGTCCATTATATTTTTGGACACTCTTCTTTGTTCTAGGCATATGCCTACTATTCTTAGGGTTAATTCCTTGATTGTTCTCCACCTTCATATCCTTAGGTGTGGTAGTCCTAGATTAATTATTCTAGAATTATGCTTAGGCTTAAATTCATAGGATTTTGCCCCTAAAAAATAGGACTTATCGCTAGCATGCTTCTCATGGTACATAGCAAGTAAATTATTATTAGCATGCTTCGTGTTATTATTAATAATTTTAATTGCATTATTAAAGGTTACCTTACGCCTAGCTTTAGGAGCTCCCCCTACACTTGAACTCTCCTTTTTGCCCTTCTGAGGATGTCTTCCATTTGGGCATTGGCTCTAGTAGTGGCCTTTTTGTTAGCACCGAAAACACACAATGTGTTCCCTGCCTTTTCGAGTTGGGGCTCCAACCTCCTTAATCTTCTCTTTGGAATTTTGTGCCATGGGAGCCTTCTTCTTGACCAATTTTTAGCATTTACTCTTATAGTGTCCTCTCTCCCTACACTCAAAGCATATTATGTGACTTTTATCTTTATGAATTGAGCTTGAGCTATCTTCCTTAGCGGTAGGGGAACCGTGGTCGAATTCTTCATCATTTCAGATGTAGATGGCTCCTCTTGCTCCAATATTGATGACCTCTCCTTCTCCTCAATTATAGAGGTGGAGACTTCTATGACCTCTTCTATTTCGAATGTCGAACATCTCTCGAATTTCGAATCTTCAAGGTCTTGAGATTGTTGGTTCAATCGGCCCAGGTTACAATTGACTAGACTCGAGTAGTGGTTTGATGTTTGACATTGAGTTGACCATTGTTTGACAATGGGTTGACTATATGGTTGACATGGGGTTGACCATATGATGGAGAAGTCCAAGTGGGACACTTGGCAATGGAAAGTCCAAGTCCTGTATACTTAGCATGGAAATTCCAAGTCTTGGGTACTTGGCATGGAAAGTCCAAGCATGGGTCTTGGCAAGGGAAAGTCCAAGCTTGAGTCTTGACAATTGGAAAGTCCAACATGAGTTGGCATGGAAATTCCAAGCATGAGTCTTGGCAAGGGAAAGTCCAAGCTTGAGTCTTGGCAAATGGAAAGTTCAACATGGGTTGGCAAGGGAAGTCCAAGGGTTGATATTGGTAGCGTAAAGTCCAAGCAAGAGTCTTGGCAACATAATCCCAATGGTTTGGCAGCGTAAAGTCCAAGCATGTGTCTTGACAGCATAAGCTCAAATATGCCTTGGTGGTATAAACCACATTAGCATGACATAGCCGATGGAAGCACCTGAAGGCTAACATATGGATGAATAAGTCATGGATGATTTGGAGGGATCCAATAGGTATGAGGCTGATGGAGGTGACTAGAAGGCTTAGGTCTAGGCTAAGGGTGGTCCAGTAAGTATAAGGGCATCATACTTAGGGTAAACCTCATGTTTAAGATTTGTCAGTCGACTGAGGTTATGGACCAGTCGACTGATCAAGTGTTTTGACACTTGACAGTCGAGTTGACTCTGAGCAGTCGATTGAGATAATGACCAGTCGTGGCCGGAGTCAACGGCGTTCGACTATGGCGCGTATCCTTAGTAGTCGATTGTCGACATTTGTGATCGATAGCTTGATCAATCGACTGATGGTCGAGGAAACGGGCACAAAATGTTTCCGAGTCGACTGCTAGGGTTTGGCAATCGAGTGGAAGCATGATTAGTCGACTGATGGTCTATCCATTGGAACTTATCCAACATGGGTTAAGCCATTGTCTCACAACGGCTACAGGAGGAGTCGACTGATGATCTCGAGCAGTCGACTGCTAGGCGGAATCTAGCTTGAGTTGTAGGTTTAAAAGGAGCTCAAGGAGAGGGATTTTGGCATGGTTCCTTAAGGTGATTTGGGGTGATTTGTTGGTGCAATTCAGGGTCTCTAAGTGTAGCTCAAGTAACCAAACAAGCAAGCATCCAAAAGCGCATTTGTAAAGTTTTCTTTATGTGTTTTTGTGTATTTCATTTGTAATCGCTTGTATTTACTTGTATTACTTTTATAATCTGTTATAAGAGGTTTCTCTGCCTCCGACTTATTGTCGAGGAGTGTATTTGATTATTAGTGGTGTTTGCATCGCTAGGGCTCATTCGAGCCCAATCCATGGAGTAGGAACCCTAAGATTCTGAACCACGGTATATCGGCATGTCATTGTGTATTGTTGTTGTTTGTTGTATTTTGTTATTGCTATTTTGTATTTCTGCTGCGCTAATAACGATTGTAGACAAGCACGATCAAATTCCATCAAGCGACAAAGACGCGACATTCATCCCCCCCTCTAGCGACGTTCAATTAATCCTAACAAGTGATATCAGAGCGGGTCGCTCTTCACTGTCTTCACATCCGCAGGAGCAAACATGCTAAAGAGCAAGATGGAGATTGAAGAAAAATTGGGATGAGACATCAACACCCCAATTCCATACACCTTCTATGGACAAGAAGGGTTTGAGCAATGGAGGACAAGAATGGAGACATTCTTAATGATGGACATAGAAAATTGGTTCATCATCATGGAAGGCTTCAACCCCCTGAGGGATAAGAAGGGAGATGTCCTCAAATTAAAGAAGTTAACCCAAGAGCAACGCCTAAAGTTCAAGACCGAAGTTAAGGTAACACAACTTTTAGAAGATTTGATACCTAATGATATTTTGTCTAAACTAGGTGAATATCAAGATGACAAGGAGTTTTGGAGCAAATTGGCAAAGTTTCATGAATGTCCATCACCGACTCATGAAGTAGAGGAGAAGTCCGAGGAGGAGTGTTCATCCTCTCAAACTCAAGAAGATTCGGAAGAGGGAGAATCATCATCATCCTCACAAGAAAGTGAGGATTTGGAGGTTGATAGAGAATCAACATCCAGATCAGAAGAGGTGGATGAGGTAAAGGAAGCCTCCACCTTTAGGATTGAGGGGGAGGAGACTATGTCATCTTCAATACCGGAGTCAACTCAAGAGGAACCATCTATCTCTAGAGATGAAGAAGTCCAAAAGTCCACCACCACTGACCTAGGTAACTCAACCAATTTAGTTAAAAATAAAAATCATATAATTTACTTTGAGTGTAGAGAATATGGGCACTATAAGAGCAAGTGCCCTAAGAAGGTTAAGAATGCTCCTTCGGTACCAAAAGTCGACAAAAATTCAAAGGATGTCGGTGCCCCCAATTAGGAAGAGCAAGAAGCATGTGGTGTACTTCAAGTGCCAACAACCGGGGCATTATAGGAGTCAATGCCCTAGGGGGGAGGAAGAAAGGGCAAAAAGGAGCATCAAATATAGAGGGAGCTAAGGCAAATCCTAAGGTAACCTTTAAGTATGCTTCCTCTTCAATTAATAGTCAAAAGAATGCTAAGAGTAATCTTGTTATTGTTCATAAAGAGCATGCTAGAAATAATAGATTTTATTGCTTAGGGGCCAAACATGTCAATTTTAGAAATAAGAAGAAATTTGGGACTAATATCCCTAAAACAATCCTACATAGGGAAACTATTAGGAAAGTAGAGGACCATTTAGGCATTAACCCTAAGAAGGATAGACA
Source organism: Wurfbainia villosa (assembly GCA_025175895.1). Lineage (NCBI taxonomy): Eukaryota > Viridiplantae > Streptophyta > Magnoliopsida > Zingiberales > Zingiberaceae > Wurfbainia > Wurfbainia villosa. The sequence continues at coordinate 95,413,443 of CM046004.1, read as the reverse complement.
TATGCCTAAAAGAAATGGTAATGCCCAAAGACTCAATCAAAAATAAAAAATTGGGCAATTAGAATTAGAAAATCAAGTTTTGATGTCAAAACTTGAAAATTGGAAAAGACCTTTAAGAAAATACAAAATCAAATGTCAAACTCTAGGATCTAGGAGTCAAAACCTAGGATCTAGGAAGCAAGGTTCATCTAAGGGAAAGAAAGGTTTGGGTCACAAACCTAAGCCCAAAGAGACCTATCATAATGTTCCATTTGATTATGGAACTCAACCTAGGTCTAAGAGAGCCAAGGATACTAGGGAAATCATCCCTAAGGTTAACCATGGCAAGTGCCTAGTTGCTAAGGTTTCAAGAAAACCTAGAGAGGTCACTAAGAAGGTTACAAGGAGAGTTACCCCTAGAGTTAACCTAGGTAAGACCCAAATGACCAAAGCTTCTAAGCCTAGAAGGGTCATTAGGAGGGTATCTAAGGAAGTTATACCTAATTAACCCAAGGAGCTCAAATAAATATTGGATTCCTAAGAGCGTGATTCCATCACGCTAAATGGGTTGGGGGTGTCAACTTGAATTGGTGGATAGTTAACCTAACCATAGTAAAGTTGACACTTTATAACATTTTCAAGGTTGTGTGATACCTTAGAAATAAGTTTGAAACTTAATCCTAAGGGATTTTAGGATGTGTCATTAGACTTTGAGAATTATGAAAAATTGATCAAACGCGGTACTTTTAGGTTTAGAGGTCTTAATGTGCCATTTTGGATTTTAACATACTTAGGAGATCAATTTATCAAAGAAAATTATCTTAAATTTAGAAATGACATTTGAGCTTTACACTCAAGTACTATATACCTTGATATGTTACACACTTGCGATGCTTCATGTGTCTTATCATATGTTTGCATGGAAGGTATGTTTATAGTGTATTGCATCTCACAAAATATATGATTCGCCTTGATTGTGTATTTCAAACATTTAGAAAGGGTGAAATGATAGGAATAAAATTCTTGGATGTTAATGCTTGTAAAAATGGAATAAAAAAATCAAAACACATTAATAAATATGCAAACACAAGCATAATCGATATATTCGATATACATGCATGAACACATTAAAATGAAATAAAATTAAGTGAAGAAATCAAATTCACATAATTCCTAAATAGAAAATCAGATATCAGTCGACTGAATATACTGTAGCACGATATAGCGAGTTCAACAGTCGAGTGTCGAACCCAACAATCGACTATTAGTAGATCAGTCGACTGAAGACCTCAATCAGTCGATTGATGCTACTGTAGCTTGGCACAGAAGGTTCAGCAGTCGATTGTCGAACCCATCAATCGACTACTAGCGTCGTGAATCGGTCGCTAAACTGTGACCAGTTGACTGATCAGACTCATCAGTCAACTGATCGCCGCGATTTTATAAGACAGAACCACTAGGGTTCGACCTTTTCATGCAATCTTTTTCTTCTCTGAGCGCTTCCGACGTCCACCTTCGTGCTCGTGTCCATGTCGGCGACTCCAAGCCTTAGGTTTGAAACCTAACTCATTTTTCCTATTATTGTCTTCCCATCATGGCTAATGGACTTTTCCCTCGCTTCGTATTCTCCTCCTCTATGAGTTAGGGTTCTAGCTAGCCTTTTCCAACGCTCCTCCGATGTTTTCTCCAGCATTTGATTGCTCACATCATCTTCTTCAACATCAGACCAAATTACACCTAAGTAATCTCTTAAACTCAAACCCTAATCATGTTACTTAATCAATGTCTTGATTTAACCATGTTTTTTGTGTCATTGCATTGCATTCATCACATTCATATAGAAAAAAACGTAGGATAGAGTCTACTGAAGGCTCATCACTCTCATACCAACCCATGCCAGTTAGGTATTTGGATGAGCATTTCTTTCAATCTTACTGTAGGAACATTATTCAACTCATAATGCATTATCAGTTAATGAAAGTAGTCTTTCGCATGCATTCCATCAACATTGACTTGCTTAAGGAGTTTTACTCCAATTTGAGAAGGGTTGGTGATGGTTCGACATACTCTACTCGCGTTGCAAAATGCGATTTGGAGTTCACTCCTGCGATTCTACAAGAGTTCTTGGAGTGTTGACCATCAGACGACTCCTTTGTGTTCTATCCTGGCTTTGATGAGCCTCTTCCGACTCCTTTTGATCATATATCCCTTGAGTCCATGCATGAGCATTTCTTTCTTCAACCTCGTCCATTAGGTCAAAATTTGTTTTCAATTAATGACTTATCTGCACTTAACAATGTACTTTATAAAGTCATTGTTGGATGCCTCCTTCCTATTGTGACTCGGGGTCAGGCCAAGATCCGACCTCCCCATCACTTTCTCATGTATGCAATTCGTCACTTATTGGACATCAATATTGCATTGAATATTTTCCACTACATAGTCCACTTTGTGACCCCTGTACAAGAGAAGGTTCATATGTCTTTTGGACATATCATTACTGCATGACTAGCTTCCATAAGCATAAACATTTCCAAGGGGTCACCAGCCATTCATTTCGACTCAGACGATTTCATCACTATGCAAAACTTTGCATTAGCCGGCATGCGGATAGGGGATGGGAGGTTGGAGTGGCTTGCTCAGCCTCAGCCAGTTAGGGAGCCTGGAGAGCCTGCTGTAGAGTATGAGGGGTCAGTTGCTGAGGAGGAGGATCTCATGATACTAGATGCACCAGCAGTGGGTCTCTCGGAGCGCTTTGCATGCCTGGAGGCCAGATTTAAGAACTTCCATGAGGAGGTTGACTCACGATTGGAGGAGATCAACTTAGGGCGATCCTCCATTGACTACCAGCTGGATCAGATTGAGCGACGTTAGCTCGAGATGTTCGAGATGATACGAAGCTGGACGCTGAGTCAATAGCCTCCACCTCCTCCACCATCTCCAGGAGATGGCTCCAGTGGATGGTAGCTAGGCACACATTATGTATCTTACTTTTATTTTTTTAGTGAGGAGTGATTGTCTGATGTCTGTTTGTTTGATGTAGAACTGACTTAAAGATAAATCAAATATTTTGGTTTTCCAAATTGTGTTTTATTTATCTTCTATTATGGGTTTGATGTGTGTTGATTTGTATATTCTATTTTGTCATGTCATGACATCAGATCTCCTCTTTATCATATAAAATATCATGATAATGCTTAGGGTTAATTTTTATGTCATGTTCATATTTAGAGTATATTCATATGTCATAATATCATGATTATTGGCACATGTCTATTTATACTATCATTATATGTCATAATCATCATTCATTCATTTAAGGTAAATTAAAATTTATTTAAGGACAATGACATGATTTGAAGTCTCATGTATAAGGGAATCAAATAGAGTTGTCTAGAAAATGCATGAAGCCCAAATAACCCTAATCCCACATCTCATAATTACATTGACTTGTGTGTGTTTTATACACCTTAGATACATGTGAGTTAGGAAAATGAGTTAAGTTCAAGGTGCATAGATGTTGCATCTAGATGAACTTAAACTTATTTCAATCATAAATATGGATCATGAGGAAAGCTAATATACATGTCATGTACATCTAACTCATAGTCCATTGTTCAAAATAGATTTTCAAAACCATTTTAAAATCCTTTTAGAAAATCTTGGTGAAATCTATCTTTTGATAGCAATCACTATTGAAGAAGTTGATACAAAGTAGGTCAAAAATATTAAAGTTTCAATAGTTTTTGATCTTTGTATGAATCTCTTATTTTAATGGGCATTTTATTTTCAAACTATTTTTCACCCATGATATTTCATGTAAGTAATGTGCATATAAAGTTTCAAAAAATTTCGAAATACGTATATTTACTTACGCATTTTCAAAACTCATTTTTTGAAAATCTGATTTCAAAAATCGTGGATCACGATCATGATGTCACCGATCGATGATGCCGCTTGATCGATCGATGGTAAAGTCGATCGATAATGATTTCGTAAACCAGAATGTTTAGCCTGATTTCTTATGTTAAGCTTACCCTAACTACTCCTAACCTAGGATATGCTTTGAAAGCATTAGAAAGGGTGAAAATTCATTGGATATGGATTAGGAGAATTATTTAGGGTGTGTATCGAATTTTAAGGGAGGTGAAAGTTCAATGTTGAATCTTTGCCCTTAATTTCGATTGACCAGTGTTCCTATAGGCTTAGGGACTCTCCAAGGACATTGTTGATGCAATGGTCAAGGGGAAGTAAGCCTTTAGGGAGAGATTATCCATCATGGAATGATGGATGTGTTCTTCCTTATGGGGAGAGAATTTGGAGAGTTAGAGAGTTTATAGGATTGTCTCTTTTGAGTGATATGGGACTTATCACTAGGAAGAGTGAAGACAACCTAAGTGTTTTTAGACCAAGAGGGATATTGTAAGATCTCATTGGGATATGAGACATTGACACCCTTAGGGAGAGTCTTTTTGATGCATGTCAAAAAGGGGGAGAATTGATGTGGGAGAAGTTGAGATTCCCAAATTTGAAAAATTGGGAGGATTGGTTTGAGTTAGTGTTCTAACTCAAAGGTATTGGTTTTTATCAAACATCAAAAAGGAGGAGATTGTTGGTGCAATCGACCCAGGTCACAATTGACCATACTCGAGTTTGACTCGAGTAATGGTTTGATGTTAGTGTTTTGATGCTTGACATTGATGTTTGACAATGAGTTGACCATTATTTGACAATGGGTTAACTATATGGTTGACCATATGATGGAGAAGTCCAAGTGAGACATTTGACAATGGAAAGTCCAAGTCTTGTGTACTTGGCATGGAAAGTCCAAGCATGGGTCTTGGCAAGGGAAAGTCCAAGCTTGAGTCTTGACAATTGAAAAGTCCAAGATGGGTTGACATGGAAAGTCCAAGCATGAGTCTTAGTAAGGGAAAGTCCAAGCTTGAGTCTTGGCAAATGGAAAGTCTAACATAGGTTGGCAAGGGAAGTCTAAGGGTTGATATTGGCGGCGTAAAGTCCAAGCGTGTGTCGGCGAAGAAGCCCAAATGTACCTTGCAGATATACCACGTTAGCATGACATAGCCGATGGAAGCACCTGAAGGCTAACATATGGATGAACAAGTCATGGATGACTTGGAGGGATCCAATAGGCGTGAGGCTGATGGAGGTGGCTAGAAGGCGGTCTAGGCTAAGGATGGTCTAGCAAGTATGAGGGCATCATACTTGGGGTAAATCTCATATTTGAGGTTTGTTAGTCGATTGGTCAAGTGTTTTGACACTTGGGCAAATCTATTGGTCGAGAGTCGATCGGCATTCAATTGCGCCACGTAGCCTTAGCGCAAATGGCATCGGCGATCGTGATGGCGATCGATGGTTGATCGACCGACGGAAACCGATCGTGATGGTCGAAAACGAGCATATAATGTTTCTGAATCGACTGCTAGGGTTTGACAGTCGAGTGGAAGCATGACCATTTACCTCTGTAACATAAGATTTAATGAAATGATTTTATCTTATGGTTTCGAAATGATCAATGAGAATCATTGTCTTTTCCTGAAAAAAAAAAATGAAAGTGTGTCATTTTATCATTATATGTTAATGATATGCTGATAGTAGAAAATGACATAGGTTTTGTGATAGAAGTCAAAGAGTGACTTTCATCACAGTTTGACACAACAGATATAGGAGAAGCTGAATACATCTTAGGAGTTAAGATCATCAGGGATCGATCTAAGAAACTTTAGATTTGTGTCAAGAGTTTTATATAAATAAGATGTTACAACATTTCAGCATGTCTGATTGCAACTGTGAACTCATGATGAAAGGTACTGTTCTGAGCAAGGGTATGAGTCTCATGACTCATGAAGAAATAGCCGAGATGAATAGAAAATAATATACCCGGGTTATAGTTAGGTTAATGTACACCATGTTGTGTACTTCACCTGATATCAGCTCTGTTATTAGCTTAGTCAACCGGTTTCACCAAATCCGTGGATCAGACAGAGGAAGATAGTGAAAAGGATATGATTATTGTCTCTGTTATCAAGGATCAGATATAAGTCTGAAGGGTTATTCAGATGCAGATTGGGCTGGGGACCTGGATGATAGAAAATCCACATCAGACTATGCATTCTTGTTGAATGGTGGCGCCATCTTCTGGAACAACAAGAAAAAGGCCCGTGTGGCCTTGTCAACTGTGGAAGCTGAATATGTTGCATGTTCAACAGTTGTACAAGAAGCAGTCTGGTTAAGGACTAAGGAGATTACTAAAGCATCTGAAGATTGCTGAGGACAGTGAGAGTCCAGTGACCGTCTACTGTGACAGTCAAGCTGCTATAGTTTTTTCCAAAGATCCCAAATATCACAACAAGAATAAGAAAATAGTTATAAAGTATAACTTTATAAGAGATATTGTTGCTAAAAAGAAGGTGATTCTTGAGTATATTCCTATACGTGTTATGCTTGTAGAACCTTTTTACAAAGCCGATGATTAGAGAGTCATTTAATGAGCATGTAAAGTCTATGGGACTTCGTAGAATGTAATTTGATTGGATAGTATAATTTGATTGTTTGAAATGCTAGCTATAATTCATTCAGTGTATGTGATGTTACATTTTGATAAGATCTCGATGAATATGTTGGCAGGTAGTGATTGGTTCTCTCACATAGACAATCATCTCTGTTTATTATGTACGAATAGGGATAAGACCATTACTTATAGGATAACTTTGGAAGCTATATGTATAAATATACATACCTATAGTGAGATCATCTTGATATGTATCAAGATAAGATCATTTGAGAATAATGATCAAATAAATGCTCTCATCATTTACTATACCTGTTTAGAGCTAGATTAGAATTCATATGTTGAATTCATGATTAAACATTTGTAATGTCTAGATCAAAATTTGTAAGATGTTGAGGAAAACATACGCTCTTTATTACTAAAGAGAATAACATCGTAACATGTAATTCATATCACATGTGCTAAAGCGACAATGAGGGTAGTAGGAGAATGGATCTGCTTCTCTACTATGTGAGCCCTTTGATATTATATGTTAATCTCAGAATTTGTCCTTTGTGATTATTTAAGTGTCTACTTGAAGTTTTAATCAGGATATGCTACTTTAGCATGTAAACCTATTGACTATGGATAATTCGGTCTATAAAACATGACTAGAAAAATAATTGATTAAAATGAATAGATTCACGCTAAAAAGGAAGATTAAATATATTTACATCTTATGAGAATTATTCACTGGTCGATCCATTTCTATTGTGTATGGAAATGATTGTGAATATTGATAATATGGAACATGCTCTTGACATGATAGTCATTATGAGGGATTAGATATGTTCATATTGATGTAAATGAAGATTATTTAATCTGGGTAAATGTAAGACATGGATGAATCCAGGTAAATGATTTTGTACCACCATGAGAATGATTTTGTACTACTTGGAGAATGACTGAGTCACCTGGAGAATGGTTATGTGTCATTAGGTGAATGACTATGTGTCATTCAGAGAATGGTTATGTACCCATTTGGAGAGCGGCTAAGTTAGTGTAATAATTTTTCTTAGCATTGATCGCTTATGTAAGGTGTAAGTGTAACAACTTTCTTAGCAATGAATGCTCATTGTGCTTGTTGTCGCACGAACCATTTTCCTAAGTATGAATTGGTTGTTCTATTGGCCTTTGTGACTAATGATCTTTGCTCTATTGGTTTTTATGACTATGTACTCCGACTTTATTTAATGTATGTGCCTAAATACCTCTTATTGATCTATGTGACTATTTATCTATGTAACATAACTTGAACGAGTGAGAGATATAGACAATTGCACACGTCGCCATACTTGGCAACGTGATCATGCACGTCTTGCACACATTGCCAAGTGTGGCAACGTGCACAAGGTGCTGCCATACATTCATATAAAAGGATGTGCATCCAATTGTTGGGATGCAGAATTTTGTGCGCCCAAATTGTGTTAGTGCAAGGTGTGTAGGCAAGAGGTGAAGGCTAGAGTGTGTGAGGCTGTGAGCAACGGCGAAAGGTTACTGAAATCTACATGTGATTCGTGGATCGTTGTAGAAGTTCTGTCGGAGAGAACAGAGAGTTCTAAGAACGCCGAGATGCGACGTAAACTTGGTTAATTTGTGGAAGAGTAGGATCCTTCCGATTTGATAATCGTGATCGTTTTTAAGACGATGAGCAGAGATCGTCTTCTCTATAGATCCAGGAAACACGAAAATTCTGACGTCTCACTGTAAGATTTTATTTACAATTTAAGTTTAATTTTTCAGCATTATAAATTCATGCAGTATATACAGTAAAATCAATAAATAAAAATAAATAAATAAACAAAAAAAATCACCGGGAAAATCTTTTCACGACTTTTATTTCCTTTCTTATAAGTAAACAAATTAAGGGTAAAGAGAGACTTCGTCGCGAAAAAATGGCAGGGCCTAAGGACAATTAGCAAGTGGTTCAGCCACAGAATAACCACCGAGTCGAAGACGCGTTGCGTTGTGTTGTGTTGTATTGGTTGGAAGGACGACGACGGACTGCCAGTTGCAAAAAAGGATTCCTTAAAACTAATCAATCTACAGAGAGAGGAAGCATAAAAGAGCTGTAAATCACAAGAAAGAATGCTCGGAGGAGAAAAACAAAGTAATCCAGAATTCCCAAATCCTAAACCAATCGTGATATTTTCAAATGAGACTCAAAGATGCACGGCTTCTTTTTGAAACATGCATGCCTCGGTTTGGCTGTCATATTCCATGATCTACCAAAAGAATGATATCCCTTACGTTAGTGCAACCCAACAAGGATTTCCATCATCATCTTAATGTGCAGTGTTAGGGTTTGGTCAGATTGAACTGGTTCCTCCAATTCATAGCTACTATACCCCTGCTGAACATAAAATTTCCTCGAGTCTGATGTATATCATGCATTCGTTCTGATCTGTTTCTTTGCAATAATGATGATGATGATGTAGCAGGATAACCACAATTGCAACAGCAAATGACCAAAAATGAAAAACAAATCGAAATCCAACTTTCTTCCATCATTCGGTTTACTTTTCCAATAGAAGTTCAGTTTGTCTTCAATATTATAGGAAGACAAGTAAAAGGATAGGCGCACACAACCTCTAGGAAGATTCACTAGTCGGTGTCGAACTATAGTACAAAATTTTGACTAGTCTCTTGACCAAACCAATTATAATTAGCTTTCAGTGCTGTCACAAGGAGAAGGTAAAACAAACCATCACTGCAGCCTTCATCTTCGCCAAGAAATATTATTTGAATATAATGTTGTTTTTGAAAGTAGCCTTCCTTGTTTCTGTACTAGTCTGCATGATTTCCAGATAGCTACCTACCTTTCTCTGACCTTCATGAAATCCTCGAGTTATCGATCGATTGATGCATGCATTTTGCATTGTCCAAATTTCGCGCAGAGGAAAAACAGATATCTTCGTTACACTGGCACAGTGCTCGCCATGCGCTGAGAAGCAGGACGATGTTTTTTTTTTCCAACAGAGTGGAATAATTGGAAGTCAATCTTGATGGGGGGAATTTGTGCATGGATCTGGCTGTACTGTTTAGCACTCGAGTTAAATTGACAATGGTGAATCCTTTGCAGCTCTATCCGATTTCACAAAGCGACAAAGGGATTCCGAGGCCGAACACATCGGCATCTTTGTTTTCCATTTCTATATTTTAAACAATTCCAATCTTCTCGCCTAAGTCAAGAAATACGGGCAGCATTTGGTGCCAGTGCTCTGTCCTCTTCCTCCTCTGTCCATGGTGGCTATTTGGGAGTTGCTACTGCTCCTGTTGGCCAACCACCTCTTGAGAGCCACCGTCGCTGGAGCGAGGCCGTGCCTGAGCTCCGCCATGGGCTTCGACCTGAGCTACTGCCTGAGCTGGAGAGTGGCAGTGGAGGCCAACAATGTCCGCGCGTGGCGCACCGTCCCGGCTCAATGCGTCCGCTACGTCGAGGAGTACATGCTCGGCGGTCAGTACTACCGGGACCTCGACACCGTCGTCGATCAGATATTCGGTTACCTCAACGGGATCACGGCCGCCGCAGACGGCTTGGACGCTTGGATTCTCGACGTCGACGACACTTGCCTGTCCAACACTCTCTACTACAAGGACAAGCATTTCGGGTAATTTCAAAATCAAGCACGCATGCCCGATCGAGAAGAGTAAAATATATTCATAATGATATAATTTTGTCTATACGATCGCGATTCTGTTAGCGGAGATCCATTTGATCCGGCGGCATTCAAGAGTTGGGCTCTGAGGGGGACCTCGCCCGCCATTCTTGCGGTGCTTCATCTGTACAGGAGGCTAATAGAGAGAGGTTTCAAGGTGTTCCTGATCACCGGAAGGGACGAAGAGGTGTTCTACTTGTCCACGACACAGAATCTTCATGCGCAGGGCTTCACGGGATACGAGAGTTTGATCATGAGGTGACGATAAAAAGTTTCAATACGATTGAAATTGGATTATTTCTCTTTCCGAGAAGAAATAATAATGAATTTGTGAGAGGTGTGCAGAAGTGCAGAGTTTAGAGGGGTAGGAGCAACGAGGTTCAAATCGGAGAGGAGGAAGCAGTTGACAGCTGAAGGTTTTAGGATTCGAGGCAACGTCGGCGACCAGTGGAGCGACCTGCTGGGCGATTGCACCGGCGATCGCATTTTTAAAATCCCTAATCCCATGTACTTTGTTCCATGAACAACAATTCTTATCTCCTTTGCACGCAACCAAAAAAAAAAAAAAAAAAGAAGAAGAAGAAAAATGAAGGTGGTTCTTGATTTCTGACTTTTGCTTGGTATATAGAAATAATTAATATATACACTAACAAAGAAGTGTAAATCTCTTATCCTCAGAGCTAATCCAATTGCAGAATAATTCATTTGCAGTGGATAGGAGTGATCAATTCTCGACTAAGTCTTGTATCGTATGAATGTATCTGTTTATATGAGTTTAAGTGAAAGAAAAAGAAATTTTAGATTGTAAATATAAAATTTACTGTAATCGTCAAAATCTTCGCGTTTTCTAGATCTGTAGGGAAGACGATCTCTGTTCGTCGTTCGAGGATCGATCATGTCGGAAGAATCCTACTCTTCCACGAGTCAAGTTCCTATTGTACCTCGGTGTTCTCGGATCTCTCCGTTCTCTCCGGCAGCTCAACGGGGATTCACGCACAATACCTCTCTCCGGCAGTCCTCCCACTAGCACAACCCTAGTATCCCTTATCCAACCCTGGGCCTTGGACACACACCCCCTTTTAAAGGGGGTGTAACGTTGCAGCATCACTGCACGAAGTGCAGCATATGCGTCGCACTTCGTGCAGTGCGTGCACACGTTGCCAACTACAACGTGTGGACATTGCAGCAGCTACATCTCTCATTCGTCCAAGTTACGTCACATATACAAACGGTCACATATACCAATAAGAGGTTTTTTAGCCATATAGACCAAATAGAGCTGGAGATAATAGTCACATAGACTAATAAAAGTATCTAGTCATATAGACCATATATAGTCAAAATTCATAATTCCAAAAGACTAATAAAACAGAGATGAATAGTCACAAAGACCATTAGAACAACCGATTCATACATCGGAAAATGGTTCGTGCGACAGTAAACACACTAAGCAATTCAATGCTAAGAAAGTTGTTACACCTTACATAGCTGCTCATAGAGCGATTCATGCTAAGAAAAATTATTACGTCTAACTTAGCTGCTCTATAGATGGTATATAATCATCCTCTGAATGACCCATAGTCATTCATCTGATGGCGCACAACCATCCTCCAGGTGGTACAAAACCATACTCCTGGTGATGATGTCTTGTTATTTATCCAGATTAAATACTCTACATTTACATCAACATGAACATCTCTAATCCCTCATAATGACCATCAAGTCAAGAGCATGTTCCATATTCTCAAAATTCACAATCATTTCCATATACAACAGAAATAGGTCGACCAGTGAATAATTCTCAAAAGATGTAAATCTATTTAACCTTCCTTTTTAGCATGAATCTATTCATTTTAATCAGTTGCTTTCCTAGTCAAGTTCCATAGACCGAATCATCCATAGTCAATAGGTTTACATGCTAAAGTAGCAAACCCTGATTAAAACTTCAAGCAAACGGCTAAATAGTCACAAAGGGCAAATACTAAGATTAACATATAATCTCAAATGGCTCAAATAGTAGAGAAGCAGAGATTCATTCTCCTGCTACCCTTATTGTCGCCTTAGCACACAAGGTATGAATCACATACTACGATATTATTCTCTTTACTAACAAAGAACGCATGTTTTCTTTAACATCATACAGATTTTGATCCAGACATTCCAAATGTCTAATCCTGAATTCAACATATGAATTCTAATCTGACTCATTAACAGATATAGTAAATGGTGGAAACATTTACTTCGATCATTATTCTTAAATGATCTTATCTTAATATCAAGACGCCCCCAGCTTATAGGTATGTATCTCTATACATATAGCTTTCAAAGCTATCCTATAAGTAATGGTCTTATCCCTATTCGTACATAATAAACAGAGATGATTGTCTATGTGAGAGGACCAATCACTACCTGTCAACATGTTCACCGAGATCTTATCAGAATGTAACATCACATACACTGAATAAATTATGGATAGCATTTCAAACAATCAAATTACAATATCTGATTGTCATTACAAAATCGTTACATTCTACGAAGTCATAGACTTTACATGCTCATTAAATGACTCTAGTCATCGGCTTAGTAAAGGATCTGCAAGCATAGCTCGTGTAGGAATATACTCAAGAATCACATTCTTTTTAGCAACAATATTCCTAATAAAGTTATACTTTATTCTTTATGCTTGACCTTGCTGTGATATTTGGGATCCTTGAAAAAAATTATAGTAGCTTGACTGTCACAGTAGATGTTCATTGTACTCCCACTGTCATCAGCAATCTTTAGATGCTTCAGAAACCTTTTTAACCAGACTGCTTCTTGTACAGCTGTCAAACATGCCACATATTCAAATTCCATAGTTAACAAGGGCACACAGGCCTATTTCTTGTTGTTCCAGGAGATAACGCCACCATTCAACAAGAATGCATAGTCTGATGTAGATTTTCTATCATCCAGGTCTCCAGCCCAATCTACATCTGAGTAGCCCTTCAAGCTCATATATGATCCTTGATAACAGAGACTATAACTTGTTGTCGCTTTCAGATATTTGAATATCCTTTTCACTGTCTTCCAGTATCTCGGTCCTGGACTTGACTGGAACCGACTGACTAAGCCAACAACATAGCTAATATCGAGATGAGTATATAACATAGTATATATCAAACTACCAACAACACTAACATATGATTTTTTTTATTCATCTCGGTTATTTCTTCAGGAGTCTTGGGACTCATACTTTTGCTCAGAATAGTGTCTTTCACAATAGGTGTTTGTTCATTATTGCAATTAGACATACTGAAATGTTGTAACATCTTATTTATATAAGACTCTTAAGACAAACTCAAAAGTCTCTTAGATCGATCCCTGATGATCTTTACTCCTAAGATGTATTCAACTTCTTCTATATCTATTGTGTCAAACTATGATAAAAGTCACTCTTTAACTTCTATTACAAAACTTATGTCATTTTCTGCTATCAGCATATCATCAACATATAATGATAAAATGATATACTTTCCTTTTTCCCTTTTCAGGAAAACGCAATGATCCTCATTAATCATTTCGAAACCATAAGATAAAACCATTTCGTTAAATCTTATCTTTCATTGTCTTGATGCTTGCTTTAGCCCATATATAGATTTCTTAAATCTACATATTTTATCTTCTTGGCCTTTAGCAATGAAACCTTCTGGTTGAATCATATAGATTTCCTCATCAAGCTCACCGTTAAGGAAAGTGATTTTTACATCCATTTGATGTAACTCCAAGTTATAATGCGCCACTAAAGTTAAAATAACTCGAATTGACACAAACTTTACTATAAGAGAAAATATCTCCTCAAAGTCTATACCCTCCAATTGGGTAAATCCTTTTGCAACCAAACAAACTTTGTATCGGTTAATCGATACATCTGATTTTCTCTTTATTTTGAGAATCCATTTATTCCTAATAGCCCTTCGGCCAGGAGGAAGATCGACTAACTCCCAAACATGATTCTTAATCATTGACTCTATTTCTTCGACCATTGCATTTCTCCACTTTTCTCTAACTCTAGAGCCCAGAGCTTCCTTAACTGATTGAGATTCATTATCGCCAATCGAGTGTCATCATTGCCTCGTTCTCTATATCAAATCTCTTATTAGATTGGATCTTACAAACACTTCTTCATAAGTTGGGCTCCTGAGAAGTCACCCCGTGACTAGGCAAATTGCTCCCACTAGGTTGACTAGGTCCAAGTAATCCACATGACACCTGTCTTGTTGATAATGACTCATCCTCCTCAAAGAGAGGAATTGTCTTATCAACCTCACCATTAGCTGGGAACTCAGTTTCGAAAAAAGTAGCATCTCTCGAATCTAATTCGGAGATTGTTAAATCTTGTTGCTCACCTATGAAAATATAACCTTTGGAGGTATCAGAATATCTTATAAAGATGCATTTCTTACCTCTAGATCTCAGTTTTTCATATTTGTGAGAACTATCATAAACATAGACAGCTGAATCCCAGGGTCTCAAATTGCTCAAATTCAGTTTTTTGCCTGTCCAACGTTCATATGGGATAGATGGAACTGATTTTGAAAGCACTTTGTTAAGTATATAGGTTGCAACTAGTAATGCATCTCTCCAATAAGAGATGAGCAAATTAGTCTGTCATCATAGACCTAACCATTTCTAAAAGAGTTCTATTTCTTCTTTCAGCAATCCCATTTTGCTGTAGAGTTCCAGGGATTATCATGTCACGCCCGAGGGAGTCTCCGCCAGACAAAAATCCGGCAGCATCTCCCCTGTAAGGGTGACAACACCAATTTTAATACAAGGCCTACACGACCACTATACATCGGTCAATACGACCGGAACATACCACAACACAATATACATAATATGTGGCCTCAGGCCATCAACCAAAATAAGTAAAAGATCTAAAACATCAAGACCTACCCCTTCTGCCATCTGAGCAGGAACATACAACCAAAATGAGCCGAATATAAGTCCACAAAGACATAACAAATATAACCAAAACATCCACCGGTATACAATCCAAACATAAATCCTAAACATATCCTCTAATAAAATTCCAATCCATAAAACTAATAACCAAAACCATAAGATCAATAAAACCTATCCACCTCGACGAGGGGGATTGTCAACTGGACTCTCCTGACAACTTCATCCTGAAATAAATATAAAATCACGGGGTAAGTTCAAAGAACTTAGCGGATAATAGTTGATATGCAAAGTAAGGTATAGCTAACAATAAAAATCATGTCAGTACAGTCTCTAATATAGGGTAAGCAAGAAAGAAATGCAAAAGAGACTATACTCACCTGAATCTCCTACCCTGATATAGGAGTATGTGCCCTACTATAAGAGATAAAATCATCACCATATACGAATATGAATCCTGTATGCATGTCAATCATATGCAACATCCAAGGAATCAATAAAAATACAGCAAACACAATACAAATGCGATCCATGCAAAAATATGCATGTCGTGCAAATGACATGGTCACCCCTGACACCAGTCAGTCGCCTCACACGCGATGGTGAAGCCGAGTGGGTAGGGCTATGACAACTGTGCACTCTGACATCATCGCTTCCCGAAAGTGGCCGAGTGAGACAGAGGATCTTGTCGAGTACACCTATCCTCCCGCCCCAAACATAGTGGGGAGCTAAGCTCTCATCTCCTGTCATGCAGGAGGAGGATCCTCGCCGCTACCACGCTGCCTCATCGCTACCCATGAGCGGACCAGCGGAGCCTGACAGAGCAACTGCACACACCCTCTTGACGTACCACTAACCCATGAGTGGCAGTGTGTGCAGGCCATGTAACTGGCTACGAGCTCAACAATAATGGAACTCCGTCCAACCAGCATGCAATCATGCAAAAATGGTGCATGATACTAAAGCATGTAAATCCTACTCAAAATACCTATCCGAATAATATGTACAATCAGTATGTACATATCCCTAATCCAAGTACTATGATCCAAATCACACAGGGAGATATAATCAAATCCTATCGCATGCATGTATCAAGTAGGCACCAAAAGCATACTAGGCATATAAACATGAAAAATTATTGTAAGCTATCCTAACTAGCATATCAACAATGACTATATCTAAAAGATAAGTCAAAATACCCGCTTACTATAATGATCAAAATCATGAACTCTTCATGCTCAGAGGACCGTCTCGTCAAACCTGCATAAAACATAATTACCATTAAGTCCAATCACACGACATCGATTAGATAAATTCTACATCGAACCTGTATTCACTTAATCTACCGAATACGAGTACAACACTCGATACACCCAATTCACCATCCACAGGATGAAACCAAAACCCGAATAGCTATCTCACAGATCAATACACATTCTGAACCATTCATAGCTCACTTAACATACCAATTACGGTCGTACAACCGACATCAACTCAATCAGAACCTCACAACCCTTTCAAATAGAACATCTCAGCCCTCACAACCCCTTAGACCCATTCACTGCGATCACAACCCTCACAACTATTTACAACCATTAATTCTCCCGCCCACAATCGTACGGTCGTTCACAGCTCAACTATAATAAACTCACAACCACACATCTCTTCACACAACCGTACCATCAACGATTCCTAAACAGAACCCTCCATTCACGCACCATACATTAATGCCTAGTAAAATCCAACAATTAACAAATGAAAGGAGGGTAAATCAAGCTTACCAGCCCTAGGAACCTCCACCGGCAACCCTTTCCCTAAAGCTGCCCTGTTCGCCGGAAACCCGACGCCACTGCCCTAGCTTCACACGGCAATCTGAGTTAATGGTAGTGCATAACACGATTGAGGATGGATCTCTTCAAAATTAGGGAAAGAGATCGACAACTTACCTACTACAACTGAGATCGTGAAGAACAGTTCGCGATCAAAACTCCATCGATCCAAGCTCCCAGCCAATCGCCCACTCGCCGCTCTAGCCTATCCGCGGAGATCATCAAGGCTGGTCCGAGCGCCAGCGTTCGCAGCGAGGAAGAACACCCGAGGAGGAAGGAGAGGTCGGCGGCGCTTGGGGGTTGGCGACGCGAGCGACGGAGAGGAAATGGGCGGCGGACGCGCAAGGCGTGCGACGCAAGCGAGACCGTGGTGAAGGGCGATTAGTGTCCGGGGAGGTTGGTCGGCGTTGCAAGCGAGCAGCGTCGGCGATGGGGCTGGCAGACGTCAGAGAGATCACGAGGAGGATCCAGTCGTCGCCGTCGCTTGCCGCGAGGAGGATCCAATACATTTCCGCAAGGAAGGAGGAACTCACAAGAGGAAAACAGAGAGAGAGGAAATCCGCCTGGGAAAAACAAGAGTTATCGCGAGAGAAAAAACGTAGCGAAGAGGGAGATCGGGCGCAACGGGGAAAAGAAAAGGGGGAAATCGAAAACCTAGGTTTTAGGTTAATAAAATTTATTAACCCCTCAAAATTGATATTTCAAATAGGCCCTCAAAAGCCTATTTATTTTATCCCCGTAAATATCTCGTACAAGCCTCATTTAAATCCAGAAAAATTCCTAAAATTTCCTAAAAATCCCGAAAAATTTCCATGATTATCTCCTTAATTATTTGGCCATTTAAATTTAGTATTTTAAATTTCAGTATTTAACATTCTCCCCCACTAATAAAAATTTGGTCCCCAAATTTCCTGCTCATGTACGAGTACGAGATGTCACAACATCCATCTCAGATATCTGGAGACAAGTCACACACCTCAAGTGACTAAGTGGGGTATTGAGCTCTGATCTTTTCCTCAAGCTTCCAAGTAGCCTCCTCATCTGTGAGGTGACTCCACCCGACCTTGACAAGTCGCACAATCTTATTCCACAACCGTCGTTCCTTGTGATCCAGAATCTGTACCGGAACCTCTGCGTAAGTAGCATCAGGTTGAATAGAACCTGACACATCTGACAAAACATGTGTAAAGGGTGACATATACTTCCTCAGCATGGACACATAAAACACATCATGGATATCAACCAAAGACGGTGGTAGCGCTAGTCGGTAAGCTACTGCTCCGATCCTCTCAAAAATCTTGAAAGGTCCAATGTATCTTGGAGCTAACTTACCACGGTGGTCAAACCTTTTCACCCCTTTCGTGGGTGAGACTCGCAGGAATACTTGGTCACCAATAGATAACTCCCGAGGTTTCCGTCTCCGATCTGCACAACTCTTCTGACGATCCTGCGTCTCGGCCATCCTTTGTCTGATAGTACGGACCAACCTTGCCTCATGTTGAGCTCTATGGGGTTCTAGCAACTGGTCCTCCCTAACCTCCCCCAGAGGGTGGGTGTACGACACTGTGTACCATACAATGCTTCAAACGGGGTCATTTGGATAGCCGAATGATAGCTGTTATTGTAGGCAAATTCCACTAACGGCAAGTGGTCCTCCCAGTTGCCCCCGAAATCTATAACACTGGACCTCAGCAAATCCTTTAGTGTTTAAATGGTCCGCTAAGACTGTTCATTTGTATGCGGATGGAATGTAGTACTAAAACGAAGCTCCGTACCTAAGGCCTGCTGCAGACTCGCGAGCAGACGTGAATCGGGGATCTCTATCTGATATAATGATCAAAGGAACACCATGCAATCTGATGATATCCTGCCAATATAACTCTATCAAACGATCCAAAGAGTCGCCTTCCGAATCGCTAAGAAGTGCGCGGATTTGGTTAGTCGGTCAACGACTACCCAAATCACGTCATGACCTTGATGTGTCCTAGGCAAACCCACATAAAATCCATAATAATACACTTCCACTTCCATTCTGGAAACGAATTTTCAAGCATCATTCCTTAAACTGATGCAACTCCGAAAACCATTATCCTCCTCAGAGTCAGAGATGGTAGTCCATCTACCGTTCAAAATCCACTCTACCACACACTCTGTAAGTGCATGGGAGGCTATCGCGACCAAACTTCCTTGTTACAACCATACGTGTTCCAGCTACTCTATAGTAGCTATCCATTAGCTAGCTAAAACTCCATAAGCATTTCTTCTCCTCACCGCTAAAAACAACATAATCATCATGAAGTCCTCAGTATATATACGACTACTTATCTCAGCCTTTAATTGTCGTAAGCTTAGGATACGCCTTATTCTATAGCATCTAATCGCTCCGATCCCCGAAATGATGCATCCATGTACTCTACCCTTCCATCCACACCAGAGTGATTAAGCAACACTGGCATAAAAGTCAACCATCGTCTGAGCCTTGAAACTAGTTTCACAAGCTTCGCACTAAGTAAATTCCATCACCTTCGGTCCAACCAATCGATGTAGTACCACTAGAGCATCCTATCCATATATATGGTAATAATTAAACCAATACCAAGAAAAACCACCATCTATGGTGGCCAAGTGCGCAACTCCAACTACCACCATCAGCGGTGGCAAGTTACGCAACTCAACAACAACTAATGATCTAATCGTGTCCGAATACACGACTTCCCAAATCCACTGGGCGACTAAGTCAATAAGTCTAATAAGATAATCAAAAGCTCAAACAATTCATACCAAATATGAAATTGTCATCGCTACACATCTGCATTCTCTTTACTCTAGGTTAATAATATACCAAACATCACAATGACAATGATAATTGTATGATACCATGTCACTACAATATCAACCCACCCATCATAGATCAATCCTATAGTTGATCTATCCACAATGAAGGATATTCATTTCCTTCCACAACTACCGCATTCTATCATCGTTAATCGATAACCTCAAAGGTCCTCTCTCTTTAACAAAGAGTTAGGATCTTCTCTGGAAGAAATCTTTGGATGATAAATATCCCATCCCACACATCCTATAATAAGGTAAAACGATCTTTCATCGTCTTGACCAGTGTAAGTATACACGCCTAATCCATAACCAAATCACTATTAGTAGGGACTGATATTCTCCGAGGGTTTACTCCTTGTCCTCCTAATGGGTGGCTAGTGGGTCTAACCCTAGCCTCCTAATTCAACATCAGTCGGCACCTCTAAAGAGTTCGTACTTCCGAAATCATCGTTAGGTTCCGTAAGGTCACTACGTCCTCGACCTCGTCCCCGACCATGAGTAGGGGCAATTTCACTAAGTCAATACTTTTCCTAACCACTAAAGTACAGTACTTTTCCTATAGCTCAGAGATATCCTTAAGTTTGCCTGTTCCCAAAACCCGAGAAGTCCCAAAAATCCAAGGAAAAGAAAATCCTCGAAATACAAAACCCACAAACCAATAAAATTGTCACGTCCTGGGGGCATAGCCGTCATCCAAATGACAAAGGAGCCCCTTAGTGACAATATTCCGAAATCCATGGACCAGATCTGGTAAAAACCCCGAAATAATTATAGAAATACCAATATTTTATTAACTGCATGCATGCACGACTAAACATATATCACTTAAAGTAAAATAGTTTTGTGACACCAAATCAAATTGCGACCAAAAATCCAAAGTGCATAATCAAAATGCAACACCGATAAAGTAAACAAAGCGGCATCCCGACGATGCAGGGAGACAAGCACGGCAAAGAACTCTCTGAGCGACACCAAGGTAGGTCAACAGGACACGTCCTCCATCAGTTAATCTAAAGGATAAGTGAGGAGAGGGTGAGTACAACCACTCTGTGGATGTATAGACAATAGTGCATAATCATAATGCACATAATGGAAGTCACAGGGAACAAACTAAAGTAACCCAACCTCCAGAGTACCAATATCACCTACTACCATCACGGCCGTAGTATAACAAATATACCCGCAACATACACAACCACTGCAACAAGCAGTGCACATCCGGATACCACGACAAAGCCTCGTGGCTCTCACACAAAAAGGGAACTATCTATGAGCTACCGCGAACGTAACCCATGTGTCGACAATCAATATACTCAGCACTGTCTACGTGCAACCACATGCTACCACGAATGAGACTCGTGGGTAAACAAGCAGTATATAAATATTTAGTTATTGACTGCACGCACTAGCATACTACCATTAATAGGTTGCGTGAGCAGTCGATTATCCTAGGTTGTTAAGCCTAGGGTTATCCAATACATCCAGCATAGAACGTCTATCAAAATCGATAAAGATCATCGATCTACAATTAAACTCATTGAGGCGGTCAAGCGAGGGTTTCAACACCTCTAAAACGAAATGTTTACCAAAGTCGGTAAAGATCATCGACTAATAAATAAATTCCTCCAGATAGTTAGTCTTAGGTTCCAACCCTTCTAATATAAACGGTTATCAAGGTCGATAAAAGTCATATGTCCACTAATAATCACGTCGAGACGATTATCATAGGGTTTCGTCCCAGCTAACAGGAAACGCCTTTCAAGGCCAATAAAGACCACAAATCTACTATCAAGCCCGTCAAAAGGGTTAAGCCTAAATTATACCATTCTACCAGTGCAATCATGCATGCTACAACATGCTACCACGAACAAATCTCGTGGGTACTTAAGACGTAAAGTAGCTATCTAGCTACCAGCGTCATACGAATCCGATTATTACCAACTCCGAACAAATAACGCAAGAATATAACCTTACCGAAGGTCATCTCAACCATGATTGGGAGGCATGATTGACCACAAATATATAAAGCACATACCTATAGAGAGACTCTACTGCAGACTCTCTCTCTCAACCAAGAATGGGAGATATAGTAAGGATTAATCGCATCTTAACCATACGAACTCTACTAGTCCGATCACCATATCACCGAAATAGTAATTGGATAAATATATACCAATATGCACATCCGGGTTATTACGCCTAGGGTTCCAACACCTAGGGTTCCACTAATGTTGTTTCATTCCTGAGATCCGCTCCTACCGAATAACCTTATCTAAGTTATTCTATCTCTACTAGTCTTAATCATGGTGTCCACCGCAAAAACACAGAACCATATAAACATATAACAAGCTGTCTAATAAACGACAGCATAGTCCTACTAATGGGAATCAATGGCTGAAATTAATTAGGGTATAACTAAAGGGTCATGCCAGAACAAAGTCAAGGCAATAATAAATAAAGTATCAGATGCCTGTATATACCCTAAACTACGTAAGCAATGTAATCATGTCATCATGCCCTAGGATCTTGAAAGTCAAAGAACCTATATGTATACCTTCTACGAATTTATCCATCTTGTTCATATTATTCAACTAGTCCAATCCTAATACTAGTCCCAATAGTAATAGGTAAACATCTACCAATAATATCTAATCATTTATATCACAATGATAACTAGCTACCTATAGCAGTAATAGCAATTTATAACCAAATGCTATCTATAAACCAGCAACCTAAAAATCTAATTGTCCAACATATATCAGGTTAAAACAATACTAGATAAAATATGATATCACCGTATAAACAAATATAACCAATATAAATATGCACTAAATCTAGAAAATTTTCTAGAATTTATTTACCTGTTAGCCGTCTGGAGATGTCCTGCTGTCAACTCCCCATATTGACCTCACGATAATACCTCGAATTTCAAACATAACAATCGCTGGAAATGCATCAATCCGAAAATACCCCATTAACTCGCTAAACGTGGCAACCTCCAAACCCAAAGATCCTAAGGAACTAAACCTACGCTCGATACAAATAAATTGTCACGCCGAGGAGTCTCAAGGTCGACGAAATTCGGCAAAGATCTCCCGCAGGTGACAACACCAATTTTAATACAAGGCCTACACGGCCACTATACATCGGTCAACATGACCGGAACATACCACAACACAATATACATAATATGCGGCCTCAGGCCATCAACCAAAATAAGTAAAAGATCTAAAACATCAAGACCTACCCCTTCTGCCATCTGAGCAGGAACATACAACCAAAACGAACCGAATATAAGTTCACAAGGACATAACAAATATAACCAAAACATTCACCGGTATACAATCCAAACATAAATCCTAAACATATCCTCTAATAAAATCCCAATCCATAAAACTAATAACCAAAACCATAAGATCAATAAAACCTATCCACCTCGATTTAGGATTGGCAACTGGACTCTTCTGACAACTTCATCCTGAAATAAATATAAAACCACAGGGTAAGTTCAAAGAACTTAGCGGATAATAGTTGATATGCAAAGTAAGGTATAACTAACAATAAAAATCATGTCAGTACAGTCTCTAATATAGGGTAAGCAAGAAAGAAATGCAAAAGGGATTGTACTCACCTGAATCTCCTACCCTGATATAGGAGTATGTGCCCTACTATAAGAGATAAAATCATCACCATATACGAATATGAATCCTGTATGCATGTCAATCATATGCAACATCCAAGGCATCAATAAAAATGCAGCAAACACAATACAAATGCGATCCATGCAAAAATATGCATGTCATGCAAATGACATGGTCACCCCTAACGCCAGTCAGCCGCCTCACACGCGATGGTGAAGCCGAGTGGGTAGGGCTATGATAACTGTGTACTCTGCCATCATTGCTCTAGTGTGAGTGGACAGGATCTTGTCGAGTACACCTATCCTCCTGCCCCAAACATAGTGGGGGAGCTAAGCTCTCATCTTCCAGTGTCATAGACCATAGGAGAGATCCCTGCCCGCTACCACGCTGCCTCATCGCTACCCATGAGCGGACCAGCGGAGCCTGACAGAGCAACTGCACACACCCTCCTGATGTGCCACTAACCCATGAGTGGCAGTGTGTGCAGGCCATGTAACTGGCTGCGGGCTCAACAATAATGAAACCCGCATGCAAAATGGTGCATGATACTAAAGCATGTAAATCCTACTCAAAATACCTATCCGAATAATATGTACAATCGGTATGTACCCTAATCCAAGTACTATGATCCAAATCACACAGGGAGATATAATCAAATCCTATCACATGAATGTATCAAGTAGGCACCAAAAGCATACTAGGCATATAAACATGAAAAATTATTGTAAGTTATCCTAACTAGCATTTCAACAATAACTATATCTAAAAGATAAGTCAAAATACCCGCCTGCTATAATGATCGAAATCATGAACTCTTCACGCCCGTAGACCGATCTCGTGATCGAAACCTGCATAAAACATAATTACCATTAAGTCCAATCACACGACATCGATTAGATAAATTCTACATCGAACCTATATTCACTTAATCTACCGAATACGAGTACAACACTCGATACACCCAATTCACCATCCACAGGATGAAACCAAAACCCGAATAGCTATCTCACAAATCAATACACATTCTGAACCATTCATAGCTCACTTAACATACCAATTACGGTCGTACAACCGACATCAACCCAATCAGAACCTCACAACCCTTTCAAATAGAACATCTCAGCCCTCACAACCCCTTAGACCCATTCACTGCGATCACAACCCTCACAACTATTTACAACCATTAATTCTCCCGCCCACAATCGTACGATCGTTCACAGCTCAACTACAATAAACTCACAGCCACACATCTCTTCACACAATTGTACCATCAACGATTCCTAAACATAACCCTCCATTCATGCACCATACATTAATGCCTAGTAAAATCCAACAATTAACAAATGAAAGGAGGGTAAATCAAGCTTACCAGCCCTAGGAACCTCCACCGGCAACCCTTTCCCTAAAGCTGCCCTGTTCGTCGAAAAACCCGACGCCAACGCCACTGCCCTAGCTTCACACGGCAATCTGAGTTAATGGTAGTGCATAACACAATTGAGGATGGATCTCTTCAAAATTAGGGAAAGAGATCGACAACTTACCTACTACGACTGAGATCGTGAAGAACAGTTTGCGATCAAAACTCCATCGATCCAAGTTCCCAGCCAATCGCCCACTCGCTGCTCTAGCCTATCCGCGGAGATCATCAAGGTTGGTTCGAGCGCCAGCGTTCGCAGCGAGGAAGAACACCCGAGGAGGAAGGAGAGGTCGGCGGCGCTTGGGGGTTGGCGACGCGAGCGACGGAGAGGAAATGGGCGACGAACGCGCAAGGCGTGCGACGCAAGCGAGACCGTGGTGAAGGGCAATTAGTGTCCGGGGAGGTCGGCCGGCGTTGCAAGTGAGCAGCGTCGGCAATAATGGCGCGTCGGAGAGATGACGAGGAGGATCCAGCCGTCGCCGCCACTTGCCGCGAGGAGGATCCAACCGCCGCTGCCACTTGCCGCGAGGAGGATCCATACGTCGACAGTGTTTCGGCAAGGAAGGGGAAATTGGAACTCACGAGAGGAAAACAGAGAGGGAGAGGAAATCCGGCGCTGGGGAAAAAACAAGAGTTATCGCGAGAGAAAAACCGTAGCGAAGAGGGAGATCGGGCGCAACGGGGAAAAGAAAAGGGGGAAAATCGAAAACCTAGGTTTTAGGTTAATAAAATTTATTAACCCCTCAAAATTGATATTTCAAATAGGCCCTCAAAAGCCTATTTATTTTATCCCCGTAAATATCTCGTGCAAGCCTCATTTAAATCCGAAAAAATTCCTAAAATTTCCTAAAAATCCTGAAAAAATTCTAGGATTATCTCCTTAATTATTTGGCCATTTAAATTTAATATTTTAAATTTCAGTATTTAACATATCAATTGTCTAATAATCCCTTTATCATTACATATCGTCTTGAACATATCAAACAAATATTCTCTACCATGGTCAGTACGTAAAGTCTTAACCTTATATTCTGTTTGATTCTCAACTTCGTTCATATAACGAATGAAGCAATCCAATGTTTCAGATTTATGAGAAATCAAATATACATAATCAAAACGAGAGAAATCATCAATAAATGTAATGAAATCGGAAGCTCCATGTCTAGCCTTCACATTCATTGGACCACAAATATCCAAATGAATAAGTTACAATGGTGACTCATCTCTAATAGTCTTACCAAATGGTTTCCTAGTTACTTTTCCAGCCAGACAATGCTCACACACAGACAAGCTAATCTTAGCACGAGAACCAAAATAACCCTCCACTACAAAAAATATAGTCATTAGCAATGAATTTAGCTTAATTTTTAAAAAATAAATCATAAATAAATTAGCAATGAATTTAGCAACAAAAATATTTTCGTTGCGGATAAAGCGTCGCAAATATTAGCGACAAAAATAGCGACGAATTCTTGCAACGAATCTTAGCGACGAAAATTAGCGACGAATTTAAATTTTCATCGCTAATTTCGTTGCAGATATTACGACGAATTCAAAATTTCGTCGCAACTTTCGTCACAAATCTGCAACGAATTAAAAATTCGTCGCAAAAATTTGCGACGAATTAAGTATTTTTGTTGTTAATTTTCGCGACAAAAAAAAATCGTCGCAAAACTTTACGACGAAAAAATAAATTCCTCGCAGAAAATTTGCGACGAAATTACGATTTCGTTGCTAAATTTGCGACTGATACAAATTCGCTTAAAATCGTCACAATTCGCAAAATTCGCATAAAAATCATATTTTTCATGACTAATTAAATTTTGGTCGTAAATTTCGTCGCAAAATTCGTTGCAGAATTTGTCGCAGGTTAGTTTCGTTGCTAAATTCGTCGCTAATTTGCGACGAAAACAAAATTCATCGTAGAATTCGTCGCAGAATTCCCAGAATTTAGCAACGAATTTGTATTTTTGTTGCTAAATTTGTCGCTAAATAAAAAAAAATTTAGCAGGTTCCATCCGTTTCGATATTTTATCGTATATACAAATTTCACACACAAAACAAAACACAATAAGTTCTGATATCCAAAAATATTTCATATCCAAATAAATACATTCAATACAAACAAAACACACACACATTCAATACAACAAAATAACATTCAATAATATCCAAAAATATTTCATATCCAAATAAATACAAACTAACACAATAAGTTAAGAACAATACAACATTCCAAACAACAAAGTTATATCCTACAACATTCCAAACATCAACATAGTTCTGATATCCAAATAAGAATGTCCATGCAAAATATCTCAACACATGCGAAAGAAAAAAGAAAAGATCATCTGCTAAGCAAGGACCGTCATTCTTCTACCTGCATTAGAAAAGAAACAAACAAAAAATATCATACATTAAAAAAAACTATATACTAACACGAAAATAAATATATAAAGACTTACTCAGATGTGAATTTTCAACCGGCATAAGGATTGACTTCATCATTCCTGTTTAAAACAAAATAAAAAGTACTGATCAAAAATTAAAAAAATGAAGGATTAACAAACTCAATAAACTAAAAAATGATAAAAATACTAATTACAAATATGTATACAATATCATCATACCTAAATAAGCCAAGCAGTTCCTGGGTCATGTAAGATAGCCCCTACATAAGAGAACAAAATAAATAGACAATACCAAGACTCCCTACTACCAAGTCCATTTTAGCCTAATCATTTTCTAATTATTCTATATTTCTCAATCCAAAAGATGTAACCAACAAATCCTAATTATACTTATTCGCACATAATTTGACACCACTCATGAATACAAGGTCAAAATAGTTAAGTCAATGGGATCTAGGAAAGAGAGAGAGTGCAAATAAAACATATTTTTTATTCAAACAAGGACAACAGTATCTCCAAATCCCAATGTAATAATCTCAAACTTCACAAATAGTTTTGCCATATTTGTCTATTTACTTTTCAAAATTAAAGGTATTGAATTCTCTTATTTCCAACGTAAATAGTTAAGCCCTTGAAGATTGTAGCCTACTGTAGTTGGACTTGGGTATATAGGTGCCCATTCATTTGGTGGAGATCTCTATGCAATCTCAAACTCCAGAAATTGATTGTCTTCTACTATTCTCTATTTTCTTTATCAAAACAAAGATTTTTGCGACTTGTCCACACACCCTTAATATTGTTTGATAGCCAATCTCAATAAGAAAAGGATTATGATTACATACTTGTTGGAAATGCAGGTCAGATGGGAAAGGACGGAAAGTAATTGGTTCAATATCCTGCTTAGTTTTGGAGCTTGTTGAACTGACTGTCCCCAGATAATCAAGAATGCAGACTTCAATGTCTTCCTCAGTGAAATCTCCAACGATACTAACCTACAAGAACAACAGATGGTCAAAGACACGCTAACGCATGTATCCAACAATATTTACTGGTTTATGCTTATTAATAACCCAACAAAGATAAGATTAAAAGGATAAAAAGTTCAGTGCAAAAGGAAATCAGTTATAAAGAACAAAATGATGAGAAAAAATTGTCCACCTCCATATTGTCTGCAACAAACTGATTCATAACAGCATCTTTAACTGATTCAAGTGTCAGATTTTCTAACGACTCTGGACTTGGCTCAACAAATCTCTCATCGCCATTTAGCATTCCAAGCATAAGTTTGCAAGCAGTTGAACGCTCCAAGCTTTTTGGGATTGAACGATAATAGGATAAATATAACTGCTTTGCTCTATCAAATGCATCTTCTAGCCAAACACTGTGCTGAAGGACATAGTCACAAGAAGAAACAAATAAGCTTTAACTTGATCCAGTGTAAGTACCCTTCATTATAATTTTCAGCAAAAATCATTGTACATAAATTTAACTACGGATGTACAAAACAAGAAATTAATCTCTACAGGGATAAACTCAAAAATGGATTTGGAATAAAATAGTTACCTCAAGTACCATATGAAGAAGTTGGAAAGCTGCACGCATTCCATCATCTCTCAAGGTAAAACGAAACTCCATTGCAGTGAACTCCTCAGTGGACTCTAGCGAGCAATTGATTAAGTGATTAACACGGAAAAGTTCTACCTGGAGCAGAGAAGAAGAATCAACATGTTGCAAAGCAGATCAAGAAATAATGCATTTCACTCCTCCTGTAATTGGTTGGATACCTAAATATTTTCTCTTTGACATTGCTAAGTGGATCATTTTTTTTTTCATAGTATACAGTTCAGTTTGTAGTTTATTACAGTAAACATTCGTTGAAACTGCTTGGCTTTTGTTCTCTCTTATGTAGGCTCGCTGGCGCTGGCCTCGCAGTGACGGGCGGGCTCGCGGCCGCTTAGGGGCACGCAGCCGACGAGGCGGCGGCGGCCTCGCGGCGGACGCAGTGGGCTCGCGCCACCGGGGGCACGGGCGCAAGAGGGTCGCGGGCGGCGGCGCGGCGGCTCGGCGCGGCGATACCGCGTCGGATTTACCGCGGGCGGCCGGGCACGCGGGCGGACGAGAGTCGCGGCGGCGGCCTCATGGAATTAATTAGGGCATCCAGAATTAGGATATTGGGCTGGAAAAGGGGAAACTTTGCAACGAATCTTTGGATTCGTTATAAATTTGCAACGAATCCAAAGATTTGTTGCAAATATTTTTTAAAAAAAAATTTAAAAATTTGAAAACGTTATCTTTTTTTTTTAATAATTTTTTTTTTATAAATTTAAAAGTTTGCAACGAATCTGTGATTCGTTGCTAATATTTTTTTAAAAAAAAATAAAAAATTTGAAAACGTTACGTGATTTTTTTTTTTATAAATTTAAATGTTTGCAACGAATCTTTGGATTCGTTGCAAATTTGCAAAGAATTCAAAATTCGTTGGAAATATTTTTTAAAAAAAAAATAAAAAATTTGAAAATATTATCTATTTTCTTTAATAATTTTTTTTATAAATTTAAAAGTTTGCAACGAATCACAGATTCGTTGCTAATATTTTTTAAAAAAAAATTAAAAAATTTGAAAACGTTACCTGATTTTTTTAATATTTTTTTTTATAAATTTAAAAATTTGCAACGAATCTGGGATTCATTGGAAATATTTTTTTTAAAAAATTTAAAAATTTTGAAAACGTTACCTATTTTTTTTAATAATTTTTTTTTATAAATTTAAAAGTTTGCAACGAATCTGTGATTCGTTACAAATTTGCAACGAATCACAGATTCGTTGCTAATATTTTTTTAAAAAAAATTAAAAAATTTGAAAACGTTACCTGATTTTTTTAATATTTTTTTTTATAAATTTAAAAGTTTGCAACGAATCTTGGATTCGTTGCAATTTTGCAACGAATCCACATATTCGTTGCAAATATTTTGCAACGAATCTAAGATTCGTTGCAAATTTGCAACGAATATGTGGATTTGCAAAATTGCAACGATTCAAGATTCGTTGCAAAAATTTTGCAACGAATCAACGAATATGTGGATTCGTTGTAATTTTGCAACCAATCCAAGATTCGTTGCAACGAATCCACAGATTTTAAAGTTTTTTTTTAAAAACTATTTGCAACGAATTCATGGATTTGTTGCAAATAATTTTAAAAAACTTTAAAATCGTTAACTGAATTTTTTAATATTTTTTTTTTCTAAAATAAATTAGCAACGAATCCACAGATTCGTTGCAAATAATTTTTTATTTTAAAATAAATAAAATACTTAAAACTCGTTAACTAACTTACAGATCTCCGAATGAGATAAAATCAGTGGCAATATGTCTGTCTAGTTCTCATTATATAAACATCGTCAAAAAAATTTTAATCCGGGCATTTTTGAATATCGGTCTGTCTGAGAAATCTAATTCACGTTCAAAAAATCATGTATCGCAATATTTTCGGTAAAATTGATTTTTAAAAATATATATATAATCAGGGGAACTAGACTAACATAGAACTTGTTTCATCTCATTCCGAACTCTCTAAGTCACTTAACCGACTTCAAAGAATTTTTAATTTTTTTTTCTAAAAATAAGAGTTTGCAACGAATCCTCAGGTTCGTTGCAAACGGATTCGTTGAAAAATATTTAAAAAGAAACTCGTTCACGAGAACTTGTTTTTTATTTTTTTTTTTTAATAAAATAAAAATCTGCGACGAATTATGAATTCGTCGCTAAATTAGCGACGAAAAATAAATTAAGTAGCAAATTTTACTGCAATTTATTTTTAGTTTTGCGCGAATTTATAACAAAGAAAAATTGTCATGATTTTGCAACGAATTTTAAATTAGTTCGAAATTGGCGAAAAATACTATTAAATTATAAATTGCGACGAAAATACTATGTTGAAAATTTTATAATTTTTGCAACAAATTTTTTTCCGTCAGAAATTTCATTACAAATTTGCGACGAAACATAAAATTCGTCGCAAAATTTGTTACAGATTTGCAACGAATTATTTTCGTTGCCAAAGTTTGTCGCCAAAAAATAGTTTTTTTGTAGTGCTCTTTATCTAACCGATTCATGTGATTTTGTCCTATATGTCATAATCTAGCATGCCAAATATCATCAGTTATATTTGTATCACTAGTAAGAGCAATGCTTGAAAAACAACTATCAATCACATAATTAACATTTGGTTCCACATCAAGAACCATAAAACCATTTGTTAAAAAATCATATCCGATTGACACGGAGTCAATCTTAAGTTCAACACACCGACTGTAAAAATTAATACAATACCCTAAATCAAAAAGACAAGTAATAGAAATAAGATTCCTTCGAATCTCAGGAGCATATAAGACATCATGTAGAAACAAGGTACTTCCATTCCGAAGGTTAAGTTTACAAGTGCTGATTCCTTTGACTTCAATTCTTGCATTATTTCCTATATAGATTCATTTGTTGTCAATTGGTACCTTGCGATGCTCCACATATGTAATTCGCTCTTGCGCTACATGGTTGGTTGCTCCCGAATCTATAATCCACAAAGGATAAGAATCAGCCAACAACAAAGAACTAACAACAAAACGCTCAAAAGACAGACTTGAAGTTACCTTTCTTAGCTCAGTGCATTCCCGAGCGTAGTGACCTTTTTTGTCACAATTAAAGCAAGTCACCTTGCTTTTAGATTTCTTCCATGTCTTCTTGTTCTTCTTCTTCTTGATTGGGCCTTTCCCACCTACCACATCAGCTTCCTTCTTCTTTCCCTTTCTCTTCTTGAACCATCTCTTTTTTTTGGATCCAGATGATCCAGCAGAACCGATAGCCAAATAGGCTTGGCCAGAAAGCCTTGTGGATTCTACTTTCTCCGTCTCCAGTTCAACATGGCGCAAGACGTCAGTTAAAGTCTTAATACTTTCACTGTGAGTTAAGGTCTGCTTCATGGTCTCCCAAAAATTCGAAAGGAAACGAAAAATTGCTTGAACCTGTTGTTCATCTGTCAGCTCATGACCAGTAGTTTTAAGCTCCCGAATCATATTTGACATCTCCCTGAGATGTTGAACCATCGTAACATTCAGACGTTTCTTGTAGCTATCGAACCTGATTGTCAGCTGTCGAAACTTGCTCAGACTCATTCCACTGTATCTATCCCCAAGGGCAATCCAGACTGCATGAGCTGAAGGATACAGCTCATACTCAAATACTAGGTCATCAACCATTGAACTAATCAATATTCCCTTAGCAGTGAAATCCTTTTTTTCCATGTCTTATAGGAATCAAGGTCACGTCTATGCTGTGTCGTGGGACCCTCAACAGGTTCTTCCATAACCTGATGTATAACCTCCAGAACTTCTTATTCCTCAAGAACATACTGAATCTTGAGGTGTCAGATCTTGTAGTTTTCACCATTAAGTTTTTCATCCTTATTCAATTTAGCTATGATGTTCTTTGTTGTTATAATCTATCATAAATAAATAAATTATTTAGATATTCAATGTATGTATTAATGTATGTAATCTTTAAATAGACTTAATGTAAATCTGATTTGGTTTACAAAATCAAGTGATAACTCCGTTACCATTCATCATCTGTATGTGTCAACCTGACTCACATTGATCTATTTTATTACATAACATCCCAACTAATGAACTTAATCATTATCCAAACATGACATTAAACATTAAATGAATTTATCATTTAAAAATATACTCACAATGAACATATTAAAGAGCATAAACTAATATCATGCATCAAGTAGAGTAACAGCATAAAATGAACTAATCATTTCGAATGAACATATCATTAACTTAAACATGTTGTACAATGCTAACAGATAACAGGACGTTACTAAGAATGTTACACATAATATTCTTCCTACTCATAACTAACAGAAAACAACTCTAACAAACTAGATAGGTGATTATTACTCCAACTAGTACAAACACTAGCGCAGTAATAATCCAAACATGTCCACTTTTCTTGGGTTGAACTAGAACACCTTCCGCTGAGATGCTCTCTAGATGATGTCAAGACGTAGAATCCTGTGAAAGACACTCACGAAGAGATCCCATAGGAAAAATTTCTTCAAGGTCTTCTTCTAGATCTTCTTCTGGACCCTCTTCACAAGCCTCGTAGTGAAGTAACTCAGCGCACAACTGGGTGTAGGATACACGTCCCTCATAGTGCCCCCAGATCTGATGTGCGATATCACTAAGGAGCTCGGGCAATGAACAGATCAGAGCCCAAATCCTATAGTTGTCCAGAATTGAAAACTTCTGCATCTCAAGTCTCCAAAATAGCTTATCAAGTCTCCCAATGTGTCACCTGACTCTATGAGCTGAGTCATACGTTATCCCCTGGATAGCCTCCCTCAGTTGATTACGTAACACATCACGTTGAGTCATAGTAGTGATCATCCATACCATCTGAAACAAAATTGAAATTAATTAAGTCAGTACAAAATCGACAAACCAGTACTTCTACCGGCTTAATTCAATTTATATATGCATAGAACCTACACAATAAATCAAGAATAAATTTCCTTGATTCTCTGGAGAACAATCAACTGAAGTACTTAGACCAGTCGACTGATATTTTTACCAATCAACTATCATCTAAGTCCAATCATTTTAAACTGTTATAACTTGACATGACTATTAATATGTGAGAACCCAAGTACCATCCAATTTTCTCCGAGTACCCCAGACACTCGAGCAACATGAATGGTAATTTGTTTTCTCATCGTCCCTAGCCATCAACTCTAGTTCTTATTAATCTATCTATAAATTGTGTATGTCGAGTTCTATTTGTTTCAAGCAATTACTCGACAATTAAGTTATGAGTTAAGTTGATCGAAGTCAACTTTGTCAACCAATGTTGACCAACAGTAGAACTAGCCCTCTGGCCAAGCTCTTACTGTGAACCCCGACCACTATTAGTACTTCTTTCTCTAGACTTCCACATTTCCAACCTGAGAAACTCAAGGAAATCCCGAGCCCTATATGGAAATCCCGAGCCCTTCAAATGCTAGCCGACCACTATAAATGTTGGCCAAGTTTTCTTTGCTCTGGCCGAGCACTTAGTCTGCTAGCCGAGCACTATTTGGTTCAGCTTCTTTCACCAGATTTCCAATGGTCTAAACTGAGCAACCAATAGAAATCCAGATCGATTTCTCAAATTCCAGACCGGTCTATAGAAATCCAAACCGATTTCTCAAATTCCAGACCGGTCTATAGAAATCCAGACAGGATTTTTGAATTCCAAATCGCCTTCTCGAATTCCAGACTGATCCATAGAAATCCAGACTATTTTTTTTCGAATTCCAAATCGATTTTTAATCCAAACCGATCTTTTCTCCAGACCGGTCTGAAATTTCAACTGGTCTATAAACTGGATCGTCGAATTCCAATCGATCCAAAACCGATCAATCAAATCTCGAGCACTTTCGGGAACTGTTCGGGAAGTAGTTTCCTACCATGGAACTATTACCACCAAGGAATTATTCCCACCAGGGAACTATTCCCATACCATGCTTAACCGGTATGTAATCCAGACCGGTCTGAAATTTCAACCGGTCTGTAAACCAGATCGGTCTGAAATTTCAACCGGTCTAAAAACCAGACCAGTCTGAAATCCCGAGCACTTTCGGGAACTGCTCGGGAAGTAGTCTCCCACCAAGGAACTGTTCTGAAATCACAACCGGTCTGTAAACCAGACCGGTCCGAAACTACTCGGGAAGCAGTTTCCCACTAGGGAACTGTTCGGGAATCACTCGTCAAAAAACATTGTTCTTCGTTCTCACGATGAACAGTGATTTTTACAAATAGAACCCTTCTAACATATGCATACCAACCTAGCTCTGATACCAATGTTGGTATTAATGCATCTGTTTATACGAGTTTAAGTGAAAGAAAAAGAAATTTTAGACTGTAAATATAAAACTTACTGCAATCGTCAGAATCTTTGCGCTTCCTAAATTTGTAGGGAAGACGATCTCTGCTCGTCGTCCGAGGATCGATCACGTCGAAAGGATCCTACTCTTCCACGAGCCAAGTTCCTGCTTTGCCTCGGTATTCTCAGATCTCTCCGTTCTCTCCGACAGCCCAACGACGATTCACGCACAATACCTCTCTCCGACGGTCCTCCCACTAGCACAACCCTGGTATCCCTTATCCAACCCTAGGCCTTGGACACACACCCCCTTTTAAAGGGGGTGTAACGCTGCAGCATCAGTGCACGAAGTGCAACGTATGCATCACACTTCGTGTAGTGCATGCACACATTGCCAACTGCAACGTGTGGACGTTGCAGCAGTTACATCTTGACCTCTGACTATCGATAATCTTTTCCTGATTTATCTCCTTTTACGGTAGAAGCGATGGAATCGATTTCACTTTTTTTTTTTTTTTAAGTGTAATTCTTATGCGTGTAGTTTTAAATCATGAAATTTGAGAAACTAAACAGCTGATTAAACTGGACGAGCTGGATATATAAAACTTATGTGACGATCATATTCATCCATAAAACTTGAGAAACGCGATTTAATTTACTTTGTTACATAATAGTGTAGTAGATGAGCATCACAATTCCAATTCATATTTGGTATCTCTACGTATGGTTTGGTCGTTGTATATTGATATTGTAGGTAAGTTTATAGTTTAACTATAGTAGGCCATATACCAAGTGTCGCATTTTGATTAAGGTGCTATATTAACATAATAGATAGGTATCGTAGTTTAATTATAATAGATGCTAAAGTTTCATATGTGAAATAAAACGATTTTAAAATTTGTCTTACATGTGTCAATACATAAAAAATCGCCTTCATTAAATATATATTAATTAGGTGTGAGGAGACATTCATATAAGCTTTAACCTATTTATCTTAGTTAAAAAATAGTTATCTATTTGGATTATTTTCCTTCACAAATTGGATTATTTCCCATTCAAGTTTTACACTTAAATTGTTTAAGAATAAGAAAATCCATTTCAGAATGTGGAAGATGGTGGACAAGAACGGAGGGACGTATGATATTGAAAAGAATTTAGTTATTGATTCCCCATTATAGGTTTAAAGAAATGCTGCGTTAGAATCAAGGATGAAGGTTATCGAGACTTAAAGATATGAGGTTAGTGAACGGTGGGAAAAATTGCAAGCTGAGGAGGCATTGACTTAGGAAAGAGAGACGATTCTCTCTACTTTTAAGGCATCTACTCTTTGTCTATCAATGGAATCAATTCTTTTTCTAAGAAGCAAAACAATTCTTTGATCAAATCTCTTCTTGGACTCCACTGTTTGGTGAATGATGATTCCTCTTCTTTCTCTTTTGATTATTATTTCATGCTTTTTAAAGGTGTTTTAATCTATTGAAAAAAATCTTATTAATATGTAACAAAGATTATTACGACTTCTTTCGCCGCCCATTATACCCTTTGATTCGGTGATAAAAACGATGAAAAACTTCTGACCCGAATAAAAATTTTAAATTTTACATCAAAATTTAACAGACTGTCAATCTATAATAACCTCTATACCATTTTAGCCAACGGACAGTCTAGAAAATACAACACAAACCTTGTTAGAATACCTTGGTGATATGGATCCAAGCATTATCCTTGGGAATTTTTAAATCAAAACATTCAAGCTGTTGGCTATCAGAGTTCTATTAGACATGCCCTACCATTCTAGGATTATATATGCCATATTAGAAGTTATTTGCATAAACATATCATCTATCCCCCTAACAAGACATTGTGCTCCAACGATCATATCATTCTAATATAAAAGTGCAGTCGCCTCAATACGTGTTTTTCTTTACATTTTGTTCATTGGCCTTTTTAGTTTCTTTCTTGTAGTTAAATCTACCAATCTCTTTTAGTCAGTAACCGAACCAACCATTGTGATTCAAATTGACAACTTAGTGCTATTTGGAAACGCAAGAACAATCAAAATTTGTTATCCATCACACGATCCGAAAAGATGCAGCTAAAAACAACAATGCAAACGAAGTTTCAACTGAAAATTGCAACTTAGAATCAAGGGCAAGCATCAACTACCAATGTACCAAGCATCTGAACTGCAGATATTAGACACACCGATCATCTCAATAATCACCGACGCAAAAGCATCCACCAAGTGCTGGATGTGTTTGTGTGTGCAGAGTAACTTTGGCTAAATCTACTGAAATGAAGCAGATGCAGAACCAGCTCCATATCCTCCACCTCCGCGGCCAAATCCAGGCCGGCCACCACCTGCACCCTGCATAATTTGACAATTTCAGGAGTTGATATGTATATATACAACATCAAGAATATTATCATATACAATTCATCCGTGAGCATATGTGAGTACCTTCATTATCTATTGTCCGATCCCTTAGAATTCAAAGATTGGATTATAGTGTCAGATTAGAGTGAATAATGAAAATGTTCACAGATACTCACGGATGAGTTGTGTAGGGGATCATTCTTCTATACAGCATAACCACATCAATTCAAAAGTGCAAACTAGCTTTTGTATTTGGTAAAGAAAGAAAAATGTTGACATAGTCTACAAGGCACACTCGACGCCTTTCGACTCATATTCTTGAATTTCAGTCTTTACCATACGTTATGGATTGCAGTTTCCCCAATGAAAAAACCTCATAAACAAATGGAAATGCCGGAGCATAGTTTCTATAGAATTTATATATGAGATTCTATTTAAGCTTTTGTAGAATAATTGTGGCTGTGTATGTCAATCTCTATTGCAAGACTACTAAGAAAACAAGTGTTGAACATCATGGCCATGTAAGATACAAGGGAAGGAAATAGGTAAAACGAGAAATGAGATTAGAAATTTTATAGGGCAGAGATAGGGGAATTTTTCACTAGATTGTGTTGTGTTTCTATAGAGGGAAGGAAACTAGGAGAGTTTCATTTGTTTTTCCACCGCTTCTTAGAGAAAAAAATAGACAAATGTGAATCTCTATAATAAATTGATTCGCAAAAAAAAAAAAAATTAATAAGTGGATTTATGGATATTTGTGCCAAAAATAATTTTCCAGTCTTTCCCCTCCCTTGATTTTCATGGGAAATAGAGAAGGGTGGTGAAACTCATTATATCTCCTTGTGTTAAGTCCCCCCTATACTCTCCTAGTTATCCATCCAAGTGAACCAAGCCTAAGGAAATTTCACACCTCAAATAATCCACCATATGATTTCACACCTCAAATAATCCACCATATGCATTCAACTTGTGAAGAAATCCATGAATTTATATGCAACGATAATATGCTAAAGCATATAATTTAGATTCCACCAACAAATGGAGCTCAATAAGAGTTCAAAATCTACAAGTTTTGAAAATGATCAACAAGATCTTTTAGGTAAGCTTAAGCACAACAAGAGCCAAACTGAACATGTTTCTTGAAATGATTAATATTTACTGTGTTGCTTAAAAAACTACCATTAGAAGCATATGAAAAGTATATTTATCCATGATAGTAAGAAATTGAGACTCCACTCCAATAACCAAATTGCAATCACAAACAATTCGAAGTGGAAAAGCATACCCTGAAAGATGGTTGGAATTCAGGCGGCGCACCGCCCTTGTCACCAGAAGCATCAGCTGGGGGCCCTCCGGGCCGAGGTCCTCCACGGTATCCATCCCTATCTCCAAATCTCGGTCTATCACCCTCAAACCGTGGTGGCCCTCTGGAGAGAACAGTATGCCAAATCAAATGATAACCGAGAATCATTAAGAAAGAAGAAAAATGAACTTTAGATCAGGGCAATTTTGGTACCACCTTGGGCGGTCACCAGGTGGACCAGATCCAAATGGACGTGCAGGCGGTCTTGCAGATTTTTTCAAGGTTGCAGGGACAATTTCCGACGGAAGATTAAGGTAGGTTCTTAGGAACTCAATACCATCATTTGTGAGATACCAATAGTAGTGCTGCCACGCAAAGGTCTCCCTCACGTACTCTCTCGATTTGAAGCTTTGCATCAGTTTGATCACCTGAAGGTTCGGCACGTCGATCTCCGGGTGCTTAGCGAGGTTATAATCCTTCTTCGCGTAAAGCACTCCCTCTACGACCACAGAGAGAGGCATCAAACCGCAATCAATAGAATAAAAATTGGATCTTTCGACCAAAATACGTCAATAAAGGAGCGAACTTTATGCATTAGCAATCATAATTAGAAGGAGGTATACCCTGGAAGAGGTACTTGCAGATCTCATGGCGGTTCTTCTTGGGGATGATCTGATAGCGAAAAAGAACATAGTGAGATCAATTAACGAGGAATAAAAGAAGTATAAGTTTTGTTTCTTCCTCCTTTCTTTTGTCTCTCACCATGGTTGCTCACGATTGAGCGCGGCCTCCGAAGGTAAAGCCACGAAAGATGAAACGGAGCGAGCGAAGCAAAACCCTAATTCGATGAATCTTATCTCATCTTAAATAGCGATCAATATGAGCCGGGCCAAGGCGTAATCTTGAATTGGGCCAAAGGGTTTGGGTCAACGAAGCCTATCATGTTTTGCAAAGGAATTTCATTTTTATTTTGTTTTATTTATTTTTTTAAATGATGACACAAAAATATTTCTACTGATCGTTAAGCTCTATTTATGAATTTAGAATGATAAAAATAATATTATTGTTTTTATAATCATACAAATTAGTATACTAGTTTATTTTAAACAAAAGTAAATTCTCGGGTCCTTGACAGTCGGCCCATTGGGCTGGTCAAATACAACCCACAAGGAAACCCTAGGGCAGACCCATTTGCATATATGTTCTTCCGCTTCTTTTACTCGATTCATTTTTACCCGGAGGACTGCCAGAAAGCAGAGGGAATGGTATCGCTCAAACTCCAGAAGCGGCTTGCTGCGAGCGTCCTCAAGTGCGGTCGCGGCAAGGTGTGGCTCGACCCCAATGAGGCCAACGAGATCTCCATGGCTAACTCACGTAAGTGTTCTCCGTCTTTTCCTTGAGAGCTGGATAGAACTGGTACCCTGTATCCGTGAAATGGTTCAGGATTCTTATCTCTTAATTCTTTCGATCAGCAAGCAGCAGTACTAGTTTTTGTTAAAATAGATAGAAAACGGAAGTATATTCTCGTCTATGCCATTTGTTCTGCGTTTACTTGGATTGGAAGGGAGAAAGTTGAAGGGAAAAAGGAAGTATTTTGAAATAGGTAGAAACAACTCAGAAGGACATATTATCTTTTTTTCCGTTCCAATTCCATTCACTTGGGTGAGAATAAATGAATATAGATATTAACCCATTGTGTTTATACGATGCTTAAATTTTAAAGTTTTCCATTTTTGCTTGAATTTGGATGGAAACAAATAAAAAAATGGATGGAATCAAGTTCTATCATCGTATCTATCTTCCAAACAAACAAAATAAAATAATTTTTTCTTTATACTCCTACTTTATCCAACTAAACACGACAATGATGTTTGATTTTGGCCATGAAAGTTTATGTTTATGTGGTTTATTCATAAAGCTTTCTGCTTTTGAAAAAAAATCTGTTACTTTCTTTATGCAAGTAGTGTACTAGTGGAATTTTGAATCGTTGATTTGATTTTTTTTTGTTTTCAATTAGCATCTTACTATTGCTAACTGCGTAATGGATTTTGGGTTGTAATCTGTGTTTCCTTCAAATGCGATTTGGGACAAGATAATGTTACCTTTATTTTTTAAAATCCTTTTTAGGGGTTTTAACAGCCCCGCATGCATTCTCGTTCATTATTGTTTGGATTAGCTGCTAGTGATCATGTAATTCCTGCAAGATAGTAGTTCTTTTTGCTCATTTTCAATTTACTGTATTGGGTTCCTGTCATTGATTTCGGCAAGTGTTAATGATCAGTTAGAATTTTGTGATGATTCATCAGCCATTTGCAGAAATTTTAGTTGAACTCGTGAGAGATAATATCGAACTATTTCTTATTGATGAAAGCTATTGATCTTGAAACTTATTGTAGACTATTTTGTTTCTTCATCAGGCCAAAATATTAGAAAGTTGGTCAAGGATGGTTTTATCATCCGGAAGCCAACCAAGATTCATTCACGTTCACGTGCAAGGAGGGCACTGGAGGCAAAGAGAAAGGGTCGCCATTCTGGATATGGTAATGGCTACTATCTTCCTTGATGTAACATTTCCTTTGTTTTTGACCTGTTTTTCTTATGTCACAGGGAAACGCAGGGGTACAAGGGAGGCTAGGCTTCCAACAAAAGTGCTTTGGATGCGCAGGATGAGAGTTCTTCGGAGGTTGCTGCGGAAATACCGCGAGTCAAAGAAGATCGACAAGCACATGTACCATGACATGTACATGAAAGTAAAAGGCAATGTCTTCAAGAACAAGAGGGTCCTGATGGAGACTATACACAAGTCCAAAGCTGAAAAGGCCAGAGAGAAGACCTTATCTGACCAGTATGAAGCCAAAAGAGCCAAGAGCAAGGCTAGCAGAGAAAGAAAAATTGCTAGGCGAGAGGAGCGGCTGGCTCAGGTCATTTTCTCTCTTTTCCTGCGTTTTTCTTTATAGGATGCGGTATGCAATTTTTAAAGTTTGTTCTTGCTAAGTGGGATATCCTTTTAACTGTTTTGATTGTCCATGCCATTCTTTTTAGATGAAGTTCAATTACTAACCTTTGACTCGCTTGAGGAATCTCATTAAAAAATTTTAATCGAATTGTGAAATGTTAATTTGTGCTTACTGTTACTTGTTTTTGTTCCCAAGCAGGGGCCTGGAGACCGAGCACCTGCTCCTGCTGCTAAAACGGAGTAGGAACTCTTTTACACCCCTTTTTGCAATATATTTCCAGCACGATATTTAAACTGATACTGGTACTCTGACCGTGCAGGGCTTCCAAGAAAGCTAAGAAGTGAAGAACAACTAAATTTATATCTGCTTCTAAAGCTAAAGATCCCAATTAGCTCCAAGCTTTACTCACATAATCCTTTTTTTATCATTTTTGTTTTGGTCTGGGGTTGAATGATCGCGCGTCCTTTCTGCAGTGATGTTTTATCAGAAAGTGCTGTGTTGCTTGTGTGCTACACTATTTTTTAATTTTTGTTTTGATAATATGAAGTTTTAGAATCTCGTTTATTGATTGGAACGGAATTGTTTTTCCGACTATCTATGTTATCGACTGCCCTAATTTTTTGGACGATGGTTAACTAAGGTGCCGTTTGATTTTTGAGTGCTGGAATTGGAATCGGAATCAGATTAGAATGGGAATGAATTTAACCATTCTAAAGTAATTGTTTGGTTTATAAATTTGGATTAGGTGTGATTGTCAATGCTATTATTTGGACGACGGTTGCGATCGGCCGTCAAAGGTGACCACCTATTGATTGGTGACGGTGGCGAGTGATCGGCGGCGATGGCAGTGGTTGACAAACTGCGGGTGACGACGACGAGCAAGCAATGAGTGGGAGGCAGCGGCGGGCGATGATTGGGGGCGATCAACAATCGGAAGTGGGCGATCAAAGGCGAGCACTTGACAACTGCGATGATCACTCATTGGTCGAGGCTTGAGGCGAGTGGCCAATGAAGGCAAAGGTGGCAATCGATGGTCGACGATGATCGATGGATGACGATGGCGATTGATGGGCGATAATTATGATGGAGACATAACGGAGAAATCGAGAGTCGATAGAAATGAATCATAAATCTACTATTTTTTTTAGATTTTATTTATTCTTAAATAATTATAAATGATTCTATTCTTTCAATTCTCAACTCTATTAATCAAATATTTTATATTTCTATGGTTATATTTTCTCATTCTCAAACTCCTATAAATCAAATGCCCCTTATTTTTTTTGGGGGAAGTTAGGGTAAAATCTCTTTGCTCTTGTTTATATTTGGATTCAGTCCCTATATAATTTTTTTTAGGATTTGATATCTGACAACCACCCAATTTTAGTTTTAACTCCCTATAAGGTTGAATTTCCGTTTTTACCCTTATTATTTACATAGATTAATTTTTTCATTCATCTTCTCCCACCGATTCATCTTGCAACAACCCATCTTCTTCCCTTCCCCTTAACAGAAACTCTCGGTCCCGACCAAATCATTTGCTTGCGCCCTTGAAAACCATCGACTCTCCTACCTTGACCACTAACGACTTGAGGCAGCAAATGTGATAGCAGTAATTTTCTTCCCAACAAGTCATTGTCTTCCCTCCCCCAACGGTAACCCTAAACACTTGATTCATCCCTCACTTGACCAAACCGTTTGCTCGCCCCCTTGAAAACCATTTTGTCTCCCTTATACTAGCGACCCACGGCATCAAGCAAATGCGATAGGAGTGAGCAAGGAGACTAACGAGCAAGTGCGTAAAAAAGATTAAACAAGGTAAATATGTTTAATTAGATACAATTTTGGATAATTTTTTTATGATAATTACATTTTTTTTATTGATACAAAGAGTATATAATTTGAGTCAATAAGTATTTGATTTTGTGCTTGAAATATTCTGATTTGATTTTTGGGGATGTAAAAAAATTATACTTTGAAGTTAATAATAATGGTTTTTGTTTGATGTTCATGAAGTAAAAATATGATATATAAATTGTTATAAAAGATTTTGTACCTAATGTGAGTCAATAGATACTTATTTTAGCTCATTAAATACCCTGATTCGATTAGTTGTGTTATTCATGAAATAAAATAATGATACTGAAATTTATAGAAAAAGTACTTAATATTAGTCAATCGATACTTGTTTTGACTATTTAAATACCAAAATTTGATTATTTGAGAATGTCAAAAAAATTATTTAAAAGTTAATATTAAGTTCATTAATCGGTTCTTATTGTGATGCTTGATTTTACATACAATTTTGGGTAAATTTTTTGTGAAACTTACCCTTTTTTTTTTATTGGTACAAAGAGCATTTAATTTGAGTCAATAGATATTTGATTTTGTGCCTGAAATATTCTGAATCAAATTTTGGTGTTATAAATATAAATTATACTTTGAAGTTAATAATATTGACTTTTGTTTGACGTTCATGACATAAAAATATGATACCTAAATTGCTACAAAAGATTTTATATCTAATGTGAGTCAATAGGTACTTATTTTGGCTCATTAAATACCCTGATTCGATTATTGTTTGTGTTATTCATGAAATAAAACAATGATACCTAAATTGGTAGAAAAAGTACTTAATGTTAGTCAATCGATACTTGTTTTGACCATTTAAATACCAAAATTTGATTATCTGA
Organism: Wurfbainia villosa; assembly: GCA_025175895.1. NCBI lineage: Eukaryota > Viridiplantae > Streptophyta > Magnoliopsida > Zingiberales > Zingiberaceae > Wurfbainia > Wurfbainia villosa. Next base: position 95,368,910 of record CM046004.1, on the reverse strand, counting down.
GGATGTCAAAAAAATTATTTAAAAGTTAATATTAAGTGGCATGTGTTTGTGGCTTTCGTCAATCGATACTTATTGTGATACTGATTTTGTCCTATATTACTTAATACATTATCTAGATTAATATGTCATGTTGTGTTTCTTATTGACTTATTTTATGGAAATATTTATTGAAATTATTGCTAATTAAGCTTATTGTGAATTAGAAATGACAAGGATTAAAAAACACACGGATGATAATGATGGAGATGTTGAACCAAGTGGAAAAGAAGGTTATTCAAGGTGTTCTCCAACAAAATTTATGTCAGTCATGGAACAATTGTTCCCAAACTAGGTGAACTACAATTAAAGAAGATCAAGGCTTCACCTTTTGCACCTTGGTTAAAGATTCAAAAGCTTTCTATAAGCACCTCAAGAGTTTATGCAGTGCTTAAACGCTTCAAGTAGAGACATCTGACTTTTGTTTTGGAAATAATATCATGGTGTCATTCACTTCTAAGGAGTTCTCAATCGTTATTGGTTTACCTAGCGTTGGTCAACCGTTAATATCGATTTGAAATTGGGTTCTAACTTTGAGCGACATTTCAAGGGATGAAATGTGTTAAGAGAAATGTCATCGTAGAGAAGTTATTTGTTGGCGGATAAAGAATTAGAAATTGATGATTTTTTAGGTTTTTATTTTGCTACTTTTTAATTGTATTCTATTTCCTATTAGCAATTTTGGTACACCTAGTTTTATTTTCCCATACTTAGACAATTTGGAAATATTTTTGAGTACGGTATTGGGGAGATCGACTTTTAGATTTTTGCGTCTTTAAATTGAAGACCATCTTGGATACTCCAAAGTGGACAAAAAAAAGAAAACATATATGGGAGGTTGCATAGTTGGACTGATGGTATTATTTTCAGCATATATGTGTTATTTGTTGAGTGAGTAAATGCTAATCATTGTATTTGTATAGGGTTGGGTTTATGAAAGAGTTCTATGCTTGGTCAACCTCGTGTTTTACATTGCTTTCTCGATTATTCAAGTGGGAGAGAGCAAAATTCTCGTTAATCCTAAAGGTGTAGAGGTTGCATTAATGGCGGTGAGGTCAAATAAGGTTGGTGCAATTTATTCTTTATCATTGTATAATTTGGTTTAAATGTGTTATTGAACTAAAAATTTATCTTTTTTACTTTTAGATTGTGCCAATCAAGCCATTCCAAGAGGAAAAAGTACTTGTTGATGATATAGAAAGGTTTGGTGAGATAACAATTTTTAATCCAAGATAACAAATTTATTAAGAGTCTATTATTCAACCAATTAGCATGCTTAATTAACATTTTTATTTCCAGGTTGATTCTCGACTCGGTGATTCAGAATTGTTGGATCACATAAAAAGGCTTGAAAATGAGATTAAAGTGTTGAAGGAAAAAAATAAAGTGGTTGAAGAGGATACAACCCAATATGACTTTAAGGATTCCCCACATATGCATGATGAAGGTCATACCGAGAAAGATGTAGCTGTGGATACTGATCCCTTGAGCACAGACGACAAAGTTGTTGATTTACAAAGTGCCAATGAACAGGCGACAAAGGTAAGTCGGAGAGTTTTTTCAAAGTGGTTATAGATGAAGTGCAAATGAACACAAATGCTAGAGATAATGATAATGTAGGTAGCAATAGCGAAAAAGGAAAAGAGATGATTGTTTATAATCCAAAATCATCTATTGTGAAGACTGTTCAGAGAAGAACAGATAGATTGAAAAAAAAAGAAACATCCGGACTACATGACACCCCCTAGTACTGTCCCAAAGCGAAAGAGTAAACGACATTTGACCCAAGTCGTGGATGAGGTAGTTTCAGTAAATATTTTTTACAATGCCTGCATATATTTTATATATTTGACGAGTATTGTAGTGTTTAATTTTTTGATTGAATTTTGTATTTCTATATTGTGTTGTTTCTATATAGGATGATATGAGTATAGATATTCAAAATATTGCTGATAGTGCTGTAGAGGAATCTCTACAGGAGTTCCGAGGAAGATTAGACTTTCATGGGCATGATAAAATTTCAACGGAAGAAAAAAATATTATTGAGAAGTACATCTGCGGAGATATTTTGGGGTAAAAATATCTTATATTACTTTAATGTTTCTGAAATCTTATTTTGCTATTTTATTTTTTTAGTTGCTAAGTTTGGTATTTTGGCTTTGTAGTGGTGTAGTCTGGCAAGATGATGATGTATTATTGTATGGGTATGAGTTATTGCAGTGTTTGTTTGGCACCGAACTATGATCTGACCTCATTCATGCCTATTTCAATGTTTTGAGCAACAAAGGAAATAACTATGGGCATGAAATATATTGCATGTCTCCTAATGTCCCGGTACATACTCTTAATAGTATTTGATTTATATTATCATCATAGTGATAGTTAATGATTATTTTTAAATTTTTTATAGAATGATGTGATTACTATGCTCGAAAATACCAAGCAGAAGAGGATTACTGATAACAATTTTTCAAGATTTTTATCAAAGTTGACCAAGAGTTCATTGGTCGTCACGAGCTAAAGAAAGAGCTCCTAGAATCATCAGAAACACATACTTTTCCCTATGCATTATAAAGCACATTGGTTCTTGCTGGTGTATACTCCAAGCGAAAAATCTTTCACGCTGAAAAATTCTATTAGCAGCCCTATTTACAAAGGTGCAGCGAAGAAATTTGTAAGTTGGATAAAAAAATAAGTTATTTTTATTTTTTAAAAATTGGTACACATCTTTTATGATTGATTTGATAAATATGTTTGTTTGAATTGGTTGTGTAGGCAAAAATTTTGGCGAGATATCTTTGGAATGTGGAACAATGTGATATTGGCATAGGTGAAGTAATTCGTAAAGAGTCGACAACAAGGAAATGATTTGAATTGTGGTGTTTATATTTGTCTATGGGGTGAATGCTTTGCCCGAGATAATCTAACATTTTGGAAAGAAGAATGGGACACATCAATCGAAGGGTATAGAGCTCGGATTGCTTCGGTCATTTTGTCTGATAAACGAGGCTTGTTCAAAGGATTGAAATGACTTATCAGTGCGTTGTCAGTGTTTCGACGATCTTGTCTGATAGTTGTTATGTATTGGTGATGATGGAGATATAATTATGTTTTAAATTGGTGTCCTGATATTATGAATTTGTAGAATAGTATTTTGGTGGGATGATAATTTCATGTTTGATGTATGAATTGACCTTTGAGTGTTGGATTTATGGTATTAGTCTCGTCCTTTTCTTCTTCTACTTTTGTAGTGATGATATGTTATTCGTGCGTTAAGATCATGCCGAATTTTTTAATATTTAAGGGGTCAAAATAAGTACCAATTGATTAATATTAAGTACTTCTTATACCTATTTAGGTATTATATTTTTATTTCACGAATCACACACACAATAATCGAATCAGGGTATTTAATGGGATAAAATAAGTATCCATTAACTAAAATTAGGTATCATTTTTAACAATTTATATATCATATTTTTACTTAATGATTGTCAAACAAAAGTCACTAATATTAACTTCAATGTATATTTAAGGGGTCAAAATAAGTATTGGTTGACTAATATTTAGGTTTATTTCATGAATCCCACAAACAAATTAAAGTCATTCAATAATTGAACCAGAGTATTTAATGAGCCAAAATAAGTATCCATTGACTAAATTTTGGTATTTTTAAAAATAATTTAGGTATTATATTTTGTTTATTTCATTGTCTGGAACATTTGTACTCATCACTCCCAAATTTGATTCTCTCGTACTCAGATCTTGGGTTTCCATACTCGGTCAGATGCTTCTATAGGCATCCCACCAATTTCCCGAGTACGAGGAACCTTGGTCGAGTACCATTGTCCAGCAAACATACTGCTTTCTCCGACTAATTGAGTACCCAACATTACTTGTGCTTTTGTACTCGACACTCCTAATTTCGAGTTTCTTGTACTCGATTCTTCCAAGTACAAGACTCCATATTTGAGCATGAGTCTTCTCATACTCTTTCCCGAGAATGAATACTTGAGCCTTCTTTCTAGAGTACGATTTTTGGTCCGGTGTTTAGGATCTTCTTCGATGATCCCTTGAGCTTTTAAAGGGTCATAACAAGTATTACTTGATGAAAATTAGGTATTTGTTGTATCCCTTTAGGTATGCTATTGTTATTTAAGTGTTTAAGGGGTCACGCCAAGTAACACTTGATAAAAATTACATACTCATTGTATCACTTTAGATATTCTATGGTTTATTTGATGAATGCCAAATAAGTCATTCAAGATTAAATTCTAACCATGACTCTGATACCAATTGTTAGTGCCTATAAGATTCACATATCTCCACAATGGCATGATAGTCTCCACTTTGGGTCTAAGCCCTCATGGTTTTATTTTTGGGTTTTACCCAAAAGGTCTCATACCAATGGAGATATCTTTTCATCTTATAAACACATGATCTTTTTCATGTCTTAACAATGTGAAACTTTGATTGTATTCCCAATATTCCAACACGTTGTATCACTTTAGATATCTTATAGTTTATTTGATTAATGTCAAATAGTCATTCAAGATTAAATTCTAAGTGTAGTTTTTTAACCGAATCGAGTAGTTAAAGGGTCATAACAAGTATCACTTGATAAAAATTAGGTACTCGTTGTATCACTTTAGGTATTCTATTATTATTTAGTGTTTAAGGGGTCACGTCAAGTAGCACTTGATAAAAATTCGATACTCGTTGTATCACTTTAGATATCCTATAGTTTATTTGATGATTGTCAAATAAGTCATTCAGGATTAAATTCTAAGTGTAGTTTTTTAACCGAATCGAGTAGCTAAAGGGTCATAACAAGTATCACTTAATAAAAATTAGGTACTCGTTGTATCACTTTAGGTATTCTATTATTATTTAGTGTTTAAGAGGTCACGTCAAGTAACACTTAATAAAAATAGATATTCGTTGTGTTAGTGCCTATAAGATTCACATATCTCCACAATGGCATGATATTGTCCACTTTAGGCCTAATCCCTCATGGTTTTATTTTTAAGTTTTATCCAAAAGGGCTTATACCAATGAAAATATCTTTTAATCTTCTAAGCACATGATCTTTTCCATGTCTTACCAATGTGGGACTTTGATTGTATTCCCAATACTCCAATAATCCCCCCTCAAATGAAGAACCACATTAACCCCCCCCTCTCCTTCAAGTTTATCCGTCCTCGAAGATGAATGTTTGATGAATGTCAAATAGTCATTCGAGATTAAATTCTAAGTGTAGTTTTTTAACCGAATCGAGTAGTTAAAGGGTCATAACAAGTATCACTTGATAAAAATTAGGTACTCATTGTATCACTTTAGGTATTCTATTATTATTTAGTGTTTAAGAGGTCACGTCAAGTAACACTTAATAAAAATAGATATTCATTGTGTCAGTGCCTATAAGATTCACATATCTCCACAATAGCATGATATTGTCCACTTTAGGCCTAAGCCCTCATGGTTTTATTTTTAGGCTTTACCCAAAAGGGCTTATACCAATGAAGATATCTTTTAATCTTCTAAGCACATGATCTTTTCCATGTCTTACTAATGTGGGACTTTGATTGTATTCCCAATACTCCAACAATCCCCCCTCAAATGAAGAATCACATTAACCCCCCCCCCCCTCCTTCAAGCTTATCCGTCCTTGAAGATTAATGTTTGATGAATGTCAAATAGTCATTCGAGATTAAATTCTAAGTGTAGTTTTTTAACCGAATCGAGTAGTTAAAGGGTCATAACAAGTATCACTTGATAAAAATTAGGTACTCGTTGTATCACTTTAGGTATTCTATTATTATTTAGTGTTTAAGGGGTCACGTCAAGTAGCACTTGATAAAAATTAGATACTCGTTGTATTACTTTAGATATCCTATAATTTATTTTATGAATGTCAAATAAGTCATTCAAGATTAAATTTCAAATTTAGTTTTTTAACTGAATTCGAGTAGTTAAAGGGTCATAACAAGTATTACTTGATGAAATTTGTTGTATCACTTTAGGTATGCTAGTGTTATTTAAGTGTTTAAGGGGTCACGCTTAGTAGCACTTGATAAAATTACATACTCGTTGTATCACTTTAGATATCCTATAGTTTATTTGATGAATGTCAAATAAGTCATTCAAGATTAAATTCTAAGTGTAATTTTTAGCAATCGAGTAGCTAAAGGGTCATAACAAGTATCACTTGATAAAAATTAGGTACTTGTATCACTTTAGGTATTCTATTATTATTTAGTGTTTAAGGGTCACGCCACGTCCAAGTAACACTTGATAAAAATTATATACTCATTGTATCACTTTAGATATCCTATAATTTATTTGATGAATGTCAAATAAGTCATTCAAGATTAAATTTCAAGTATAGTTTTTAACCGAATTCGAGTAGTTAAAAGGTCACAATAAGTATTACTTGATGAAAATTAGGTATTTATTTTATCACTTTAGGTATGCTATTGGTATTTAAGTGTTTAAGGGGTCACGTCAAGTAGTACTTGATAAAAATTACATACTCGTTGTATGACTTTAGATATCCTATGTTTTATTTAATGAATGACTTATTTCAAATGTAATTTTTTAACCGAATTCAAGTAGTTAAAGGGCCATAATAAACATCACTTGATAAAAATTAGATATTTGTTGTATCACTTTAGGTATTCTATTGTTTATTTTATGAATGTCAAATAAGTACTTATATTCTATGATGAGTGAAGAACATGTTTCTTTTAAAAATTAAATAATTTAGTACTTTTTTAAAAAATCATAAAATTGGGTATCACTTGAGGTAAATTAAGTTCCGAGAGCCTAAAATTGAGTCCTTTTTCAAATATTTCTGGGAAAAATTTGTCAAGGTGCATTTGTAGTTGTATGAAATCACAACATATAACAACATATATAAAACTACCATTAAACAAAATATTTTAATGATTAATGTATAAATCACTTCATAAAGTATTTCTTAGTTGCAATTACATAACCAACATCCAACTTTTAACCACATAAATGGATCATTAAAGTCTTATATATAAGTAACAAAATTTTATATCAACACTAGTTCTGTTTAATACAAATCACAAAATATCACTAGATCTTGTAGATATTTTTTAAAAATCTTCAAAATTGCTTCCTCGGTTTAGCAATTGCTTATGCCTGCAAGAAATTAAAACAAAAAAAAAAATAAGATGTTAGTTTGACATTTTGAAAATAAATAACAAACAACACGACATAATTAGTTTAATTATATGAAACGATATAGTATTAAGGTCTATGTGATTCATACCAATTATGACACTGGTTCTTTGCATGTTTGTCTATTATGCCCTCGCCCATGACATCTCCCACACGTTGTCACACGTTGTTCAACTTGAGAAGGTATCTGCTTAGTCCTTCTACATCCTGATTGGCTACAAGTTGTAGGAGCGTAAATGGTATCTCCATCATCGAGATAGCTCTCGTACATGTTAAATGTTGGAATGGGATTAATAATTTCTTTGTAAGCTTGGCGGTACATGTCTATCTTAAAATATCCATCACAGAATTGATAAACCGACATGGATTTTGATTCTATGCAAGAGCAAGCATGCTTGCATGGTAGTCTATAGATTTGCCAAACTCGACAAGAACAATGCCATGAATTCAAATCCACTGCAAAACTTTTGTCCCCATCTATGACTTCAAACCGAACTCCACAAGACTTGTGCACCTTTAAGGTTCGAGATTTACTATATGCAACTGACATTTCCTTCTCCTTTTTTGGACTTAGTTCTTGTGTCATCTCCAATGTTTTTTCACGCCTTTGGTGCATCATGGTCATAATTTGAATGCGTATATTATCTACCATAGCCACAATAGGTAGATAGCGAGCAGGTTTTATCCAATTGTTCCAGCTTTCAAAGAATATTATTATTAATGACACCCCATCGATCACCCATAAACGAGCATTGGCCCGATTTTCGTGGGATGAGTTCACAAGAAACTCCTGGGCAAGTGGCATCGAATTTGTTATACTTAACATATGTTGAGTGAACTCATATCTTGATGGGGCGTATGCAACTTTCTTCAAAATAGAAGACCAATGTTTTTTGTTATGGAGAGGGTATTTACGCAATACCTACAAGAATAAAATTTAAAAAATATATATATATAATAACCAGTTGATAGAAAATAAAAAATAAATAAATGGCTAATATATTGAAAAGCATACATAGCCTTTGCTTGACAAAGTTATCGACCGAGATGTCTCGCATAATAAGCATGGTGACTACCAGGAACACAAATTGAATAGCCTTGATCAATCCAGGATGTCGGTCAGAGAAAAAAATATAGTTACGGAATACCATGATGTATTGGGAAGCCAAGACATGTTTTAACTGGTAGCAAAACCATTCCCAATTAGAATCATTTTCTGCATCTACAACTGCATGCGCCAGTGTAAAAATATCATCATTCGCATCCTTAGCCACAAATGACTAATAGACATCCTTTGTACTTGTTCTTAATGTGAGTTCCATCCAAAAAATTAATGGGCGACAACCACTAATAAAACCAATAAGACATGCATGAAAACATATGAACAATCGTCTAAATTTATTTGTCATCGGATCAATTTGATTCGATAACTCCTGGATTTGTTTCTTTGTGAGATGACAATACCATCGCAACTTATCATATGACCCTTATCGGTCCCATGAATATCATGCATTGCCATTTCATTGCCGCCCAAACTTTATGATACTCAAGTTCTACTCCATAATCTCGTTGAATGTCCTTCATCATTGTACATGGACGATATGATGGCTCTCCCCTTAACTTCTCCTTCACCACATTAGCTACCCAAGTTGAATCAGCTTTAGGGTGACCTCTAGTCCTCAAATTATCATCCCCACAACTATGGATTAAGTTGCATTTTCTTATCTTAGAATAAATTGTCGATTTATATTTGGAGGCATAAATTCTCCACTCACAATTTTCTTTCTTTGCAAACAACTATGATCTTATCACTATCATTTTCTAGTAAGAAAATGATCGCCTACAATAACAATAGCATAATTTTTAAGACAAATCCTGAACTCTGTAGCATCTTTAAATGTTTGACCTTCATAGGATATGCAATGCATCCAAGAATCAATAGAATTACTTATAGTGCAAACTTCAAGCTCATTGCCTCCGTTCGAACAAACTTCATCATCAAAATCAAACCTTACCATTTTAATACAAATCAAAACAATACATTAGCAACCAACTCAATTTTCAATTAATGACAATTTAACTTGCAATATAAATTATATTAGATATTTTAAAATTATTAACTAACTAATATACACAATCAATAATGAAAAATAATAGTCATGTGCAAAAAAAAAAAATAGTGCAAAAAAATATATGAACATTGCAAATTCTGAATCTTGCACTCAAACCAAAACAACATTACAAATAAAAATTACCTTTCAATATTTATGTTAATCTGACTCTGATGATCTTTTGGAGTTGCTCTCAATTAGATTATATTCAATTTCAGACAACTATGAAGATTTATCATATTTCGGACATCATCATCTTCGTTCAATGTTACTGTAATCTTCTCATGCGGTGCTATGTATTGCAATATCGTTAACTCGGGATTAATAACATCACATTTTCGCTTTAGACTCTGAAATATCTCTATTAGAGTTGCACCATTAGGAATTGAAATCAAATAAAGATCATTGACATAACGACAACTTCCAATAAATGAAAAATTAGCACTTCTAGATCCGACTTCCATCAATACAATGACCGTGGAATATCTGAAAAATTAAAAAATTTATCATGCTTTCTACAACATCATCTTCAACAAACAAACATTGAACTTTAAACAATCATAATCGAATTTTTTATATGCTAATTTAACCAATTTAAATGGAATAGGTTGCCATTAAAATTCAAAACATTAGAATTTGAAAGGGAAAGTTAAGAAAGGCTATGAAAATTAATGAAATTTCTAGTGACATACCCATGAAGTTACTATTGGTAAAATTTAGGTATATATATCAATTCACAAATTATATTACATAGGGGTTGAATTTTAAGTAAAATAATTTGGAGCCAAAATAAGTACTTATTAACTCACATTAGGTATTATATTTTTATTTCATGAACGTCAAACAAAAGTCACTATTATTAACTTCAAGATATAATTTCTTTACATCCCCAAAAATCAAATCCGATTATTTTAGGCAAAAAATCAAATACATATTGACTTTTGTATCAATAAAAAAAATGTAATTAACATAAAAAAATTATCCAAAATTATATGTAATTAAGCATATTTACCTTGTTTAATCTTTTTTACGCACTTGCTCATTGCTCTCCTTGCTCACTCCTATCGCATTTTCTTGATGTCGTGGGTCGCTAGTGGTTGAAATAAGGGAGACAAAATGGTTTTCAAGGGGGCGAACAAACAGTTTGGTCGGATGAATCAAGTGTTTAGGGTTACCGTTGGGGGAGGGAAGACGATGACTTGTTGGGAAGAAAATTGTTGTCTCAAGTCGCTAGTGGTCAAGGTAGGAGAGTCGATGGTTTTCAAGGGCGGAAGCAAATGATTTGGTCGGGATCAACCGAGAGTTTCTGTTAAGGGGAAGGGAAGAAGATGGGTTGTTGCAAGATGAATCGGTGGGAGAAGATGAATGAAAAAATTAATCAATCTATGTAAATAATAAGGGTAAAAACGGAAATTCAGCCTTATAGGGAATTAAAACTAAGTTTTGGGTGGTTGTCAGATACCAAATCTTAAAAAAATATACATAGGGACTGAATTCAAATATAAACATGGGCAGAGAGATTTTAGTCTAATTTACCGTTTTTTTTTTCTAATTGCAGATGTTTGATCGGATTCCTCGTTCCTATGGCACTGCAGATGTCCAATTACAGGTTGAAAGTATGAAACAACAGATTAATCTTTATCAGAATTTATAAACATGTTCTAATAAATTTATTAGATTTTTTCCCGCAAAATTAACAAATCTATTATTTTCTTTATTTCAGTTTAATTATTTTTAAGTGGAGCACCATATTTATCAATCGCTCGTCCTCGCGCCTTTCCTGACAGTGACAGTGACAATCATCCCCTCATTTGTACGTATATACAGTTCACTGCGTTTCCATCGAACGACGTGGTGAAATCAAATATACAAATTCATATTTTCATATTAATTTCCATGAAGCAATTGAATCGAGAACAAATTTGGTACAAATAATATGGATTATTAAGAAAAAAAATGACATATCGTTAAAAACTATAAATTTTAAGGGCAATAATTTTGAAATTTAAAAAAACTGATATATAAACATTGTATAAAATTACTTTTAGAAAAATAAGCCACTGAAACTAAAAACAGAAGATTTTTGTAGAGTGACTCCTGATGAATTTAAAAAAAAAATAGAACAGTAGAGACAAAAATAATAATTTATCATTGGCACAGTTTATTGTTAAAAAAAATACCCGATTTTTTTCAAAAATAAAACAAAATTGGTTCCTAAATATTTAAATTTACGAGATGAAAACGTAAAATCATAACCCATTTCCATAATAAAAAAAAAGTGATCATTCTAGACACGATATTGAAAATGGTCTAAATCCACTCACTGATTTCTGTCAATTTCACCACGATACAAGAATCCACTATCGGCCTTATCTTTCTTTCAATTAAAAAAAAAGGAAGAAAAAAGAGATTTCTAGGATGTTCAATCAACGTGTATAGCGAAAATATGCCATTAAGATATGTTCATTCAACTACATATTGTACAGCCTTATCGGCCTTATCTTTCTTTCAATTAAAAAAAAAAAAAGAAAGAAAAAAGAGATTTCTAGGATGTTCAATCAACTTGTATAGCGAAAATATGCCATTAAGATATGTTCATTCAACTACATCTTGTACAGCCTTATCGGCCTTATCTTTCTTTCAATTTAAAAAAAAAAAGGGGAAGAAAAAAGAGATTTCTAGGATGTTCAATCAACTTGTATAGCGAAAATATGCCATTAAGATATGTTCATTCAACTACATCTTCACCAGGAGACAAAGCGAAATCCACATTTACAAGCAAGACCTCGATTTTTTTAAAAAAAAAACACTTTTTTTTTTTTAAGCTAATTTTTTAAGAAATTTAATTAAAGCTACCTAGAGGAAAAGACAGGAGGACAGGTAATTCGGCCTTCAGGACATCACTGAGCAGTGGCCTCACCCGAGAAAATGCGGCTGATCCGCTCCGTGGGAACCAGGGGGAGGTAAGCGGAGAAGGCGTAACCCTTCTCGGCGGTGAAAGAGACGGCTTGGTTGTACTTCTCGGTGATGTGAGCGGCGGTGGGGAGGACGACGTGAGCCACCTGCGGAACAAGCGGCAGGCGGTTCAGGGACCGCCAGAGCGACACAGCAGCCTGTTCCGCCGCCGGCTCGTACTTGGTGTAGACGGAGCGCGCGAGACTTGTCGTAGAATTGATCAGGCCGTCGCGCTGAACCTCGCCAACGGCCGACCGGGCAACCGCTGAGGCATTCTTTAGCGACGGAGGGATGCGGTGCTCCAACTTCTGTGCCGATTCGCCAACCTACATGTCAAAGCGACAATTTTCTTTACTGCAGTTCTGGTTCTGATTCAGTAAACGAACACATAGGATTTACATATCTTGACTGCAATTTTCAGGATTGCAGTTAAATTTTCGCTAAACAATCGCATCGGCATAAATTTGCTTGCGAGAGCAGTAAATTCACCATCTTCGGTAAGCGAACCTTCAAACTTTGTATTGAAAAAAAAAAATTCTCAAGGCGTCGACGAAATTCTTTATTTATAATATTTGAGCAAAAATTAGAATAAAACAATCTTGAACTCGCTCGTGAGAGAGTAGCCGACCACGGCATGCAGTGAGAACACAAAAAACGAAAGAGATCGCAGACGGAGAAAACAGAAAGGGAGCGAACCTTTTGGTCAACGAACTTGAGAAGCTCGAAGGGGACGTCATGAAACCGGTCGTAGACGGGTCCAACGACTCCTTTCACAGTGCTCTCGACGGTCTGGACGCCGGGCTTCAGAGGCCCCGATCTCTCCTTGGCGAAACTATAGATCCTCGCCGCGAAAAGAACCGCCTGAATCACTGCCACATGCAAGAACTCCAGGTATCTCAGACTATCTCTCTTCGCCGGCGCTTCGTCCTTCATCCAAACCCAACAAATTAAGTTCATCAGATCTCGAACGATCCATAGAAAAACCGAAGGAAAACACATCGAGATACTCACTGATCGAGCAGGTTCGACGATTTGAGGGACGGATTCGTGGTCGGCCATCGTTGGAAGTGGACCGATCGAATTGGGAAGACGAAAAGAGCGACTAGGCTTTTGGTTTGTGGTGGGGAGAGAAAGATAAATGGACAGGAAGCGCTTTCAATAAAGAGGGGGCGATCGGATCGGACGGTGGGAAAGCGTTATGATGATGCGAAATTGTGTTAAATAATTTACTTCGTACACAAGGTAATCAGAAGACGAAGGCCACCAAGTCGCCTGCGAGGTTTAACGCCAATCGTGTGGTCCGCGACTCACACCAACTCACGTAACGGAACCCGCCTCCGCAACCTGAGTGGAAAACGGCGAATTCCTCCGCAGTCGCCCGGCAGGATCGAACCATGGCTTGCTCCAGGGACCCCCCAAGCTCTTACCGACGCGCCATTGCCCTGGGGGCAAACTGTGATGGGTAAACTTTTTATAGTTGCCGACAAGACTTCTTCATCGTAAACCCCGAAGGATTTTTGGTGACGGTCAAGTTCTATCAGAGCGTGACACGGTTTACCCTCCGGACACCGCCGTTGAACTTTCCGCACATATTCGTGGAGTTACAATTCGCACCCTTTGGGATCGAACCCGTGACCTCCGATTGGATACCTCCATGCGCTTGCACACTAGAGCTAGCGACTTCAAAATCGCGATGGGTAAACTTTTTATAGTTCGCCGCCACGCCCAAGACCTCATGTAAACCCCAAGGATTTTGGCGACAGCTTCAATCGTTCTATCGAGCGTACAGGTTTACCCTCAGGACACGCTCGTTGAACTTTCCGCACATATTCGTGGAGTTGCAATTCTGCACCCTTTGGGATCGAACCCGTGACCTCCGATTGGATACCTCCATGTGCTTGCCACTGAGCCAGTAGCACACTTTAAAACTGATGGGTAAACTTTTTATAGTTCGCGCCACGCCCAAGACCCCTCATCAGAAACCCCGAAGGATTTTTGGGCGCACGCTTCATTGTTCTATCGAGCGCATGCGGTTTACCCTCGGACATCGCTCGTTGAACTTTCCGCATATATTCGTGGGAGTTGTACTGCAGCCTTTGGGATCGAACCGACCTCGATTGGATACCTCCATCGCTGCCCACTAGGCTAGCGACTTGATAAACTGTGATGGGTAAACTTTTTATAGTTCACCGCCCAAGACCCCTCATCGTAAACCCCGGATTTTGTGACGCTTCAATCGTTCTATCGAGCGTACAGGGTTTACCGACACCGCTTTCGTTGAACTTTCCGCATATTCGGAGTTGCAATTTCGCACCCTTTGGGATCGAACCCGTGACCTCCGATTGGATACCTCCATGTGCTTGCCACTCGAGCTAGCACACTTTGCTAAACGTGATGGGTAAACTTTTTATAATTCTGCCACGCCCAAGACCTCATCGTAAACCCCGGCGATTTTTGGTGACGGTCAACTGTCTATCGGCGTACACGGTTTACCTCCGACACCGCCGTTGAACTTTCCGCATATTCGTGGGAGTTCTGCAATTTCGCGATCTTCGTGGATCGAACCCGTGACCTCCGATTGGATACCTCCATGTGCAATTTCCTGCACCTTCTAGTTGCCAATTCATCAATTGCGGAGTATTCGAGGCTGCTGGCCCCACCACTGCACGTCCACAAGTTTCGACCCTACGGCACCAACCAACCCAACGGCACGAGAAATTCAAATTTTAAAATGATTTTATTTTTTAAAAAACATAATAATAAATCTTAACTAATCATCAGACAAATTTTTTTGCTCAACAACTTATATATAAGATTAGATAGAAACGTTATATCGAGCACCGCCGCTATATAATAA
Source organism: Wurfbainia villosa (assembly GCA_025175895.1). Lineage (NCBI taxonomy): Eukaryota > Viridiplantae > Streptophyta > Magnoliopsida > Zingiberales > Zingiberaceae > Wurfbainia > Wurfbainia villosa. The sequence goes on along the minus strand of CM046004.1, from coordinate 95,353,742 downwards.
TTTTATCACGCTTCGTATCACTCGAACACTCATTTTTTTCATGTCCGAGAGCATCTCACTCATGCTAGAGCATCCTCACCTCCGCTCCTCGCTCGGTGCTCGAGCATTTCTATCGTTCAATATTATCGTTGAGAGATTGGAATTTGACTGCGATTTGATCGACATCAGAGTCCGATTGAATTACAATCGAAATCCATCGATTGCGGTCACCAGTACCACGACTGCTGATGGTCACAATTATGATCGATTCCGATCCCGATCCGATCAAAATCGATTACAATTTGTGACTGTCAACGACCACAATAATATGAGTCAGGGGTTAAACTATAGTATTCATAAGAGAAAAAAGAGATGAGAAAAATACTGTATATTATTTATTACTGTGTAATTCTATTTAATCGGACGATGAAAAAATCGTTATACATGTGGCACATAGCGATTGTCACCATACATATCAAAACTCTATGATTAGATTATTGACAATATCTTCATTAATCACGATAAGTATAGATTGGTGTTTATAGGAATGATGTGATGGCTAAGATATAACGGTATTAATTTGCAGAAGTGATATGGGACGATTCTGAAAGAGGTTTAAAACACTTTTTTAGATTTAGATGTTCTCTACGTATCTTGCTCATCACATCAAGATCCATAGAATTCTCCGTAATTTATTTCTCTCATAATAATTATGGAATAATCGGATAAAAATTACTAAATTGGTAATTTTAATTTTTTACGGACAATAAGTAGATACCGTTGAATACTTAGTACAGTGCTAGAAATATTTTGACGCCTTTTATAATTTACATTCGGTTTAATTTCATTTTTTTTTTAAATATTTTCCGATCGAGCCAAATGCGTCTCTCTTTCAAAATCATCGATGGAAACGTGGAGTTGCATTTAATGCAACCTCAACACGTAGAAAATTTCCACTCCGACACTGATTTTATTAAACCTGAAGTTCTAACCATTGAGAAACAACCGAAAGAAAGTTGGCAAGTATTCTTATAATTTGGCGTGACTATGAGTTCTTTTTTTTTAAAAAAAAATATTAATATCTTATATTTAATATAACTTATTTGTTAAGATATCTTATTACACTATAAAATGATTTTTGATAAACAAATAATAATAAATGTTTTTAGTGACACCCTCTTTGCCAAGTATTTTTAGGCGACCCAACTATCAGCTTGTCTCCTACTACAACCCCTTAAGCTGCACGCAAGCTACGAATGTGACAAGTTTGGCTCTGTTTTGGTTCGACATTATTGTTGTACTATATCTTTTCTAGCATTACCCAATTACCTATGGAAATCAAAATTTATTGGCTGCTTAATTAATTCTGTTCTGCAACCTCTTTAATTATAGGGGAATTCTATCACTTTTAATCTCTAATATAATTTAATCACAATGAGTCATTTCACCTTGAAATTTTAAAAAGAATTAAAATTTTCATATTCCAAATCACGGGATCGTACAAAACAGTGTCCAGAGATGGGCCATGATGCTGCTATGGCCCAGCTCCGGCCCAACAAAATCCGTCGACCTGCTGATTTCGGCTTGTTCCTTTATCTCTGTTCTCGATTTGTTCAGGTTTCCTGATCGAGTAACCTTCTCTCTGACCTCTCCATCATTAAATTAGACCTCATCATTTCACTAATTTGGATTCTATTTAAATAAGTAACAAAATAATAATTAGACCTATAAAAAAAACACTGCCAAAGACCTTTAATCCTATTCCTCACCTCCTCCTCCTCCTCCTCAAACTCGACGAGATGCATGAGAAAGGTACAGGCTCACCCTCAAAAAGCAACCAGCAGCCTCTGCATGATGTGCTTCACATGGAGCGCAATCGGAGGGAGAAGATGACCGAGTTCTACTCCGCCCTGCAAACTCTCGTTCCAAATCTTCTCCCGAAGGTAAACTCGTTGTTTCCGGCATCGCAACTCATGTACGTACGTATATACGTACGTGCGGCACACATTCGTTTACCTGTTTCGATCTGTACGTAGCCGACGAGGACGAGGATTATCGACGAGACGATATCGTACATCAGGAGCCTCGAGGCGCACATTGCGTCGCTCGAAGCGAGAAAGGCGACGATCGCAACCGCTACGGCGATAGAGACGATATCGCAGCGAAGCACCAGCGTGGATGTGGTGGCTGTGTCCGGCAATGCATCCTTTTTCTCGATGCGTTTCACGTCGAGTCGGGTCGGGATGGTCACCGAGCTACTGCGGGTGTTCGAGACGCACGAGGCGGAGGTCCTGTGTGCGACGGTTGTGCGAAACGAGGGAGATGCCACCACCAGTGTCGCCGTGACTGCTTTGGTCGAGAACGCCGGCGCCGATCGGATTAAAACGGATCTCATGAAATTTTAGTCGTAGTTTACTATCATACATTTGGTTTAGCCTTTAATTAATTTTCCATGTATGGGATGGGATTAATTATATGCAATTATGCTTGTTAATGGAATTATTTAGGTCGAGATTAAATCAGTACTCGTGTTTGTTCTTCTCATAATTGCACTACAGCTTGACCACTTTTACTTTTCCTGCTGTTTATTGGGCAATTGAGAAGTTGTTAATGTCCTTATTTTCATATATAATATAATTTACAAAAGAAGCTTTATATATTTCTGTTAATAAAGGTCGAAAGCATTTTATATTTACGTAAAAATATAAAATTAAAAATAAAAAAAATGAGCCAAAATTTATGACGTAATGTTCTATTTTAGGAGTATTTATTTATTTTTTATTATTTATTTTTTTACCACCACTCTAGGGATGGATCGGGGCCAAAATTCCACCGGATCAAGGCCGGCTTAATACGGAGAGCAACCAACTATACGATTCATTTAAATCGGCCCATAGAATCATTTCGTATAGGCCCATTAATAATACGACATTTTTTTTTCTCTCTTCTTCGCTTTGATTCGATTCCACTCTTTCTTCGTGGCCAAAACCCTATTCCATTTCTACCCCTTCGAGGCCGTCTCGTTCTTGATCTGTCCCCTCGTCGTTCTCGTGGAACTGGGTGGGAAGATGTCGCTCCGAGTGCTGAACCCGCAAGCCGAGGTGCTGAAAAAGTCGGCGGCGCTCCACATGAGCATTAATGCCGCCAAGGGATTCCAGGACGTCCTCTAGACTAACTTGAACCCGAGGGCATCATCAAAATGTAATTATTCTCTTTCTTTTCATCTTTGAGGTCCTCTTCTGACGGTCCCTGCATCAATTATTGAGTTCGCGTGCAGGCTTGCTGGAGATATCAAGCTGATCAAGGATGGGAACACTCTTTTAAAAGAGATGGTACTATGATGTCTGATTTGTTTTTTTTTTTTTTGAGATAAAGTTCTGATTTTTTTCCCACCCTTAATTATCCAGGAAATGGATTAGTCGTGCTTAACATTGTATTGGATCTGCATCAAATTCAAAACCCTAGGTGATCATGATCGCGAGGACAGCGGTCGCACAGGATGAGACTAGCGGCGATGGAACCGCCTCCACTGTGCTCTTCGTAGGAGAGCTCATGAAGCAGTCGGAGCATAAAATCAGTGAAGGTATTTCCGGATTGATTTTCTTTGTTCTGTCAATGGCGAATTGCTCACCCGTTAGATAATCATCCAGTCGATGTAAACAATCATATCTTTCCTCATTTGTGTGGTGGCTTTGTTACTCGGCAGCTGGGGTGCACTTTTTTTTTTTTATACCTTTCATGTACACTCCAGCTCTCTAGTTTTTAAGATTACAAAACAAGATCTAGTTTGGATTAAAAAGCACTGGACAATTTTGAATTCATTATATATCGTAATTAAGCAGCATGTGGGAAGGAGAGTTGGCACAGGGATAAAATTATTATGGTGTGATTTGCTGTCAGATTTGTCATGGAAATAGATCTAGGCTTTTAATTTGTTTGCAATGCAGGATAATATAAGTACGATTCGACTCTTTTTTGGACGGGAGCTTTGGACAAGACTTACCCTTTCTATTATCATAAGCAGGTGTAATTGGACAGAGAATGGGAATGAGTTAACATTCTTTTCTTTCATTTTGCATGACGGTATTTAAATGCACGAGCGGTAGCGTTTACTTTTTTTCCTAACCATTTAGCTTATTATTTGAGGGGAGTATTAAAAATACAATCAAAGTTTCATATTAATAAGATATGAAAAAGATTATGTATTTATAAGATAAAAAGATATCTCTATTGATATACGACCTTTTTAGATAAAGCTCAAAAATAAATATCATTAGGACTTAGATCCAAAGTTGACAACATCATGTCATTGTGAAAATATATAATTCTTATAGGCACTAATAATTGGTATTAGAGTTATGGTCTATGTCAAACCATGAACCTCGAACAAAGGAAGTGGAGCTCCCATGTTCGGATCAAGAGAATCAGACACCAGACAGGAAGTCCAGTTGGGTCGGGAGGACCGAAAAATTGGCAGGAAGTCCAGTTGGACAGAAAGGGATGGACAACTAGCAAGAAATTTAGCTGGGTCAGGAGGACCAGACAGTTGGCAAGAAGTCCTAGTGGGTTGAGGATCGGACATCAAGCAGAGGATGTCTTTCGAGGACGGATAGACTTGAGGGGGTTTAATGTGGTCCTTCGTTTGAGGGGGGATTGTAAAATACGAAAAAAAAAATAAAAAAAAATACCCCTTATTAATTAAAGAATTACCTTGGGAAATTTTCATGAATTTTTAGACATTTTCTGAATTTAAACGGAGTTCTTATGATACTATATAGGGAGAGATTTAACAGGCTTTGTAAAAGTCTGTTTGGATTACCCGTTACGGAAGTGTTAATGCGTTTTATAAAAAACCCGATTCCTTTCATTTCTTTCACGGCGCGACTCTTCTTCTCCATCCCGATTCCGCTCTTCTTTCCCGATCACGCGACCTCCTCCTCTCCCACGCGATCTGCTTCCTCGCGATTCCACTACCCTCGCGTCCCCTTTCTCACTGCAGCCGACCCCTTTTACCGTCGTTCTTTCTCCTCAAGGCAAACGACGGCGACCGGCCTTGACGATGGTCATGGTAAGCCGACGCGAGCGGCGAGCGTGCTGGGAGGTTATGTCGTGGCGCACTTGGTTCGAACTTGAGTCTGCGTCGGTGGCGTCGAAATAGGGCAGGAGTTTACGTCGGCAGCGCTGCGAATCGGGAGTTGTTTTTCCCGATCGAAGCCGGAGCAAGGTGAGCAGTGCCTTCTTCCTTGATCTCGGGTAGATCCCTCTCCAATCGTAGTCTTTTCTTTTGAATTTCTCGGGAACTCTGGTGATAGGGTGGCGTGTGTTATCATGTGGGCATTCGCGAAAGGTGGAGTTTTTCTGAACCGGGAGGAGAATCACAAGGGGAGGATCCAATCTCGGTAAGCTTGATCTAACCCTTGCTTTCCATCTATCAATTGTTGTGTGTGACTTTAGTTGTTTGTGTATCAACGTGATTTGAATTGGACGTTGGGTTTCTTTCGATGGAGCATGTGGGATGATGTTGTTTGGGAGCTGGCCTTGCCGATCACTGCTGGAAGTTAGGTAAGCGATTGTTTTCTTCAATCTTGGATGAGATATAAAGTCAAGCTATGATTTTTTTTCCGATTTGAGCTTGATCTGTTGAAATTGAAAGCGTGGTCGTGGTGTGAATTGAGGAAGGAAATGGTGGCTGCCGAGGGGTTTATGTGCAGGTAAGTGGGATCTAATTACCTCTTAGCACATATCAATTTCGGTGTGTGATTTTCGTTGGGTATCAACATAATTTGTTGTGGACGTTAGTTTTGTTGATGATATGCTCACTGTGTGAGCTGTAGGGTGATTGAATTTAAGCTGTGATCATGGATTTATTGTCGTGATTGGAGTGGAATTTAGTGAAAATCTGAATTGGGATGGGTTGTGCAAGGTAAGTCCGATCTGGTTGGTTATGATATGATTTAGTTGTAGCTAATATGTTTTTGGTTGAATAGGTTGTTCTTGATCAATACCAAGTTTAAGAGATTGTGGAAGTGAATGGATCTGAGATCCTAGTTGAGGTCAAGAAGTTATGGGGCAATGTAACTTGAGCCGATGCAATGGTGTTACGGATTGAATAGTTATTGGAGTGTTGTTTAGACCTAATTACTCTAATTGATCTTGTGGATGTTGGTGATCCGTTGTGGATTGAGTTAGTGTGTTTAATTGATTTGGGTGGAGTCTACCTAAGAGGTTTAATAATTTAAACCTAGTTGGGTGTTGTAGAAGGGTTACGTTTGATGATGGGGGGTTTCTAATTCGTATTCAATAAAGGGATACGGATATAGGAACGATATAGTAGTGGATTGGTATATTTATCGTGTGCTTGAATTTAATTATAAATGATGATATTTGCAGGACGTGGATACGAGGCAGATCTACGAACGTGAAGATATTTAAGTTGCGGAGCTATTTAACAGGTGGGTAATTTCCTACTTGGTCCGGGTAGATGTATTGCATTCAGATTTAGTCATTGATATGAGCATGTTAGGTGTTCATATTACCTTGACCCTGCTCTTATTATCGTATGCTTGATCTTTTACCATTGGCTATTAACTCCATTGTTGATATCATGTTTATTTTATCATGATTAGGAGTTATACATATAGGTGATGTAAGTAACTTAGAATTTGTTTAAGTTAAGTGCAAATAGTAAAGTCCGGATGACAACCTGATTGTACATTGGGCAAAAAGGTCATCTGTAGGTAGATAATGTTTTAAACCTAGGGTTAATTCTAGTACCCTTAGATTGCATGGTGACCACTGACCATATATTGTGTAAATGGTCAAGTGAATGGTACTTAGTGTGTCGTTACGAACCTGTGGTCCTAGCTTGATAATCGGTTCGAGTACGACTCTCTACAGGATAGAGAGTGCGTCGATTAGTCGAGTACGACTCTCTATTGGAGAGAGTCATGATCAGTCGAGTACGACTCTCTACAGGGTAGAGAGTCTGCCGATAAGTCAAGTACGACTCTCTACAGGATAGAGAGTGCGTCGATCAGTTGAGTATGACTCTCTAATGGATAGAGAGTTATGATTAGTTGAGTACGACTCTCTCACAGGATGTAGAGTCTCGATCATTGTGAGAGTGTATTGATTAGATGGGTAGACTCTTTCTGAGCAGAGTCATGGTAGATGGTTTATGCGTGTGGCATACACATGTCATTTGCATGCATTCCGCGACATAGTCTCCCTTGGGTGAGAAAGCCGTCGTCATCTTGCCTCCCGAGCACTCCCAGGAGTAATCGGTGTGAGGCAGAGCATTTGTTGCACGCCTCTACCACTATAGGCGGTGGTAGTTGGAGTTGCGTCACGATTGTCACAGGTGCGTGGTACTCGACCACTCATTAGTAGTGTTAGTCGAGTGGCGCCGCAGAGGACCCCGTTAATATGCTGAGCTCTTTACGCTTCATACTGCCATCACATCGCCCCTTTCGGCCACTCTATAGCAGTGGTTGGTGTGAGTTGGGACAGTTGTCATGTCGTGCCACCTAGGCCACACTGGAGTCGTGGTAGCGAGTAGGGGTGAGCAGGCATGACCATGCATGCTGCATTGTCGTATCTTATGGCGCTTTGCATATTACCATATATATATACATATATGTATGTATATATATATATATATATGGATGGTTGAGATTAATATATGTATAGATGTGGTCTATATATATGTGATTGTTGTGATGTTGCATTTGATTGGACTATGATTGCTGCATTTGGGTGTACATCATATACATGCATGTTTCTTGCATTTGGTATACGATGTGGTTTGATAATCGGTATGGGCGACAAACCATTAGATACCTTGACCATTTTGAGTTGATCTACTCTTCCTGTTATATATATATATATATGTTGGATATATGTTCAGGTTGGATCAGAGTAGCGTGGCAGACTTCAGGTATGTCTGTATTTTTATGTTGTTCATTCAGTTAGACGGTATAAGCTTGTATTTATATACTATGTTGATATACCTATTGTACTTCTAGAGTATGTCGTTGAAATACATGTGATATTACATATATATACATGTTTCCTATTACCTGCTGAGTTTTACTCACCACCCCCCGCGGACCCTGGGTTTTCTGTCGCCCAAGTAACAGGTAGAAGACTTCGTGACAGCTTGGAGCACCACCGGCTGACATCGTCTCATCTCACCTCCGAGGCTCCCGTGTGTATTTGGGCTTTCCGTCCGTTGTGTGTTGTATTTTGGAGTTTTCGTGATGTACATGTTGTATATTCGGATTTTTATCGAAGTTTTGTATTGTTGTGATGTGTTAGTCATACCGGTATGCATGTATAGGATGTGTATTGTTGTAACGCGTTTCACGTGTGTAGTCGTTTTGATATATATATACTGTTGTGGTTTGGTATATTTGTATATATTGTTGTCATTGTGGGCCTACGGGCCTTGTATTAACCCAAAATGTTGCCACGTACAGGGGAGGTGCCGTCCGTTTGATTTTCGGCTCGGCATGCTCTCGGGGCGTGACAACTTTTGTGGTATCATAGCCCAAGGTTCTGCGATGCCATACAATGTTGTTTTTGTGTCGAGTCTTGGATTCTCGGGAGTCGATTTATTCGGTTTTGGTTTTTGAGATGAGATGGACAGCGGCCTGAGCTCCAAGCAGCACGAGGTATGAATCCCTGATAACTTATGGTCTAGTAGATGTTTATATAAACTTGATCAGTAGGTGTATACAATAGAGTTATGACACCTATGTAGACTTGTAGTAGGGGTCGTCCATCGAGGCGACCAACCGGAGTGACCTTTAGGGTTTATACTCCTGGTTATGTTGGTTATGCATTTAGATGCTTATACCAAGGAATAACCTGTAGTGTGTTGGTTATTGTTCGGAACCGTGGTATGGGTTGACCACGGGATCGACCTGTTGAGTCTGTGAGTCTTGAACCTGTGTCGAGAAGGTAATTTACCTTTGAGAGCCGACTGATACCGAGTCGGAAAACAGGGGCCAAGTCGTCACATTTATTATAGAAATTAGAGACTACAGTCTTAGAGATTTCCACTAAATGTATTAGTCAGATCATTACCTGTTGGGTAATGGACAAGACAAATTGTCTATTGTTGATGCAGATAGCGGAAGGCTAGGTTACGGTGTTTCATAGGGATTTTATCCCTGAGTTGTTCGTACTGAGTTGTATAACCTTGAGAGTACTTTTAAGTACTTAACTCATGTCATACCGAGAAAGTAGAGTTATTTGCATACCATTATCGGGGTCAAGCCGGTATTTGGTGAAAAATGCAGAAAATAATCTTCAGGAAATAATATATCACTTGATCATGGTTTAGTGATGTTGAAAGAGAGTATTTCCCCGTGTCACTTTTAGTGACGCATTGTAAGGAATTCTTGAGCTTCAAGAAAGGGTGATCGGTCAGTAATAGTGTACTGTGCAGAGTCGTGAGACTTGCAGAGGTTACAACCACCTAATAGCTCAAGAAGATGAATGGATATTTTAAGCCACCTACGATTGTTGGCTTATTGTTGGGTTAAGATGACGGGATCTTCTACCAGATCTTGTCGGAAGACGTTGGATTGAGACAGGAGTTTAGAAATGACTCCGTACAAGAGTTTAAGAGTTGGAGACCGATAAGCAGATATTGCAAGTCAGATATTGGAGTAAGAAGCCTCCGAATGTTGGACAAAAGGAGCAAGATCGGAGTCATAGGCCTTGAGCTACTTTCCGATTATAGAAGATCAATCGCAGATCATCAGAATGTTCTTGTGTATATCAGCAAAATCAAAACAAAGACTCCGAAGGGATTGTGTGCGTGCAGTGCGGATCACGAAGACACGCGAAGTCAGATAATCCATTGGATCAGTCATCTGTGCTACGCGAGCAACCTTGCGAGGAGGTGGTGTATTTAGAAGACTCAGTTGAAGATTACCGATGGTGTTCCGGGAGGATGATGCACCGTCTCGACAGCAGAGATCAGCATAGAAGATTGAGTTATCTCAACAGCAGCAACCTACTACCTCAGGCGTGGGTGAAGTTTCTTGATACTTCCCTACAGCAGATATCGCCATGAAGCGTGGAAGACTCATGCATACAACAACAGTTACCCTCAGATGTGGATTGGCTTGGTACAGAGGAGAGAGTATACGACGATGGTCGTATCTATTCGGTAATCTTCAGTTGCAGCTCGTAGGATTAAGGGATGTGATCAAATGATCCAGGGAAAATCCCTAAGGCATTCGTCGTAGAAATGCGACCACTTTGTCGGGAACTATTGGATCTGATCTGTTCTCTTCGGAGAAAGGCGGAGACCTGCGGGGAGCCTTTGAATCAGATCGACAGATAATGGATCGTTCAGGGTATTACTTTAGTTACCCTCTAGGTTAATATGTTGAGAGATGCTTGTAGTTACAGGTGTCTGTATCTAGAACATTCTCAGTTGGATTAGAAGGGTCTTTTACATCGACTTGTAGGTCGATGGTATCTCTACAGTCAGGTGAGATGAGGATCAACAATTAAGAAGTCAAGGGATGCCCTTAGACTCGGATAGACATATCTTTACTGTAGACATATCCTTACGGATGGTCGAGTTGTTGAGATTATAGTATGATTATGTCTCTCAGATGTGCGTATAATCCGAGAGCAATCGGATGTAGTTTCGGATGAACTCCAAGGCTTGCCGTTGCATAGGCAAGTGGAGTAGGCGATCGAAATGATTGCAAAAATAATTCTGGTATCGAAGATCACATACCGAGTGATAGAGTTGTTGGAATCAGTGTTGTTAAACACTATAGAAATAGGAAGAACGTAAGTTGCGATTATAGGAGATGTTGGAGGGGATATTTATCTATCCCAGTATTTCTCCTTGTGAAGATCCATAACTCTTTGATAAAAGAGGGATGAACCTTTGAAATTATGCATCGATTATCGAAGATGGAATGCGATAATTGTTGAAAGTAAATATCCTACGTTGAGGATAAATGATCTGTTTAGATCAGCTAAAAACACCTGTGTACACTCTAGGGTTGGTTTACGACTGGAGAGTTGATATGATAGTGATATAGTATCATATAAGTATCATTGTCGTTGTGATGATTGATATATCATCAGCCTAGAGTAAAGGGGATGTAGGTGTGTAGAGACGACAATTTCATACTTGGTATGAATTGTATGAGTTTTGATTGAGTTCTTAGACTAATTAACGATTTAGTCGCCACTGGATTTGAGAATCGTGTATCCTGGACATAATTGGATCAGTTGTGGTTGTTGGAGTTGCGTAACCTGGCCACTGTTGATAGTGGTAGTTGGAGTTGCACACTCGACTACCGTAGATGGTGGTTTTCCTTGTATGTTTTGGTTAGTACTGTAGATGTGGATAGAATGTTTTAGCATTACTATACCACAGACTTGTTTGACAAAGGTGATCATTTAGTCGGAAGCTGGTGAAACCAGTTTACAGGACCTAGACGGCGGTTAACTTTTACACGAGTATTAGTTAATCCTTCCGGGGTGGATAAAAGGATGTTCACAAATGCATCATTTCAGGGATCGGAGCGATTCCGATACAGTTGCATGAGACGTAATTTATGCTTACGTCAGTTAAGGAACTACGAGATAAGCGGTCATACTTATGACGTGGGCTTAGCAGTTATTATCCTGATTAGTAGATGTATGGAGCAGGAATGCTCATTGGGATTTTAGATTAGCTACTGGGTAGCTACTATAGAGTTGTTGGAACTCGAACAATTGCAACAAGGGATATTGGTCGCTATAGTCTCCTATGCACTTACGGAGTGTGTGGTAGAGTGGATTTCGAGTGGTTGATGGATTTCTCTTTTGAGAAAATAACTCCCCGTCTCTGATAAGGATAGTGGGTTCCGGAGTTGCAGTGTTTAAGAAAGGGTTGCTACAGAAAGCACATCATTCGAGATGGGCTATATACCTTTGAGGTACTCAGACGTACCGAGAGTTAAAATGCTTATACTGGTGGAATGGTATGAAGAGATATACCGCAGACTTTGTTGTTGGATATTTACTATACCAGCAGGTGATGGCTGAACATCAGAAACTCGCTGGATTGCTCTAGAAAATTCCGATTCCGGAATGGAAGTGGGAGCATATCACGATTGATTGCGTTACGGGATTGCCTAGAACCCATAAAGGACGTGATGCGATTTGGATGATTGTGGATCAACTGACCAAATCAGCTCATTTCCTTTCTATTCGTGGGTAGTACTTGTTGGATCATTCGGTAGAGTTGTATTACCGAAAGATTATCAGATTGCGTGGGGTACTTTAAGTACTAAATCGGATAGAGATTCGCGATTTACCTCGCGATTTTGATAGAGTATGCACCAGACTATGGGCACAGAGCTTCGGCTTGGTGCAACATTTCATCCGCAGACAGATGAACGGTTTAAGTGTATCATTTAGACGTTGGAGGATCTATTCAGATCTTGTGTCGTGGATTATGGAGGTGTAGCTTATCGGTTAGCTTTACCTTCGACATTTGCGGATGCTCACAACGTATTTTCTATTTTTATACTGAGGAAATACATGTCACATGTTGATCATGCTCTGAAAGAGGTTCTGAATTTTTCCTCAGTCTAATGCTACTTACGAGGTGATTCCAGGGTGGAGCTTGAGTCGCAAGGAGCGACCGTAGCGGAACAAGATCATCCGACTCGTAAAGGTTGGATGACAATATCCTATTGAAGACGAGGCTACATGGGAACTGGAAGATACTATCCGAGCTCGATATCCTCATTTGTTCATTTGAGGCATGTAGTAGTTCAAGAAATCTCTTGAGTTTGTTCTCGTATGTTAGTACGAAATTTGAGGACCAAATTTTTTATAAGTGGGGGAGAATGTAAAATACGGAAAAAATAAAATAAAATAAAATACCCCTTGTTAATTAAAGAATTACCTTGGGAAATTTTCATGAATTTTTAGAAATTTTTTGGATTTAAACGGAGTTCTTATGATACTATATAGGGAGAGATTTAACAGGCTTTGTAAAAGCCTGTTTGGATTACCCGTTACGGAAGTGTTAATGTGTTTTATAAAAAACCCGATTCCTTTCATTTCTTTCACGGCGCGACTCTTCTTCTCCATCCCGATTCCGCTCTTCTTTCCCGATCACGCGACCTCCTCCTCTCCCACGCGATCTGCTTCCTCGCGATTCCACTACCCTCGCGTCCCCTTTCTCACTGCAGCCGACCCCTTTTACCGTCGTTCTTTCTCCTCGAGGCAAACGACGGCGATCGGCCTTGACGATGGTCATAGACAAGCCGACGGCGAGCGCGTGCGGTTGGGAGGTTGTGTCAGCGGCGACGGCACTTGGTTCCGAACTAGGGCTGGAGTCTGCGTCGGCGGCGTCGAAATAGGGCAGGAGTCTGCGTCGGCGGCGTTGAAATAGGGCAGGAGTTTGCGTCGGCAGCGCTGCGAATCGGGAGTTGTTTTTCCCGATCGAAGCCGGAGCAAGGTGAGCAGTGCCTTCTTCCCTGATCTCGGGTAGATCCCTCTCCAATCGTAGTCTTTTCTTTTGAATTTCTTGGCAACTCTGGTGATAGGGTAGCAGGTGTTACTGCGGGTGGGCATTCTGGCGAAAGGTGGAGTTTTTCCGGCGAACCGGGGAGGAGAACTGTCAAGGGGGGGAGGATCCAATCTCGGTAAGCTTGATCTAACCCTTGCTTTCCATCTATCAATTGTTGTGTGTGACTTTAGTTGTTTGTGTATCAACGTGATTTGAATTGGACGTTGGGTTTCTTTCGATGGAGCATGTGGGATGATGCTGTTTGGGAGCTGGCCTTGTCGATTGCTGCTGGAAGTTAGGTAAGCGATTGTTTTCTTCAATCTTGGATGAGATATAAAGTCAAGCTATGATTTTTTTTCCGATTTGAGCTTGATCTGTTGAAATTGAGCAGGGTCTGTGGTCGGTGAACTGAATTGAGGAAGGAAATGGTGGCTGCCGAGGGGTTTATGTGCAGGTAAGTGGGATCTAATTACCTCTTAGCACATATCAATTTCGGTGTGTGATTTTCGTTGGGTATCAACATAATTTGTGGTGGACGTTAGTTTTGTTGATGATATGCTCACTGTGTGAGCTGTAGATTGAATTTAAGCTGTGATCATGGATTTATTGCCATGATTGGAGTGGAATTTAGTGAAAATCTGAATTGGGATGGGATGTGCAAGGTAAGTCCGATCTGGTTGGTTATGATATGATTTAGTTGTAGCTAATATGCTTTTGGTTGAATAGGTTGTTCTTGATCAATACCAAGTTTAAGAGATTGTGGAAGTGAATGGATCTGAGATCCTAGTTGAGGTCAAGAAGTTATGGGGCAATGTAACTTAAGCCAGTAAAGCAATGGTGTTACGGATTGAATAGTTATTAGAGTGTTGTTTAGACCTAATTACTCTAATTGATCTTGTGGATGTTGGTGATCCGTTGTGGATTGAGTTAGTGTGTTTAATTGATTTGGGTGGAGTCTACCTAAGAGGTTTAATAATTTAAACATAGTTGGGTGTTGTAGAAGGGTTACGTTTGATGATGGGGGGTTTCTAATTTGTATTCAATAAAGGGATACGGATATAGGAACGATATAGTAGTGGATTGGTATATTTATCGTGTGCTTGAATTTAATTATAAATGATGATATTTGCAGGACGTGGATACGAGGCAGATCTACGGACGTGAAGATATTTAAGTTGCGGAGCTATTTAACAGGTGGGTAATTTCCTACCTGGTCCGGGTAGATGTATTGCATTCAGATTTAGTCATTGATATGAGCATGTTAGGTGTTCATATTACCTTGACCCTGTTCTTATTATCGTATGCTTGATCTTTTACCATTGGCTATTAACTCCATTGTTGATATCATGTTTATTTTATCATGATTATGAGTTATACATATAGGTGATGTAAGTAACTTAGAATTTGTTTAAGTTAAGTGCAAATAGTAAAGTCCGGATGACAACCTGATTGTACATTGGGCAAAAAGGTCATCTGTAGGTAGATAATGTTTTAAGCCTAGGGTTAATTCTAGTACCCTTAGATTGCATGGTGACCACTGACCATATATTGTGTAAATGGTCAAGTGAATGGTACTTAGTGTATCGTTACGGACCTGTGGTCCTAGCTTGATAATCGGTTCGAGTACGACTCTCTACAGGATAGAGAGTGCGTCGATTAGTCGAGTACGACTCTCTATTGGAGAGAGTCATGATCAGTCGAGTACGACTCTCTACAGGGTAGAGAGTCTGCCGATTAGTCAAGTACGACTCTCTACAGGATAGAGAGTGCGTCGATCAGTTGAGTATGACTCTCTAATGGATAGAGAGTTATGATTAGTTGAGTACGACTCTCTACAGGATAGAGAGTTCGTCGATCTGTTGTGTACGACCCTCTATAGGATAGAGAGTGTATTGATTAGATGGGTACGACTCTTTGCTGAACAGAGAGTCTGTGGTAGATGGTTGTACGTGTGACGGCATACACATGTCATTTGCATGCATTCTGACGACATAGTCTCCCTTGGGGTTAAGAGAGTCGTCAGTCATCTTGCCTCCCAGAGCACTCCCCGAGGAGAATGGCGGTGTGAGGGCGAGCATTTGTTGTGCCGCACTCTACCACTATAGACGGTGGTAGTTGGAGTTGCGTCTGATTGTCTGAGTGCGTGGTACTCGACCACTCATTAGTAGTGTTAGTCGGAGTGGCCAGCAGCAGGGACCCCCGTTGTGTAGCGAGCTCTTTACGCTCATATGCTACTTGATCATACTGCCCACTCGGCCACTCTATAGCAGTGGTTGGTGTGAGTTGGGACAGTTGTCATGTCGTGCCACCTAGGCCACACTGGAGTCGTGGTAGCGAGTAGGGGTGAGCAGGCATGACCATGCATGCTGCATTGCCGTATCTTATGGCGCTTTGCATATTACCATATATATATACATATATGTATGTATATATATATATATATATATATATATATATATATATGGATAGTTGAGATTAATATATGTATAGATGCGGTCTATATATATGTGATTGTTGTGATGTTGCATTTGATTGGACTATGATTGCTGCATTTGGGTGTACATCATATACATGCATGTTTCTTGCATTTGGTATACGATTGTGTCGGATACTGGTATGGGTTGGACAGACCATTAGATACCTTGACCTGTAGCTAGAGTATATTTTGAGTTGATCTACTCTTCCTGTTATATATATATATGTTGGATATATGTTCAGGTTGGATCAGAGTAGCGTGGCAGACTTCAGGTATGTCTGCATTTTTATGTTGTTCATTCAGTTAGACGGTATAAGCTTGTATTTATATACTATGCTGATATACCTGTTGTACTTCTAGAGTATGTCGTTGAAATACATGTGATATTACATATATATACATGTTTCCTATTACCTGCTGAGTTTTACTCACCACCCCTCGCGGACCCTGGGTTTTCTGTCGCCCAGGTAACAGGTAGAAGACTTCGTGACAGCTTGGAGCACCGCCGGCTGACATCGTCTCATCTCACCTCCGAGGCTCCCGTGTGTATTTGGGCTTTCCGTCCGTTGTGTGTTGTATTTTGGAGTTTTCGTGATGTACATGTTGTATATTCGGATTTTTATCGAAGTTTTGTATTGTTGATGTGTTAGTCATACCGGTATGCATGTGTAGGATGTGTATTGTTGTAACGCTTCCGCTGTGTAGTCGCTTTTGATATATATATACTGTTGTGGTTTGGTATATTTGTATATATTGTTGTCATTGTGGGCCTACGGGCCTTGTATTAACCCGAAATGTTGTCACGTACAAGGGAGGTGTTGTCCGTTTGATTTTCGGCTCGGCATGCCCGGGGCGTGACAAGGATTGTTGGAGTATGGAAAATACAATCAAAGTCTCACATTTGTAAAACATGGAAAAGATTATGTATTTATAAGATAAAAGATATCTCCATTGGTATTAAGCCTTTTGGATAAAGTCCAAAAATAGAACCATGAGGGCTTAGGTCTAAAGTGGACAATATTATGTCATTGTGGAGATATATGATTTTTATATACACTAACATGTGATAGTCAAGACAATTTCTTTATTTTGATGAGTTGGAAGCTTCTCGACTGTCCCAATTGATAAGTACAAAGGGATAACTTTTAAATGGGTAGAAGTCAATTTTCATAAATTTCATCGCCCTGAATTATCGATCGATCTCTTCCTTTACACTTACCATCTAGGATTCTTATTTATCTTCTCTATCGGGCGGAGGAGCGATTCTATAAAAAAAAATTTATTCTGACGTGTTATAAAACTCAGCGATTAATGTTCTTCCGGCCATTAGATAATCATATATACGATCACGTTATGCAAATATGACTTTGGCTATGCTATAACTTCAGAAGTTGCGTATATTAATATTAGTACTTTGACACTCACTATTATTACTTTCATTCTCCTGTCTTTGACATAGGGAGCTGGGGCTTTTGAGGTCGCAGCGAGATAGCTATTAGCATTTGATCAACAATGTAAAGAAAACTGTTCAAGTATGCTGCTCTGATACCCGACTTGTAAGCTGTAACTATCTATATCTTGATGCGTCTCTTATTCAAATGTTTTCAATAGCGTGCACAAGTTGGAGTTGAAGCATTTGCCTTTGCCCTTCTTGTAGGCTCAAAGACACTAGCAGAAAATTTTGCCCATGACATTTTTTGAAGGTTGAATGTTGGTCTATCTTTGCCACCATTTATGATGTTTGCGAGTGTGAGCATGGCAGAGATAATATTGTGGATTTGAATCTTCATACGAGTACGCCTATCTGCCCACAGGTGGAGGGTTTCTTCCATAACTAATGTTGGAGATTTGAATGGAAAGAAGAGGATGGGGGAAGACGTTCAACTATTTTTCTCCTTAGTATCGTTCACATTACAAGAATATGGTCACATTAATGGCAGATTGAGCAAAACGGCTGAATTATGGCCGACGATTTTAAATCAAGAGAATAAAAGCTTTTATTTGGGGGGAGATGAAGAAAAAACTCTATTGTTTTCCCACTCTGCGTCTTTCCCTCATACTATGTGGTGATAATTTTCAAGTGTGAGTTTAGCTTGCCATGGACAATCATTGCTTAGTGTGTTTGCAGCTCTTACCGTTGTACCTTGGGAAATAGATATCCGACGAAATCTCAAAAGCACGATTAGAAGAAGACGAATTTATTTTAAGGACACTGTGTTACACAAGTCTCGACCTTCTCCTTGTTGGATAGTCTTTTTGTCTCGACTCATTATTTCCCGAGCACAGTCACAACTCCGATTCTCAGTTGGGCAGATTTTCCAGTGCTCGATCCCCGCTCTGATTTTTAGTCGGAAAGCATATTGCCAAACACCAACAATGCTCGATTCTCGCTCCGCTTCTCAGTCTAACTCTTGGCATCTTTTGTGACACGACAAGGCATTCGGCTCAACAATTTCTCGAGCACCTTCAGTGTTCGTTCCTTGCGTGAACAATTCTCGAACACCTTTGGTGCTCGCTTGTGCGAACTGCAACTCTCGAGCACCTGTGGTGCTCGACTTCTCTGCTTCTCAATTGGACCCGAGCTCCTCTTCGTGCTTAGCTTAGCAGTGCTCGGCTTCTTTGCTTCTCAGTCGAATTTGAGACGTTGCTCGGTCCTAGGTGCTCGGCGACCTTCAATTCTCAATCGGATCCAAGCTTCTAGTGCTTGGCATCATCTCTATAGATAAGTCTAGACTTTCCTTGTATCTCCGGTAAGTTTGATTGTAAAAGTTTATCACATTCTTAAAATAGATTTTGTAATTTATTACAATAACCATCGACATGTTGATATAATAGTAGCGGAACCTACTATTAGCATGTGAGTACTCCCTATGTAACAATTGAGACTGCCTCAATCAATTATAGGGAAAAGCTAAAGAAGTTTATTTGTTTGAACTTCAAGTGATGACAACGAAAAATGATTTTCTACTTAACCATGCTTAATCTAGCATGATTTCTGACAGAAGAATCTCCCAAGGTCCATGAGAGTAAGAGTGATGTTCAAATCTCCATTGTTGTGGAGGCATGGAACTACTGGAGTTTCTTTGCATAAACTATATCCTCAATTGTTTGGCAGATGCGTTGTACAATGTGTACTGCATGGAAAAATTGACTAAGGAATTGTGGGAAACCTTAGATCCAAAATACCGAACAAAAGATGTTGGGACCAAAAAGTGGTTGGCTGATTCATGGACTATAAAATGGTGGACTCTAAGATGATGATCAACTAAGTCCAAAAGCTTCAGGTGATTTTGCATGAAATTCATTTGAAAAAGCATGGTGCTAAGTGAAACCTTCCAAGTGACTGATATGATATAAAAGCTTCCGCCTCGATGGAAGGACTTCAAGAATTAACTGAAGCACAAGAGAAAGAAGATGAAAATCAAGGAACTCATTATCCGACTCTGGATTGAAGACAACAGGAGCTCCGAGAAATGATTGTTCACTCAGGCAGTTGTTGAAGTCAATGTGTTCGAGCATGATGAAAACTTAAAATAGAAGAAATCAAAGTCCTCTAAGCTAGAACCAAGGGAAGCATCAACAAGAAGTTTACTAGGAAGTGCTTCAACTCTGACCGAATCGGTCATAAGTCTTCGGAGTGCAGGAAACCGAAGAAGAAGAAGCAATAGACCAACCTAAACGAGGTGGACGACCTCTGTGCAATGATATCCAAGCTAAACCTGATAGGTTCAAATCCTCAGTAATGGTGGATAGATACTGAATCCACCAAACATGTGTGCTGCAATAAAAAGTTGCTCTACAATTTTGAAGAAGTTAAAGATGAAGATAAGCTATATATAGAGAACTCAACAACCTCATAAATCAAAGGTCGTAGAAAAGTAGTGTTGAAGATGACCTCGGACAAGGAACTAACTCTAAATAATGTGTTGTTTGTTTTAGATATCTGAAAGAATTTGATTTTTGAATCTTTGTTAAGCAAATATGGGTTTAGAATAGTTTTTGAGTCGGACAGAATTGTTCTATCTAAAAGTGGAATGTTTACAAGGAAGGACTATAAGAGTGAGGGGCTCTTTAAACTCAATGTAATGGTCATTAGATCCAAAATCAATAAAAATTAAAGTTTTTTTGCTTTTATGTTTGAGTCATCTATATTGTGGCATAGTAGACTAGAAAATGTTAACTACGATTTGATGCGTAGACTTAGACTAATTAACATACAAAGTATACCGACATTCCGAATCGACTCGAAATATAAGTATGAAATTTGTTTAGAAGCAAAATTGAAAAAAAAAAAATCATCCTTTCAACAAGTTAAAAGAAGCAATGAACCACTCAACCTAATTTATACAGACGTGTGCGACCGAAAGGGGTTCCGACACATGATGGAAATAAATATTCCATTACTTTTATCGATAATAACACAAAATTTTATTATGTATATCTTCTAAAAAGTAAGAATGAGACTATAAAGAAATTTATTCTCTATAAAAATAAAATTGAATCATCTTAATAAGAAGATTAAGGTGGTATGAAGTGATTGAGATGGTGAATATGTTTCATTGTTCATTGAGTTTTGTACTGAATAAGGGATTAGGTAGGAAACAACTCCGTATACTCAATAAATGTTGTTGCTGAGAAGAAAAATTACATTTTAAAAGATATGATGAATTCTCTTTTTTTAAGTTCTGGAATGTCAGATAATTTATGGGAAGAAGTTGTATTAACAACTAATTATATTTTAAATAAGGTACCTCGAAAATATATGGAAGAGAGCCCTTATGAGTTATGGAAAAGTAGAAAGTCATCGTATAAATACTTATGAGTGCGGGGTGTCTTGCGAAAGTGTTGGTTCCTAATCCAAAAAGGATTAAAATAGGACCTAAGATTGCTGATTCTATATTTATTGGATATGCACATAACAACAGTGTCTATAGATTTTTTGTCTATGAGTCTGGAAAACTAAAGATACATAAGCACTCAATTATTAAATCAAGGAATGTCTCATTCTTCGAGCATATGTTTCCGTATAAGACCCAGTTGAGGGTGAGATTAGACGAAGTAAGAGAGCCCGGGTGAACAAATTTTACGGATTGGATTTTATCACGTTCATGTCGGAAAGTGAATCCAAAAATTACTTAGAAACAATAAGCTCGTTTGATGAACCTCAATGAAAGGAGGTAATTACATTTGAGGTTATATCAATCTTACAAAATCATACTTTAGAGCTAATGGACCTTCCTCTCGGAAGTAAAGCATCGGGCTACAAGTGAATTTTCAAGAAGAAAATGAAATCAAATGACACTATAGACAAGTACAAATCTAGATTGGTAATTAAGGACTACCGACAACATAAAAGCCTGAACTATTTTGAGATATATGTTCCGGTATCAAGAATAACCTCCATTAGGGTATCACTAGCGATTGTCACTCTTTGGAATATGAAAATACATCAAATGGATGTAAAGACCATTTTTTAAAATGGAGATTTAGAAGATAAAATCTACATGGAGCAAACAACCTGAAGGGTTTTCTGATCCAGAGCAGGAAAATAGGGTATGTAAATTGATCAAGTCATTGTATGACTTAAAACAAGCTCCAAAGCTATGACATGAAAAATTCGATAATGTCATGTTAGACAACGGATTTAAAATCAACGAGAATAATAAATATATCTACAGTAAAGACACTAAAAGATGACTTAGTCATCTTATGTCTTTATGTAAATGACATATTTATCTTTGAAAATAATGGTAAGATAATTAAATCCACTAAAAGAATATTGAATTCGAGATTCGATATGAAAGACATGGATTTTGTTGATGTGATACTAAGAATTAAGATTTTTAGAACCTCAAAAGGACTTGTTTTATGTCAGACCCATTATATGGTGAAGATGCTTGAAAAATTCAATAAAGGAGATAGTGTATTGGCATGACTTCGATAGATACGAGTCATATCTATCTAAAAATCGAGGAGCATGTATCTTTCAGGTAGAGTACTCCAGGATAATTGAAAGTCTGATGTACTTAATAAATTGTAGATGACTAGATTTGACCTATGCAGTGAGTAAGTTGAGCAGATTCACTTAATAATCATGATGTCGAACACTGAAAAAGAATAATTAAATCTTGAGATATCGATATTATACTCGGAATCATGAATTGCATTATACAAAATATTCATCTATGATCGAAGGATACAACGATGTTAATTGGATATTTGAAGTAAAAGACTCGAAGTCGACAAGTGGATATTTATTCACTTTTGATAGAAATCTTCTAAGCAAACCATAATAATTGAATGCATAATGAAATCTAAGTTTGTAGCCCTTGACAAATGTAGTGAAAAGGTTGAATGATTATGACAATTCTTAGAAGATGTTCTGTGATGGCCAAAGGCAAAACCTGTGTCGACAATCTACATACACTGTGACAGTCAGTCAGTAATTGGTTGAACACACAACCATCTGTATAATGGTAAGTCTAGACATATACATCGTATACATAATAATATTAAACAACTACTCTCAATGGGAATTATCACTATTGACTCTATAAGGTCAAAAGATATTTAACAAATCCACTGACTAAAGGGTTAAATCGAAAGTTAGTTATAAGCTCATCATTAAGGATGAGTTTGATGCCGATAGAAAATGTTAGTGCAAAGGAAACTCAACCTATGCAGAATGAAGATCCTAAGAATTAGGTCCAGAGGGATAATCTAACTGCACTAATTAGGTAAGATCATTATAGGGGCATGACTCAATGAAATAGTGAAAGAATGAAGGTTAAGCACATAACTTTATAGGTCTGAAAGAGTAGCGTGGAATACTCTCAAGAGATTACCTATGTGAGAAAAAAATGGGGCCGCTTCGAAGAGAATCAAATGAATAATTTTTAAACTTTCTCATATAACCAGATGTGTTCATGGCTGAGAATGAATACACTCATCGAATCAATCAGATTATCATGGTAAGTCCAGCGTGAGATGTGACAATGCTCACGTAAACAATTGAATAGTTCAAAGACATCGTATCTACTAATTAGTTAATAAGTAAATATAGTTTTACAAGAGAAGGTTCAAAGAGTAAAATTTATCTGACTTATATTGGACTTAACCGTCAAAAGCTATCAATTTCCATTAATGTGGAGAATTATTGGAGATTTGAATGGAAAGACGTTCAACTCTTTTTCTCCTGTGTAACGTTCACATTGCAAGAATGGTCAACATTAATGGCAGATTGAGCAAAACAACTAAATTATAGCCGATGATTTCGAATCAAGTGAATAAAAACTTTTATTTTTTCCATTGATAGAAGATAGATGTCCGACGAAACCTCGAAAGCACGACTAGAGAAGGACAAATTTGTTTTAAAGACATTGTGTGTTACACGGGCCTTGACGTTCTCCTTGTTGGACAATCTTTTTGTCTCGGTTCACTGCTTCTCGAGCACGGTCCCAACTCCGATTCTCAGTTGAGCAAGTTTTTCAGTGCTTGGTCCCCGCTCCAATTTTCAGTCGGAAGGTAGACCAAGCATCCTCAGTGCTCGATTCTCGCTTTGCTTCTCAGTCTGACTCTCGACATCTTCTGTGACGCAGCAAGGCATTTGACTAGTTTCTCGAGCACCTTCGGTGCTCTTCCTTGCGTGAACAATTCCCGAGTACCTTTGGTGCTATGTTTGCTCGAACTATAACTCCCGAGCACCTACAGTGCTCAACTTCTCCATTTCTCAGTCGGACGCGAGCTCTTCTTGATGCTCAGCTCTGCGGTGCTTGGCTAAGTGGTGTTCAGCTTCTCCGCTTCTCAGTCGAACCCAAGCTCCTCTTGCTGCTCAACTCTGCGGTGCTCGACTTCTCTATTTCTCAATCGGACCTGAGCTCCTCTTGGTGCTCAGCTTCTCCGCTTCTCAGTTGGACTTGAGCTCCTCTCGATGCTCTGCTTCTCCATCGAACCTGAGACGTTGCTCGGTCCTAGGTGCTCGACGACCTCCGATTCTCAGTCAGATCTAAGCTTCTGGTGTTCAACACATTGATGCTCAGCATCATCTCTATATATAAGTCACCCGGCACTTTCCTCGTATCTTCAATAAGGTTGATCGTAAAAGTCTGTAACAACTAATCCATAAAACGTCAGATTATATGCTCCTGGTAAGTGGAAGCATATATATATATATATATATATATACTTCCGCTGATGGATTATTCTCATAAGCCATTAGCAAAACCCAACTTAAATCTTGAGATGTAGGCCATGATCTGTGCGCTATGGCTTGAATTTTGAATTATGAGAAATCTGGGTAGATGACTTAATTACGATGAGAATTTGCTTTGATTTTGGATCATTTTAGATGCAGATCAAATTTAATTTTGTGGCTGCTAAATTGCTTATTTATTGAGTTGTTCGTTTCTCCTAGATGTTATGCTAGTTATTTGCGTGTAATCGGTAATCGCGATAAAATGCCTCTAAATATGCACTAAATATGGCATCTAAAAATAATTGCAAGTTAATAACGAAGGAAAACATTGTTGTTGTAGGCTATAAACATGCAAAGAATATTAAACTGCCAGGTAAATATCAAACGATGACGGTCATTATATTAATTTTTGTGCACGATTCACTTAGATAATGCACTGGACTCTCTGTAGTTTTGAACGAGTTTCAATTATAGATGAGATGAGGCAGCTGAATTCAACTTCTTTAGTAGATTGATTTATTTATCGGATTGTTCTTCGTTATCGGATAGGTTACAAAGCTATTTTCGAATCGGCAGTGTCACAAATCAATAGATATTCAAGTCGGCAATTTGATGTGTGCAGTGGAAGAAAATTGCTTCTCTCGAGCCAAATTGTGACGAGCTAGCGAGTCCTCTTAATTACTTCAACGAATAAGAAAAAAAAATTAGGAGGAGTGCTTTCAATAATTAAGTCAGACTTCGACAGTGGAAAAAAAAATAAGAAGAAGAAGAAGAAGAGAATAAATAATACGGAAATTAATTAAGATTGAAGTCGAAGTTACATTTTCACTATTTCATAAACTACATTTACACAAATTTGAGAGCAGATGAAAGAAATATTGCATCCCTTCCCTTGTGTTCTTTATTCGAGAGAGTGCATTCATTTTAACTGTCGATCCTCTTTAATTATATATTTATCATAATTGTTCAATTGAAATACCACATTCATCGTCTTTAATATTTATAATTGTTAAATCTAAGAAGACGTAATGTTAATGGTCCATTTATCTACCGTCGAGCCTTGTGGGTCGAAATTATTAGGACAAGGTCAACGTGATGTTAAGTCACCTTACAAGCTAACACATGTATTATATGGATCAAGTTAAGACTTTGAACAACATGGGCTGATACTTTCCCTCCGTATCAGTCCAGTCCAGATTACATTTTTCTGGGTAAAATTCTCCTCGCCATATACAATGCTCTTCGGCCCTTCTCTCTTCTTAATTTCTTCTCCTCAATGAGTAAATAAATATGGTCATTATGTTTGCCTTTGTTTTTCACTATCGAGGATCATGATTAAAAAAAATAAATCATAGAGGATTATACCTCTTGATTCATTGACAAAAAACTTTTGATTCTGAATGAAATTTTGAATCTGTTGGTGCAGTAGGCACCTAAGTCGAACCTAAGTTTTGATTATAGCAAACGATACAAAGTTAAGCATATATTGCTATCTCATGAGCTAAATCAAGTGTGCAGAAAAGTCTCAACGCTGGAGCTAAAGGCTAGCGACACCCGGAGGAAGCCGCGGTGGTCGGGCGACACTCAAGAGACTTCGGAGGGAGCCGAAGGAATTGAGTGGAAGGCCGGAGGCAAAAGCAACACGTAAGTACTGAGGTAAGCTCGTGTGTGCGAGCGTAAGTAAGGTCGTATCCTCTTTACGGAGATGATCTTAAGCGTAGATCAGACCAAAGACTTCTTATAGATGGCCTAGGTCGAGATCGGATGGTCGACGACCATCGAAATTATGTTTTTCTTGAGCTAACCTTGCCTTTATGCGGCCGGCGATCATTGCCAACTGAAGGACTCATTGTCGTCCATCGGGTCAGTGACTACGGCTAGCACTCGGATGATCTTGCCATCGATCGTGAGGTGATGGCCATCGGTCATTCGTCAGGATCGACCTCGAGTAGTCAAGAGTTATCACCATTTTTCAAGGGGTTTTGTGCCCATTTGTGATTGGCTAAAGACTCATTCGATGAGGGGCTCAAAGGCTATAAAAGGAGGGTCAAACCTAGGGTTTTTCATCAATTAATTCAAAAGCTTCCAAGTGCTTCCGATACGCTCCGACTCTCCGACATCCCTACGACGGTGCACGCGAGACGACGATTTAGAGCTTCAACCTCCAATCTTTGAAGTCGTCGGTATAATCTTTAAATTTGTATAAGTTGTTTTTATTTCAAGCTTTAAATCATATCAAGGAGAGAGTGTCCTCTACCTTGAGTCTTTCTCGAGTTTTGTATTCGTTTAACTCCTATCTCCATCGAGAGAGTTCGCTTAGTATTTGCCCTCCGTGTGGTCAAGGACCATTAGGGCCTTGGAGTAGTAGCCAAGGCTACGACCAAGTAAAACCTATTTGTCTCTATTTACTTTACATTTCCACTGCAATTAATTTTCTCTCGAGTTTTAACGAAAGAAACGAGAAAAAGTTTCTATCGCTATTCACCCCCCCCCCTCTAGCGAACCGCATCGATCCAACAATTGGTATCAGAGCTGGGGGTTGCTAAGATTTGGTGAAACCACCAATCTAGCCATTTTTCACAGATTTATTTTTCTTTTATTTCTGTTTATTTCAGATTTATTTCGCTTTGTTAAATTTACTCCCGCACTACTAATCCAAGACGCGAGTCTTGGTACTTTTTGTGTGTTTTTGTCGTTGCTAGTTTTTTTTTCCTTCGTCTCCTTGTGTTCTTTGTTCTAATGGCCCATCTCGAAGGGTTTAGCACCGTCCGACCTCCGTTTTACAACGGAGATGACTTCCGTTATTGGAAGGGTCGGATGGAATGCTTTCTTAAAACCCAAATCGAGATGTGGATCATAATCCAAACGGGTTTCACACTTCCGACTAATGAAGTGGGTGACTCCTTGGATTATGACCAATGGACCATTGCAACAAAAAAACAAGTCGAAGCCGACGCTAAGGCAACGCAAATTCTTCAATGCGGCCTATCCAAGGAGGAGCTAAATCGCGTCGGCCCCTTCATAAGCGCAAAAGATCTTTGGACAAAACTAGTGGAGCTACACGAAGGGACCGATGAAGCCAAGGTATGTAAGCGCGACCTTTTGTTCAATAAATTGTATAATCTAAAAATGCAGGAACACGAGTCCGCGACACAACTTCACGCCCGAGTCCAGGACATCGTCAACAACCTACACGCAATCGGGCAAAAGGTCGAAAACCGCGACCTTATAAGGTATGTCCTAAACTCTTTTCCGAGGACTACCTTATGGGCATCCATGGTCGATGCCTATAAGGTCTCCAAGGACCATTCTAAAATTAGGTTAGATGAACTCTTTTCGGATTTTGAACTTCATGAGCAGTCTAACTCGGAGCCCGAGAGGGGTATATCCTTGTTTGCAGGTTCAAAGAAGAAGAAAATCGCAAGCAAGCCACCACCAACCGAGGAGGAAGACGAGTCCGAAGAAGAAGTTGACCCGGAGTTGACTGCCGAACTAATGAACCTAGCTCGAAGGATAGCCAAGGGACGAAAGCGAACCACGACTCGACCCAACCAAGGTAAGCCTAAAAGTTCCAATATTAGGTGTTATGAGTGCAACAGGTTTGGACATATCAAGTCCGAGTGCTCCAAGCTCAACCACCAAGCACCTAAGCACAAGAAGGCCCTCGACGCGACATGGGAAGAAGCGTCATCCGAAGAAGACGAAGACCACGTCTTCATGGCAAAATCAATTGAGTCGGACACGGAGACCGAGCCTGAACTTGAGTCAGAACCTGAGGATGACTCGGACTACGAAGCTACCTTCAAGTCAAGCCACGGATACGCATCTGGTTCAAAAGATATCCTTAAAGTAAGTCGAACTTTATTTAATACTTTACATAATACGGTTAGGTTTTGTCTAGGAAGTTAGCTAAGTCCGAGTCCAAGGTCGAGACCCTTGTTGAGGAGGTTAAACTCCTTAAACACGAGGTCTCCCTAACCTCTTCGACTAGTCGAGTTCAAGAGAAGGACTCAACTCGAGTTGAAAAGCTCGAAGTTGAGAACTCTCTCTTGAAAAGTCAAGTCGAAGATCTTAGGAACACGTTGGAAAGGTTTACTTCGGGATCCAAAGGACTTGACCTCCTACTTGGATCTCAAAGGGCCGTGTACAACAAGGCTGGACTAGGGTTTAACTCAAACACGACTAATAGGTCGTATATGTCGATTGTAAGTCGACATAGGAAACATGTCCAAGCATGGGTCCCTAAGAACTTTTTGATTTCAACTCTAGGATCCAACCCGTACTGGGTTTCCAAGGACCAAATCCACTATGTGGATAGACCGAACCGATTCAACGGTCTAGGGGGAGCCAGTACAAAACATATTTGTGCTTTAACTTAGAAATTGCATGTTTTAACTTAGAATGTTTGTGCTTTAACTTAGAAATTGCATGCTTTAACTTAGAAAGTTTGTACTTTAAAACTTGTGAACTCACTTAGAACATGAACATAATCAACTTCGAAAAGATTGAGCCTCGGGGAGCCTCTTTTCAAAAACATAACCAACTAAAATTCTTCGAAAAGATTGAGCCTCGGGGAGCCTCTTTTCAAAAATAACCAGTTAGACTAGGAGATAGTCTTAGGTGAGTCAAGTCATCATTTTCTTGAAAATGGCTTTATCTAAGGAAGTGGTCGATGATCCGATAAAAGAAGGCCCCTGTGCCTCGCCACGACCTGGAAGTCATGATCTTGAAAAGGTAAACTTGACAAGCCTAGGTTTAAATCCAAATCTAACATAAAATTACTTGAACCTAAATACACTTAATCAACTTAATTGGAAGTCATCTCACACAAAACACATAAGTATAACATGATTGATCATATAGACACAGGTGAGATTTAACAACTTACAACCAATTTAAAAAAATCTAACATCCAATCCAACCACCTTGTGTGTAGGATCAATGGATGTTGGACACGTGATTTCTCGACACATGACCGGGGATCAACTCAAATTCACAAAGCTTCGATTCAAACGACAAGGATCGGTAGCCTTTGGGAATAACGGCAAGCTCAAAATCATCGGATCAGGTGATATCGAGCTTAACTCGAATTTTGTTATTAAAAATGTATTACTTGTAGAGAATTTTGAATATAACCTGCTTAGCGTAAGTCAATTATGTGACAATAACTATAAGGTCGTATTTTTAGAAAATGAATGTGTAATTAAAACAAATAAAAGCAAAGCTAAAACAATACTCAAAGGAACTAGGACAAATAACATTTATACAATTAACTTAATCAATTCCTCACCAAATGTCTTATGACACGAAGAGGAATCAAGGTTATGGCACCAACGACTTCACTCGCACCCAAGACTCGTCCCACAAGATGAGTCGAGTGGCTTAGTCGAGGCTTACCCACCCTCAACAAATTGGTTAATAAAATCTGTAATGCTTGTCAACAAGGAAAACAACCTAGGACACAACACAAGTTAACTAACCAAGAACGAACCTCAAGTGTACTTGAGCTCCTGCATATGGATCTATTCGATTCACATGGAGCCAAGTCACTCAATAGAAGTCAATATTGCTTAGTCATAATTGACAACTACTCCAGGTTTACCTGGGTTAGGTTCATCAAACATAAAAATGATACCCTAGATCAATTAATCAATCTATTCAAATTAATCGAGAATCAAAAAGACCTTAAGGTTAAAAGACTTAGAAGCGATCATGGTGGTGAATTCGAAAATCAAAGGTTCACCGACTTCTGTAACCTAAACGGATACCACCATGAATTCTCTTGCCCTAGGACCCCTCAGCAAAATGGCCTAGTGGAACGGAAAAACCGAACTCTATAAGAAGCCGCTAGGACCATGTTGAACGAATACGACCTATCCGATAGGTTTTGGGCGAAGCGTGAGTCTGATGCTATGTCCAAAATAGGATCCTTATGGTAAAAAGACACCTTAAGACCTCATATGAGATTTATCACGATAAAGTACCCAACATCAAGTACTTTAGGGTATTTGGGTGTAAGGTACATATCCTAAACACTAAGGATTACCTAGGAAAATTTACATCCAAAACCACGACCGGAATCTTTCTAGGATATTCAACTACAAGTAGAGCTTATAGAGTATATAACCACGACACCCTTAGAGTCGAGGAAACCATTAATGTAGTGTTCGATGAAGGACACGAACCTACAAAACCCCCGGCAACCTCAATTAGCGAGCCGATTCATACTAGACCTAACTCTGATCCCGAGATCAGGTCTAGTGTTAATCCTAACCTAAGTCAACCAAGTCACTCTATTGATCAAGTGATAGATGACTCCAACCAAACTAGTCTTCAACCAAGTCACCCCATTGATCAAGCATTAGGTGACACAAACCCAACCCAATCTAGGATTCAAACTAACCACCCTATCGATCAAGTGATAGGAGATCCTAATCTAGGAGTTCGAACTAGAGCATCCTATAGGAACCTTAGTCAAATTTCCTTAATTTCAAAGATAGAACCCAAATCAATTGAACAAGCTCTTCTTGATCCCGATTGGATTATTGCAATGCAAGAAGAGCTAGCCCAATTTACTAGGAATAAAGTGTGGGAGTTAGTACCACCACCTAAAGACAAAACGATAATTGGAACAAGGTGGGTGTTTCAAAATAAGCTTGATGATAAAGGTGAAGTAGTTAGAAACAAGGCTAGGTTAGTCGCCAAAGGGTTTAGCCAAGTCGAAGGCTTAGATTACGACGAAACCTATGCCCCAGTAGCTAGACTCGAATCCATTCGAATGTTGCTAGCTTATGCCGCACATCGAGGATTTAAGCTGTTTCAAATGGATGTTAAGTCGACATTCCTAAATGGATACATTAAAGAAGAAGTTTATGTCAACCAACCCCCCGGATTCGAAAATCTAGATAAACCCAACCATGTTCTAAAACTTAAGAAAGCTCTCTATGGACTTAAACAAGCTCCTCGAGCTTGGTACGAGAGACTTTCAATCCATCTTAAGTCAAAAGGGTTTAACCAAGGCTTAGTTGACCCAACTCTCTTTGTAAAAACCTTAGGTAAAGAAATATTCATAGCTCAAATTTACGTAGACGATATAATTTTTGGAACCTCTAACTCAGTCTTACTAAACGAGTTCGTTTCGCTCATGGAAAGTGAGTTCGAAATGAACTTGGTAGGCGAGTTAAGTTTCTTTTTAGGTCTACAAATTAAACAAACTAATGATGGTATATACCTATATCAACAAAAATACACTAAGGAGTTAATTAAAAGATTTGGAATGCAAGACGCTAAGGTAATAAACACCCCAATGGCGATAAATGTTAACATAGGAGAAGACCTAGAAAGTAAGTCCATTGACTTAAAATACTATAGGAGCGTAATAGGGAGTCTCCTATACTTAACTGCGAGTCGACCCGACATCCTATTCGCAGTAAGTATGTGCGCCAGGTTTCAAACCTATGCTAAGGAGTCACACCTAACCCTAGTTAAGCGTATCCTTAGATATCTTAAGGGCACACTTAATGTTGGTATTTTGTACCCTAGATCTACGGAGTTCGAACTAATCGGCTACTCCGATTCGGATTATGCCGGTAGTAAGCTCGATAGAAAGAGCACGAGTGGTTGTTGTCAACTTCTCGGCTCGAGTCTAGTGAGTTGGTGCAGTAGGAAACAACACTGTGTTGCTTTATCTACCACCGAAGCCGAATACATCGCGATGGGTGAGTGTGTCACGCAGCTTCTTTGGATGAAACACACTCTCCGCGACTTTAAGTTAAACTTTACGAATACTAAACTTCACGTAGAAAACATTAGTTCAATTAATCTTACAAAGAATCCGATATGTCACTCTAGGACCAAACATATAGAAGTCAAACACCATTTCATTCGAGAACATGTGGCCAACGGAGCCATACACCTCAAATACGTCGAATCGAAGTCTAACTTGGCAGATCTATTTACTAAACCCCTACCCGAAGCCGAATTTAGTCTATTAAGACGAAAATTGGGCATGTGCGTAATAGAATAGGTACATGCAAATTATATGTTCTTACTACTATTTCTTTAATTTCATTTTTATGGAACTAGCATAGGACATACCTTAGATATCATGCACTTATAGATTTAAGGAGCCAGTACATCTCACAACACATATGACTAATGTGTTTATGTACTTAGGCACGTAGATAGGCGTGAGATGTTAGGACCTTACTCCTGGTTCCAGATGTAGAGCTAGTGCATCGCTATGAACCACGGAGTATAATCATACATACTAACCGACTCTGACCAGGACTGGTTGATCTTACATATCAATCAAGCCAAATATGAGTCAAACATTTTATAGATGAGCTTATTTTCAGTATATTATTTTTTTTATATAAAAAATGGGGAACATGCTTGAACTTTAAATTTAACACTTTTTTGTTTTCCACACACCCCTTACTCTTTTCGATATACGGCAAAAGGGGGAGAAAAAGGCCAAAGTTAAGGGGTCAAAATTTTTTGATAACTTAACTCTTACTTCATATTTAAACCAAAAGTTAAAACTTAGTTAACTTTTACCAAAAGGCCAAAGAATTCTTAAACTTATTTGTGCCGTCTAAGTTTTACTTAAACTTATTTTAAAACTTTATGTCGTTAATGTTTTACTTAAGGGGGAGAAAGGGCTTAACTAAAACGTTTTACTAAGGCCAACTTTAAGTAATGTTAATTACTTAAAGCAACCCTCAAGGGGGAGGATTAAGGTCTTTCTTCAAGACTCACCTCGGTCGAGGAGGTTCCTCAAGGGGAGTACTTGAAGAAAATCCTTACTACTCCAACTTAATCTTCA
Organism: Wurfbainia villosa; assembly: GCA_025175895.1. Taxonomy (NCBI): domain Eukaryota; kingdom Viridiplantae; phylum Streptophyta; class Magnoliopsida; order Zingiberales; family Zingiberaceae; genus Wurfbainia; species Wurfbainia villosa. The sequence goes on along the minus strand of CM046004.1, from coordinate 95,320,720 downwards.
TATTTTTGTTTCTCATGCACATTATTACTCTTCATGCTTGCTATTTACTTAACTTTGTATGTGGGTTTGCCATAAATCAAAAGGGAGATTGTTGGTAAGAGGCACCTAAGTCGAACCAAGTTTTGATTATAGCAGAACGATACAAAGCTAAGATATATTGCTATCTCATGAGCTAAATCAAGTGTGCGTAAAAGTCTCAACGCTGAGCTAAAGGCTAGCGACACCCGAGGAAGCCGTGGCTCCGGGCGACACTCAAGAGACTTCTGAGGGAGCCAAGGAATTGAGGGAAGGAAGCAAAAGCAACACGTGGCATCTGAGGTAAGCTCGTGTGTGCGAGCGTAAGTAAGGTCGTATCCTCTTTACGGGGATGATCTTAAGCGTAGATCCGACCAAAGACTTCTTATAGATGGTCTAGGTCGAGATCGGATGGTCGACGACCATTGAAATTATATTTTTGTTGAACTAACCTTGCCTCAGCCCAAAGATCACGACCGTCAACTCAAGGACTCGATCGTCGCCCATCACCGAAAGTGACTGCTTAGCACTCGATCGATGTCGCCATCACCGACCGGGTGATGGCCATCACGATCGGCCGTCAAAGGATCACCGAGTAGTCAAGAGTTATCACCATTTTTCAAGGGGTTTTGTGCCCATTTGTGATTGGCTAAAGACCCATTCGATGAGGGGCTCAAAGGCTATAAAAGGAGGGTCAAACATAGGGTTTTTCATCAATTAATTCAAAAGCTTCCAAGTGCTTCCGATACGCTCCGACTCTCCGACATCCCTACGACGAAGCGCTGCCGAGACGACGACTAGAGCTTCAACCTCCAATCTTTGAAGTCGTCGGTATAATCTTTAAATTTGTATAAGTTGTTTTTATTTCAAGCTTTAAATCATATCAAGGAGAGGGGGAGTGTCCCTCTACCTTGAGTCTTTCTCGAGTTTTTGTATTCGTTTAACTCCTATCTCCATCGAGAGGGAGTTCGTTTAGTATTTGCCCTCCGTGCGTGGTCAAGGACCATTAGGGCCTTGGAGTAGTAGCCGAAGACTACGAACCAAGTAAAACCTATTTGTCTCTATTTACTTTACATTTCCGCTGCAATTAATTTTCTCTCGAGTTTTAACGAAAGAAACGAGAAAAAATTTTTATCGCTATTCACCCCCCCTCTAACGAACCGCATCGATCCAATAGAATCTCATATCAAAATTCAATCTCTGTCCAAATAGAAACAACAATTAAACAAAGCCGACCACTCTTGTGATCAAGTATCTTCATTTTATTCGCTTTGTCGAGAACTGTGCTATATAATTATGATAAAATAAATATACTTCAATTTATTTATTAAATCTTTTAAATTATTTTTTTAAATCTTATTTCGTTTAGACAATTTTTTTATTTATTATTAAAAATTTAAAAAAAATATTTTTTAAAATAAATGTTTTATAATAATTCTAAAACCATTAAAAAACAATATTAAATATTGATTTTGCTTCTCTTTTTTTTTGTTTAAATTGTAAATTTAAGACAAATGAAACAGAAAATTTAGAGGAAAACAATTAATATTCCCAACATCCTCCACATTCATTTTTAAAAACTCGCTTCGCTTTTTGGTTTTCAGTAAAAAAAAAAAACACACCCATTTTTAATTGAAATAAAAAGTTACCCCTTTGTACTCTTTTTTTTTTTTCAATATCCCTTCCTATCTCATACTAATTTCTTTATAAAAACCAGATTTAAATGCAAAAAAAAAAATACATACATTTTGTAAAATTTGAATCTATAAAAGCTTTTAATTAATCATTCGACGGAGTAAATTAATTATCTGACTCTGCTCTTTATATATATATATATATACATACTCTCTACACGTATATTTCTACAATAAGTTTAATATACTCTTAATTATTATGACCTGATCATAATGTAGCTAGCTAGGTTGACAAATTAAATTGAATGGTCGACTCGATCGAACTCGTCTCGGATTGAACCGAAAGGGTGATAAATTGATGGGTGGGTCGTCAGCTTTGGACGGGAGGGTGGTTCACGGGGAGTCTGTGGCTACATTGCGTTGGCCTTTTTGAGGCAAAAGCACATGGTTTGCTTAATTAATTGTGAGCTCTCACCGACTATTACGCCCACATGATATGAACACATCACACTGTTGGTCCATCGTGCATGATGCTGATCTATCATTCAATTTGGTTTTTCTTTTCCCCTTCAACCCACCTTTTCCTCCTCTTCTTCAATCTATATCTATATATTTTTTATCTTTATCATATATATATATATATATATATATATATATATATATATATATATATATATATATATATATATATATATAGAGAGAGAGAGAGAGAGAGAGAGAGAGAGAGAGAAATAATTTTCTATACAATTCATCTATGAATATCTTTATTATTCATCGTTCGATCGAATGAGCAGTACAGCACCCTAGGAGATTAAATGATAGATAATGAAAATTATTCTCATGGATGAGCAGAGCCGACCCAAGTTATTCTAAGGTCTTAGGCAAGATCTTGATAGTTGAGTCCTATTCATACATGATTAATTTTGACGTAAATTTTTTTATAAGACTCTATATAAAGGCTCTAATAATATTAAAAAATTTTAAACCCCGACCGATCACCCCAATAGGCCTAGGGTTAACTTTGCAGATGAATTGATATATATATATATATATATATATATATATATATATATATATATATATATATTCATTTTTTATGGGTTTAGTAACGTTCTTTGGTTATAGCATCTAGCTAGCATGCACCCTTAATATTGTAGGGAATTGAATAAAGTTAAGCATGACAAAAATGCATTAGTTTCATATGTACATTATTCACTTAATTCAATTTCTCTTCTAACAGCAACAAAAGTAGATCGGATACAATCAATTGTAAATATAAATGCAAGCAAAACAACACCAATATCCCAAATTTAATTGAACAGGAATCATATATCTTCGACAAAATTTACCGTCGTTTGGTGCATTCATTATAACCTTCTCCCTTTTAGGATGTTGTTAATTAGTTGTTTTTCTATCATCGTTTCGATCGTAATTTTGTAGGAAATTAAGATCGATGTAAAGAGTTACACTTGGGGAAACTGATCGACCTAAACATGCACAATGAAAGAGCTAACTTAATTAGTCTCAGATGCCTCCATATCTTGTGACTGAAAAATATAACTAATGCTAATGCTATAAACATTTTGGTTCTAATTAATCTTTGGGAGTTCTCATTACAATTTTTTTTTTTTACACATGATACTGAGTTTTGATTATTCATAAGATACTTCATTTAATTATCATATAAGCTAGCTATATATATATATATATATATATATATATATCTTCATCTATTTTTCTATTAATTAGGTTAGGTTACATAATTAATTAATTAATTAACAACTCATACTGACTATAAAAAAGTATATATTCATTTTAAAATACTTTTATTGGCATAAACATTACACAAAAGAAGGGCAAAAATAAAAAATGATCCGTGCTCAATTGGTGCCAAAGGGAGTTTCATATATCGAATGCCAAAGAGAGTGAGAGAGAGAACCAAAAAAAAAAAAACCTACAATTGAGAAGGAAGGGAAGCAACTGAAAAACTAAACCCTAATAGGGGGGACCTTCCTTCCTTTAAAGGACACTTGTGGTCAGTGTGAAAGTTCGAGAGGAGGTACGGCATAGAGTCGATCGGAGGCCAATGGTGTTAGAGTCAAGGGAAAAGGCTGATACAAAGCTAACTAGATGCCAATTGAGGAAGAAGCTAATTGACACTGGCCTCGAGGAAGAAGGCTAGAGGAAGAGGCAATTAATGGATACGATCGACATGGCGGTTGGGGGAGGCTCTGGATAAGATTCAGAGCAGCAATTGTAGGGGGCAAACATTAAGCCATGCACGGCAAAACAAGATAATGATACCGCATGGTTCCAATTAGAACATCACTTCTCAAAAAACAAAAACAAAAAAACCGTAGGATTTTAAATTCGTATAATAATTTATAACAACAGTAAGATGTACAAAATAGTTGTTTATAATAATCTTGGAGAATAAGCATAGTCAACCGAGAAGAGAGAGCAGAAAATTTAAAACTTCCATCATTTGGTGACTTGTACAAAGTACGCATAGAAAGGAAGAAGTTAATCAATTAATATATAGCTAGGAAATACACAACAATCAGTGAGACAACAGCAGATAGTTTCTAATTAAACATATTTATTACCTTCTTGAGTTTCCTCTTCGCACGGGCTTTCTGATAGGCTTTTCGCGTTGATCTGTTGGTGAATTGAGGGATTGAAACTGCCAGATGATCTGATGAATTAAATATGAAAACAAGGTATACTTCCTCCTCCGATCCTCTTGTCTCACTTGAATTTAAGGGGAAATTTAATTAAGTGATCGATCATTTTTTGATAAAGGAAAACAATTGATAGATCAATAAGTTATATAGTTTCTTCATCGTCCTTAATTCCTGAGAAATCAAAACCTAGCTAGCTGCACTATATTTCTTCCACAGATATATATACCTCCGAACTCAAACACTAAAAATTCTTTTCTTTTGTAATAGAAATCAGATTGAAACTCTGCAGAATTCATTTCAAAGATTTAATATAGAGATAAACAAGGAGAGAAGAAGGCAAAACTTTAAAACTAGTCACAACGCGAAAAAAGAATAGATGCGATGAAACACATGAAATTAAGATGACTTTTTTTTTTTTATTTTAACGAAAATCTTTCAAACAAATTAAAGACAAGAAGAAGGAACTACATGATCCCAGATCATGCTGGCAGCTTCAACCTCTTTATTCCAACAATTTAATTATGAAGACAAGAAATTGAGCCAAAGATATATAATAGAGGAGAAAAGCATGTATTTAAGGACCAAATAAAGAGAACGGAAGAAGAGAGAGAAGAGAAGAGATGTGGCTAATAGTGATGTAGATAGTGAAGCCTAAAGAAGCCATGCATGGCAGTGGTTGTGATAAGGAGGCCCTCCCTCCCCTTCTCATCTATATATTTTGTACATATATATAAATCCATCTGTCAGAATCATTAATTGTGGCTTGGCCTGTGAGAGTTTCGGTCCCAATTGCTACAGCTAACTAGTGATTGTGATTTGTCTCTCTTGTGCATGGATTAATTAGACCATATAATTTAGGAAGATAAAATTGGTTATAAATTGAATCTAAGAAAGGAGTTAAACATAAATCGTATTTAATCGATGCAAATCCTATCTTAGTGTGCAAACACAGAGGTACAGTGGGCACCATAATATTTTCGCATTTTTTGCTTCTATATGGTTGAGCCAGTTCAATCTGGGCTGTGCATGGACTGGTCCATATTTAAAAAGAGCTGTACAAGGCATATATCTGTAAGGTTGTCCTTTCCATTATATTGGAGGGTACCAATGCCTTGGAGTTGACAACCAATTGAGACTAGACAAAGCTAGGAGGGACCATTTGCCTCTGCATTTGGCATTAACAGATCGATAGATATCAGGCCTAAGGGGCTATGGCTGCCCCTCGCACTGTATCCAACTCATTCCTTTTATGCACATTTATGGTTTGATAGTTCATTGGGCTCAAGTTTTGTGGCAAATAGTGTCTACCAGTCATTGCATTAAGCGCGTCCATCAATTATCTGTGTCCTAAGGAATAACTCGCCTAACTGTGGGGGAAGTGTCTCAGTACTAATTCGGAGGGAATGATTTATAGGTTAGCCAGAAAAGAAAATCTCATCCGAGTGAATGGTTATTTTGGATCCATCAACATCTATTTTTGTTATTGTCTGATAATCAGGGAAATCATATCAACGTGATTCAATGGTCAAAAGAAGTTTTTGAGCCACTGGATACCAACCGAGTTGGCCAGCTAAATTATTTTTCTTTTTTTTAATTAGTATCATGTTTTTGATCCGATTAATTCTGAAGATGATCTATTCTATTTCATGAATCTTTAACGAGATATTAAATAATTTTTTAGATGAAATATGTTCGCTACAAGATTCTTAATTTGTGATTCCATTTAAAAAAAATTCTATAAATATTACTATGATTGAAAATCAAATAGTAAATATTTGAGAATTGAAATGAAAGTTCTACTATTGTACCGTATTCTTCAGGCTCAGTGAAACCTTGTTTGACCATGGCTGAGATAACATTGGACAAAATTGTTACGAGAAGGCGAGATAAATAAATATTGAATCAGGGGTGAAGCAAGAGCAAACTAGAACGACTTTCTTCCTGATAAAGGTCATATTATATGAACAATGACACATTTGGAGATTAAAATAGCTATAATGACTTCCGTAAATGTACGTTTTTACCATGTTTTTGCCAAGAAACGATTTTTCAGGAGACAACACAATTAAGTAAAAGAATACAGATAGGGGCTGCGATGGACACCATCTTTTGGATTATTAGAAGACATAAGAACATCTTAACCAAATGGCATTCAATCAGTAAACTGTAGAGCAACATTTCTTTCTTTCTTTTCTTTTTTGAAAAAAAAAACAACTAATAGAAAGTCACAGTTTGTTCATCTCTTGACTCTGGAAATAAGAGTGAACACAAAATAAACTTACCGTGTCAAAAGGAACAAGTCACAATTTGTTCGTCAAAATATTACGATTAACCTGAGCTGATTTAAAAAAACACAATCTCATCTAATTGATTAAAGCATCCACTGTCTTCATGCAAATTGATGCCATCATTATCAACTTTATCTAACTTAACCATGCATGAGGTACTTCTATATAATTGCTCACAAATGTTATTATTCATTTTATCCCATTAAAATCTTAGACATTCATCTCAAGATTCTTCAAGAGAAGAGTTGACAAACAAAGCAATTTTAAGAACCAAGTAAATATACTCATCTTGACATCACACATGGATTTGCAGATTACATAAGAGTTGCAAGCACAGTCCTTGCAGGTCTAATCTCAAGGCCTAACAAAAAAGAATGAGAGCAATAATTTCCTACCTAAATTACTCTTCTAACTCTGTGACAGTAGACTGAATAAAGGTTACCAATCAAAGAAACTTGAGCCAGCTCTCGAAAGCAACTCTTCCCCTGCATCTTTTCCCATTGCCACCATCTCATCCAGCGCATATAAGCTTTTCCTTGATGTCTCTAGTACTAAAAACACAATTGAAATGAAAAACAAATTATGATAGATTCACAAAGGATAAACACATGCTTTGATATATCTTGAATACACCAAACAACCTCTTTTTCCATCAGGCGAAGCAACCAAACACCTTAGAACACAGTATCCGTCGGTATCACGATGTGCGTAGCCAGCAATTGGAGTACGACATGACCCATCAAGTGTCTCAAGAAATGCCCTTTCACAGGCAACAGCTAACTGAGTACCATTATGGTTTAATGAAGCTATGTAATTAGCCTGTTGCACAGTAAAAATAAATGTCAAAGCCCATTGTATACAGCATGCAGGAAAAATAAGAATTCTGAGTTTTTGTGGAATTTGTAGTGTGTTTATAATATTAACTTGGGCATCTTGATGACACAATGTTGGTTAAGCAAGATCCAAGGAAAAATAAAATTAATTTACATCTTTGAAATCTCTCCGCCAACCTATCTACGAGTCAAAGTTTTCTAGTCATAAAAGCTAATGCATATAATTTAGATATATAATTTGTGCCAAAATCATCCAGATAAGAAAACTTTTGTTCTTTAATACTTTGTATGTCAAGACCATGTTCCTTTCTCATGAAAGCAAATTCAGTAAAGTCAATCAGTTGGGAACAAAACTTAGTCAAGACATTGAAAAAAAAGTTAACTATCCTGGTTGCATGTAGTTTATCTGCATAGCAGGAAATTTTTTTTGTCTGTTTAAAGATATTCAGGTTTCATTGAGGAAACCATGACTTTCAACCTTTACAAAATGAGGCCGACAGCAATTAATTAACTGAGTAAAAAAGTCAAACAATACAATTTACCATTTTATCATCATTGCTTCTACAAGCAATTCCAATAGCACCTTGAGCAATTGCAGGAAGCATATCTTCAATGGAGAGAATAGCTGTGACCTTGTCGGTCATATTTAGCCTCTTTAGCCCTGCCAATGCTAACAGTGTTGCTTGAACTTCACCTTCATTAAGTTTCCTCATTCGGGTCTGGACATTCCCTCTAAAGTTAACTACCTGTATTTTTGTTTGGTTCTGTGATGAATCACATATATATATATATGTTGAATAACAAAAGGATTCAAAATAAAAAAAATAGACAAAGAAGGGAGGAAAGGTAGCACCCTAACGACTGATACTATCTTGGGGATTGCCGATTCTTGTGGATAGAAAAAAACTGAAAGATAAAACAAAAATAATGATGGATGTCAGCTCAATGCAGTATGCAGCAGATGCATCGACCAGTTCAATAATTTGTTTCGGACATATATCAGGGAATATTGTTATATAGGAATTTTGCTATACAACAAGCAAGTGTAGGCAACCAAATAAAGCATTCTGAATTAAGGAGTTTATATACATATGTAAATTATCGGTCCATGGGGAGCACACATGTAAAGGTACACATGATCACAAATTAAGGTCAAAACTTAGCCGAGACACTTCAATGTTTGAATAGTTCCTCTCAAAATATACCATGAAGATGTTGGAGGAAAGTGATTCTATTTATCTAATATAAAAAACATAGTTTACCACTGTTTAAGTAAAGACGCTCCACACCCATAATCCCACATGAACAAATGCAGCAGTTCATAGTGTATATATGTTAAGACTTTAAAATGGAAGTTCCTCTTCTTATTGGCTAGTCAATTGAGGATGGCATGGGCTAGACCACAATCTAACAGTCACTGATGGATTAATGCATTTCTCTTGAGGGACTTAAATAGATTGGTGGTAAGGCAATATGTCTCCACAAGTGCGTAGAAGCCTGTGGCAGTGATGAGTAGTATCTTATACCAATATCACTCTAAACATGCAGATGATCAGGCATTTATATGCATAAACATGGACTAAACATGCATTAAAGTTTAGCACACACAGCAGTCAGCATACATCTTGCATGCATCTCCACATAGAGGAAGTCATGCACTCAAAGGCAAGTACATTTTGTATAAAACTGCGTTTGAATACTTTACACTGTTTTAACAAGAATACTCTGAAGTTATACGTCGACTTATGATTGTATAGAAAATGAATACAATTGAAAATTCTTATCTACAGCTGTCCATATAAGGCCATTTATACAAAGACCATTATTAGAATGCTTTCTGAAAAATTTCAGACTGAGTGGAGCAACAAGTCATGCAAATGAAGGCATTAGTGTCGATTTAAGGAATGTGTGCCTTGCAATGTAAAGCATGATTGAAAAGCTATATAATTACTGTGTCAAATGGCCAGATGTCGACAAGCTACCAAGAAAACATAGTTCCCACTAATCAAGTCACTGAGCTCTATTATTGCTTAGAAGAAAATAGATGAAAACAGGAAACTGTAGCAATTAAGTTGAATGTTGTACCTTTAGTGATGGATATCTGTATAAAATTTGAGACTGTCTCCTAAGTGAAGCAGTTCCAATAATACTTCCAGAAGGTAGCTCTGAGAGAGCACTTGCAGTTAAGCAAATGAATGCATCTCTTACATCTTCTCGGGGAAGGTTGCAAGGCAATATTGTACCATCTGGAAGATAAGTAGGAACATCCTTCATCGAGTGCACAGCAATATCAATTTTACCCTCCAACAGTGCCTCATCTATCTCTTTTGTGAATAGACCCTTGCCACCAATGTCTGCAAGCGGTTGATTGAGTATTTTATCTCCCGTTGTCTTAATGATTACTATGTCAATAGCGCCTTCCTCAGCCAGCTCTGGGTGTGTTGACATGAGTTTATCCCGGGTTTCATAGGCTTGGGCAAGTGCTAGTGGACTGTCCTACATGGATGGTCATGACAACTAACATTATATACACATCTCCAACAAAAAATTAGTTTAAAAAAAATGTAGAAAGTCCCATTTGTAATAGTTAAGTATCTAGAGAAGCAAAATAAGTCCCAAATGTTGACATTGCGTCAAGGGTTCACGTAAAAATGGCCCCAACTTTATACCAATGTACAATATTATCCCATCTTAAAACATAACAAAGACAACCTCTAATTCAAACAATTTCACTCAATGTCACTTTACAATCAACAACAACCATCAATGGCTGCAAAATCGTGTTGATTAAGTATAATTGCAGTGACATGATCACGCCATGTTAGCAACTAAAACATCATACAAAGACAATTTTTTCAGAGTTTTACAAATCTTGAGAGATCTTATATTGAGTGAAAATAAACATTATGTGGACGCAACCACATCTGCCAATATCCAACAAATCAGTACACAGGTCTATTAGGAATGTTATACATAAATGAGTGACCAACACCAAATTATGAGTCTGACAGACCCTTATTAAGTGATCCATGAGTTAATAAAAACTAAAGTTATAAAATATAAGTATCAGCAGCATGACCAAAATAAACAAATTGAAAGAAGAGATCACCCTGCCACTAGTAAAACACAAAACTCATGATTTTATAGAGAATTTTAAGACTAAAATCAACTCTAAATCTTTATCTTTTATACTAATCATATATGAACTCATTGGACATTCAAGACATGATACTATGATGCATGTTGTTTGCAGATGATATTGTATTAGTAGATGAAACATGTGAAGGAGTAAATGTTAAATTAAAATCTTGAAAGGAAACACTAAAGATGAAAAGTTTTAGACTTAGTAGAGTAAAGACAAAATATATGAAATTTAAGTTTAATAATTTTAGACGTAATGAGATAAGTGTTAAGATAGGAGATGACGAATTGTCTGAAATCGAGAACTTAAAGTATTTAGGATCATTTTGCAAGATGATGAAAAGATTGAAAGAGATCTTATATAGAATACAAGCAGGATGATTGAAATAGAAGAGAACGTTGAATGTTTTATATGATCATAAAGTTCCTCTAAAACTTAAAGGAAAGTTTTACAAAACAATGGTTAAATTTGCTATGTTATATGACGTTGAATGTTGAGTTATGACTCAAGCAGAAGATGAGAGTTGCAAATATAAGGTGTTAAAATGGATGTATAGACACACGAGGATAGATAGAGTAAGAAATGAAAATATCAGAGAGAAAGTTGAAATTGTATCTATTAAGAAAAACTTCAAAAGACACATTTAATGCGATACGAATATGTACTTAGACGACCAATAAATATTCTAATTAGGCGAAGTGAACTATGACAAATACAGACATCAAATGAGAAAGAAGAAGATAAAAAAAATTTGAATAGCAATAATAAAATAAAATAAAATTTATTTAAGTATATATAATGATATAATAGGAAATAGAGTCTAACAACGTAGAAGGATCCATATAATCGACCTCATCTAATGGAATAAGACTTGATTGTTGTTATTATTGTGATAAACAGACTAGAGAATCTCAGGTTAGTTTTTCAGTTCATCAGACAGGATCCCTTTTTTTCCTTGGAGTCACTTTCACTGCAGTTGAAATGATAATTTTGGCCTTTGGTCTCTTTTGCAGGAAAAAGAAACCAATAATCAAGAAGCTGGCCATAAGACCAATGTTATTAAATTAACCAAATTCAAATGTTAGGAGAGCTAGAAATGTAAAATTGAATTAAGCGAAAACATGCAATGTGGTTTCATTTAAAAAAGAAAAAACAAAAACAAAATTAAAATGCGGAGCAGTAAAAAATATAAATAAGCACCCTAAAAACGTTGAGTTGAAGCAAATTCTACACCGAAAGCTTAAAGAACCTACTTTAAGATGAAATCTAACTTCTAAAGCAACCGCCACACGAAAGTAAGGTCTGGCATACCTTCCGCGGGTGCCAATTCTCACGAGGGCGACCTGAGCCTTGGACTCCTGCTCCACGGTCACAGCTGCCCTGACGACCATGGCCCGCCTCCCGTGGGGTTTAAATGCAGGGGAAAGCAGAAGGCTAAGAGAGTACACGGGGAGTCCTCCAGGCCACAGGATCGAAGGGGCGGCGGCGACCGGGTGAGGGCGGAGAGAGGTTGCTCTCATGTTTACCGATGACTGCTAACACCCTAATTACAGAAAAAAAGGACGACGATAGGAGATTGAATTGACCTGAACCACTTCAACCATCACATCAGCACGTCCAGGATTTTATGAACCGTAGAGCGAAGTTGAAAACGCTACAGAGTTATCCAATCACCTCCGCAATCTCACTGCTTTCTCCACTTTGTCCAACTTATGCACAAAAGCCATCTGTCTTTCATCCTCTTTGACAATTTTTTTTTTCTTTTCTAGGCGATTTAGTTAAAAGTCCAGTTGTTTTTTTTTTTAACTTTTTTGACGATTTTTGACGGTTTGTTCTCGCTGCCTTCCCAATCTTTCTTTCTCTATTTTTTTTTCTTTATAAACTGTAGTTCGTTTTTTTTTTCAATGAAATTTTAGGTAAAGTAATACTTATTTAGGAGTTAAACTTCTAGGAAAACTATTAAAAAACTTTTCAAGAGAAATCTCTAATGTACATTATTAATAATGTACAAAAATTTAATTTTTAGAAATTTTAAATTTTCTAAACAATTTTTTTTTCACAAATCTTGTTCAAGGAGTTATTTAATATATATTTATTTAAATGGCTAGTATTTAACTTTTGACAAAAATATTTTAAATTAGTTCTTATTTGGTGGAGTCTTGAAAAGACCGTCCATCATCTTTAATAGCATAGAGGATAAACAATATCATATAAAAAACAAATAATATCACAGGATGAAGGTTCACAAAAAAAAACATTTTAAATATATAGCAAAACAAATTAAAATAAGTGACAAATATTTATTAAGAAATGAATATTCTCATACCAGAAATGACTTAATGAAAATAAGAAATAAAATAAATTACAAATTCAAAAAAAAAAACAAATTAAATTAAACCGCAGATAAAACTTCCTCTGCAATTGACAATTTAATTTTTTAAAAATAAATTCCTAATTTTCGTTATAAACTGATAACAATCAATTAACAAAATTTAGATGCAGTGGCAAATATATCTGCCACTACAACAAAAACTTGGTTTGCTCAAGTGGAAAATTAGGACGCGAGGAGAGAAAATATCGCAAAATTATCTAAACAATAAATTATAGGAAAACTGAAAACAAGAAAACACTTCGTCAAACTATGTTTTTTCTTTCTTAGTATATATAATACAACACACACGGACCAAGGGAAATAATAATTCAAGTCAAATCTGTACGTTAAAACAAACCCTCCTTACCCTGCAACCCCCAACTAAGATCACCATGTAGCTTTAGCCTCAGTGAACCACAGCAGAATCACTCAACAGCAATCAACCACAGCAAAACCATTTGCGCTGCAGGGAATTAAGATAGGTGTTACTGAAGCAATGCAGGGAGGGCAGGCTACCTCAATCTAGCTCGGTTGAAGTTTAACGGGATCATAAGAGAAATAGGGGAAAGATCATACAGTTTTGGAAGGCTGCTGATAGGTATCATCCTGTTGTAAACTTTCATTTCTTGATGGTGTTGTTGCTGTACCTGAATTACCACCTGTCTTCTTTTCGTCTCGAGCTTTGTTAAATATGACAGTGAAACCTTCAGCAGATGCAGGATTATTCACATCCCACTCCCCGAACTTAGGAAGTGGTTGGCCCTTATCCTGATGTAGTAAAGAGAAACAATACCAGGGATGAGACACAAGTACTAAATTACTCAAAAAAAAAAAAAAAAAAAAAAAGAGATCAGAGACAAAGCAAGACCACCAAAAATATTGACCATCATCAAAGAATTTGTGCAGAATATCACTAAACAAATGCACAGGAATTAGCACAGCGAAGAAACATTTACTCACAATTATAAATGAAATTAATTTTAGCTAAAATACTTGAGGATTTATCCCAGTTGAAACTTATTAAGAGCCACTAAATCTATTAGTAATGTTTCTTCAAGATTTTCTTGGGCACCTAAATGTTAATTAAGTTTTTTGCAGTTCATACTCGTACAGGACAATATTCATCAAAAAATTGTAAATTTTTTTTCCTACAAAGCAAGTCTACACAAGTACATACTATGAGAAATAGGATAACCGATTCTGATTTTTTCAACACCAGCTAAATATTAGTATCTGAATGTAGATGCTATTAACATTGGTCAGGCTAACTTTTCAGTTTTCTAACACAAAGACATTGACATTGATGAAATTGTAGCATGTGTTTATCGTGTAACTTACCTTTAAGAATGTTCATAAGCCAACCTTTACCATGGTACAGATAAATCCAGGTACCAGGAAACATAGTTCTAGCAAAGATTGAGATATCATGCGGAGTCAATTCAAAGATGGACAAAAAATAACATAGCAGATCAATACCGAGAACATGGACGCTAAGCTAACTAATAAGAGTACAGAAAAAAAGGGAGATGGTCCTCCCAATATAAATTTTGAACGCAAATTTACTCCTTGTCAATGACTCATTAGCTACTTTTAGAAAATATCAATAAGCTATAATCCACATCATGAATCGAGCAATAATTCGTTTGCATGTAGCTCAGATCATCCATAGTACAATACTGGGGTGAGATAGAGGTTAAATTGTCATTGCTTAATGAGTATTTATGAGTCGCGGGTATAATCCAGCACAATAAGTAAACAAAACAAGCAAAGAAATGGGAGCTCCCTAAAAGTGTTTGGCAGATCTATTGTGTTGGTTATAGAGTCTGTACAAATCAGATAACCAATTTTGTAGATACATATGTACAAAGTAGAAGAAAAAAACATTAAATCCAAATGGCATTTATCAGACAAAGCAATTCCAGTGTCGAGACAAAGGGAGGATTGACAAAACTGTTGAAGTCTACGTTACCTCATTACTAGCTCAAGAACCCAGGATATTGATATCGATCGCCCCAATTAAAGACTAGGAATTCAGTGAAAAAGATTTAATTACCCTAAAACCCAGGATCCTTCATGCTTAAGCAATCAGCAAATTCCAATTCAAGGAAATTATCGACTTAACAAGAAAAACAACAGAAGTAGATCTTCATACTAAATGGCCCATATGATTGATTTTCATATATATCCAAGAAAAACAAAGTTCCCAAATCAAGCAAATGGAAACACGTCTTCAGTCCCTGGTAATCAATTTTCGCAAACCCCAAAGGAATCCATAGCTAAGAATCTCTACAGTTCTTCTCACTTACGATCCGACAATCAAACTCCGATCCATGGAGACCACGATCTCGGTAATCACCGATCGCAAAAAAAGAAATTTCAAGGATTACTCGCTAAAAAAAAAATCTTTCTGTTTAAAAAAAAAACATAACCGCTGGCAAAGACGCATAAAATCCGGAAGCAAAAGAGATTGCATACAGATTCCATGATCAAAGAGAAAGGAAGCCGAAGTATAGGGAGCAAAGAGGGGAACCGGGAGGAAGACGAAGCGACTCCTTTCCCCTTCTCTGATTCTCTCTTTCAACGCCTCGGTGTAACCGATATAAACACCAACATAATTGACCTATCTCAAAAGCAGGTCCCACCGTGGCATACGTACTCTACTCTAACCAATTACTACGAGGGTAAATTTATTTGGGCTACGAAACAGGCGAGCGAAAACTTCTTCCGTTGTTTTCCACCGTGGAGAGGCAACGCCGGTGCTGTCGGCGGTTTATCCACTGCAACTTACTCGCCGTCGGATCGAGAGTTCTCTGCTTTAAGATTCCAACACCCAATGAAATTCAAGACGGGCTTCATCTCGACGGAGGCGTGCAGCATTTTTACAGGGTCCACTCCGTCTTCCATCGGGTGGTGGACCGGTGAATTCATGGGTAGGTGTGTTCCCGCCGAGGTCAGTGGTTGACAGCACCGGGCCACCTCGAACTGTGACACCGTCACAGCCTGGGTTAACCCTCATGGAGTGGGTGCGAAACGTTTAGTCAATTATCCTTTTGCTCGTTTCATTCGTAGGAAACGGAAAACTTAAAATACAATAAATATGAAAGAAATATTTGTATTCAGTGATCGAATCCATTGATCTGTCTGAAATTTTCAATTATGATACGAGAAAAAACAAAAGCTTTAGCTGTTCCCGTAATAAATCTCTAATAAAAGAATCTATTAATATAAAATAATAATAATAATAATAAATTCGACTTCGTATTATTCATCGTGCCATCCCAAGAATTATAAGCAAAATAGTAACCTTGCAAATTACACCGTCCTGATTCTAATGTCCTGTGCGGTGGTGTTGGCTCACTCAAGCTGTCGAGCGCATTTAATAATTGAAAGCGCTGCTAGAGCTGTGGATCATGGCACCAAGCTGTTAATGGTCCTGATGGGAAAACTGGAGAGCATCGTCGGAGAGCTGTTTGATATTATTGCAAGTCAAAGAACGAGAGGTAATATCGCGCATAATTGTGTTGGCTCGTGTAATTATCAGTATTATGTAACAACGATAATTCTTCGTAAATGTGTTATTATCTTCCATACGCTATTTAGTTTATTAATTTCAAAGATCAAAGTATCGTGAATTATCTTCTTTACGACATCAAAAGCGGATTAGTAAATGCTGCTAGATTGATAAATTTTAATCTTTTGTATCGCCGTAGATAAAACAATGATACCGAGCCATGTACAGTGAGTTACAGAGATCTCGCAGTAGCAACTCATGGCAAGCAAAAACAAGCACAATCTTCGTACTGAGATCCTCCCCTCTCAAACCTGCACGTACGGTGGCTAGTGACCCATGGAGAGGAGATACATGGATGTAGAGATTTCAGCAAACCAAGCAGGTAGTGCATCGTCTTCTTGAAAGTGTGTCGTCACCACAGATCTTCATGAGCATGCTAGTAGGCAAATTAGATATTAAAAAAAAGACACAAATTGATCTTTGATTACTATTCTACAATTGAAAATTTTTTCAAAGATAAAACTTCAAGCCAAAAGCAAAAGAAAAGAAGGCATGTCTAGTCTTTATGCTCTCATTTTCTTGATCCTTCTTCTCTTTTTCCCATCGATCAGGATGGTGCTGACGTGAGAGATCTTGTGGCAATCAGCTCCGCTCCAGCTGCATCTCTGCTTCAGTTCCCTGTGGCAGGCGTCGATATGAATCTCTTTCAGCCCGCCAGGAAGACCATTTTGTGGCAATGATTTAACTTGAGGGCATTTCTTTATGTGGAGAGTTTCCAAAGATGTGATGGATTTCATCACTGCTGGCAAGCATGCCATGTGGTAGCATCCCGAGAAGCTTAAATGTTTTAGACAAGAAAGTTGTTCGAGCCATTCTTCTTGCTCCGCAGTAAAAGTCACCAAGAAGGACGAGCTCATTTCCAATCGGCGGATGAAGCCGAGACTGGCTTCTGGAATGCACTGTGCTACCCTCCATATGCGATCGGTAGCGAGCTCAAGGCTTGAATCCTGCCTCTTGCATAATTTCTCCTTGTCATTTGCAATTGGAGTGATCTTATCTGACAACAACAAGGTTATTTCTTTTGGTAAGGTGGGAGTGGGAATTGGCCCTCTGAGCTTTGGACAGTTTCTGATATGTAGTTTAGCTAGGCGAGGGAACAGATTGCAAGATGGCTCAATTGATGAATATGACCACTCCTTCAACTCGGGCATGTCTTCAATCGTAAGTTCTTCCAGTGATTCAAAAGCCGTACCATTGTTTCTATAAAATTGTGCACCAAGCTCTTCTAGTGATGTCATGCTTCTCATGTGCAGAAACCGAAGGAAGGGCAGCTGCCCAAGTGGAGGTAGCAGTTTCCATCGATCACAGTGGGACAGCTCGATGTCCTCGAGATTTGATGTCTGCATCCAGTTCGGAAACCTAATGCCCATGTAGCGTCTAATCTTCAACTCAATGAGATTTTGATGAGGTTGGAGTCCCTCCAGGACTTCTTCATCTTCCCAAGTGCTTGGGTGGCCTTGCCTGTGATCATTCCAGTACAGTGACAACTTCCTGAGGTGCTCTTTGTCACATAACCTGGCTTCCTGAGCATCCTTCTTGCTGATAACACTGTCAAGGTTCTTGATGCAAAGCTGTCCACGGAGCTGCCTCAGGTTACCCAATTCCTTGATCTGGAATCCACTGAACTTCCTTGCATGGAACTGCTCTAGGTCTTGTAGAAGAGTCAGTGAGCCGATACCAGGTGTGGCATACAAGGATTCAGGACTGATTCGAAGATACCGCAGGTTAATCAGATCCCCTATTGACACTGGATGTCGTTTAATTGACGAACCATAGGAATTCACACTGCTAAGCATCTTGATCGTTATGTTCAGGCCTTGCAAATGGTAAAGCTTGGACAGAGAATTTGGAAATTCAACAGCATGGCTACTTTGGATCTCCAAGTACCTGAGGTGCACTAGGTTACCAATTGCTTCTGGCAACTTGGTCACTGGAAGATCATGGAGAACGAGGATACGAAGACCTTTAAGCTGCTTCAGAACTTCCTCGAGGAGTTCAACAAATGCAGACCGCGCCAAAGGTTTCTCTCCGAGGACGACAAGGCTTCTTAGGTTCTTCATGTCATGTTCAAACTCATAGACCTTCTTCAGGTGAGTTTCATTAATATACAGGTGGTTGACACTCCTTGGAATTTCTGAAGTTTCATTTTCGAGTCTGGAATGATCGTTGGTTGAGACAGATTCACCAACATCATGAAGCAAGCCATGAATTGCAAATCTGTTATTACCTCCGGCCGCATTTTGGAAAAAAAATCTACTGGCCAAATCATCTATGTACTCCCCTGCTATGTCCTCCAGTCTTCTCTGACCATCTGGTTGAACAAAACCAAGAGCCATCCACATCTGGACTAAACTATTCTTTTCGAAGCGGTGGTTTTTGGGAAAGATTGAGCAGTATGCAAAGCACTGCTTCAAGTGTTTAGGGAGGTGCTCATAGCTCAATCTTAGAGCTGGTACAATGTCATATTCATTCTGATGTAATTGCCATAGTTTGCTTGTTAGAATTCTTCTCCAGTGATCTTCTTCCAAGTTGGACTTCAAGGCACCTCCTACAGTCTTCGCAGCCAGTGGCGAACCATCCATCTTCCATGCGATCTGTTGCCCAAGCTGCAATAATTTAGGGTAGTGTCCAGGATTATGACAACCAAAGGCACAGTTCATAAAAAAGGGCAAGAAATCTTTATTGCCTAGACCCTCTAATTCCATACTGTCCTTTGCCACCATCATATCCGCAATCCTCTGGTTGCGGGTGGTCATCAGAACTATGCTTCCCTCTCTGGCAGACTGGAACGGCCTACTTAACATTTCCCATTTGCCACTTGCTTCATTCCAGACATCATCAAGTACGATGAGAAACCTCTTTCCTCGCAGACGCTTCATGAGAGATAATTGAATTTTTTCCAAACTGTGCAAGTTCTGAAAATTTACCTGTCTCCTTGACCAAGCTTCCGCTAGAATCTCAATTGAAATGCTTTTGAGATCAAATCGGTGTGCACACACCCACACCTTTGTTGTGAAACGAGCCCTTACTGCAGGGTCATTAAAGGCAGCCTGAGCAAGACTGGTCTTCCCAACACCTCCCACGCCAACTATAGAGATCACAGAAAAGTTTTTACTACTTGAAGAAGTTGCATCAAAGGGCTGAAGGAGAAGCTTCACTAAGCTTTCTTTCTCATTGTCTCGGCCGAACAATTCCTGTCCAGAGATTGATGTCGTAATTCGCCACTCGAATGAGTCATCTGACCTTGGAGCTAAATCTGATTGCACTAGCTTGGTCAAACTGGACATTTCAGAATGAATGTTTTCCAACATTTTTGTAGCCTCTAACAAGTCATTGAGGTCTTGATCGGAGAAGCACGAGCGGCTAATCACTACTTTCGCATGCTTTGCGGCATAATTAAGAAGCCGTAATTGGAAGAAGCCATGCGCCTGTGATTTGTTGCGTTTCCTGACGTTCTCCTCGAGCTTTCTGTACTCGAACTTGTCGAAGATGTCGTCGAGCACATAGAACTCGTTCTTCAATCTCAGGATGTAATCTGCAAATATTAGGTTACTGGTCTGGCTCGCTTCTGCTGCATGTATCAAGTCTTCAATCATCTTCGCCTTGCTCCCCAGCTGTTTAATCATCTCCCCGGCATCGTAGCTTTGGTGTTCGTATAGGTTGCAGGCATAGGCGCAGATCTTATCAGCCAACCTACCGATGAAGGACGATGCCAGCCACTCCACCATGTTGCTAGAACAAGGCACTGGTTTTCAGCTTGCTGAAAAACAAAAAACAAAACGGAAAAAGAAGAAAAGGAAAAAAAGAAAGAAAAGAAAAACAGGATGCTGGTGATCTGCAAACCTTTTTGAATCGAGTAGATTTTGGGATATGTTGTTAGTAGGACGATTGGAACCGCTCGAGCATCTTCCTCGAGCAGGGCGCTGGTCATCAGTAAAAGTAGTTCAGTTCACTACATACTTTTGTTTTCGTTGCAAATCAACTTTACTAACTGCAATTCTTCACAGGCGGCTGACGCGGCATCCAACCAACCTTTCAATAGAATAATGAAGCAAAACGAGAGGAGGAACTCGGCGACTCGTGATGGTTTGCACGGCCTTCGTCATTCACGATGGTGGGTGAGAAAACCAGAGAATTCAAAAGCATCTTCCAGGAAGAGGAGGACGATGAAGACTTTATAATAATTAATTCCTAACCTGACCTTGATAGCGTTGGACTATTGTTTCATACGATCTCGATTTTTGGCATTTGATGAACACATTGGTTTTTTTCCTCATAACTTTCGCCCTCGATTATGATGTGCCTGATCATAATAAAAGGAAAGTTCCCGGAAGATGCAGATGACTCAGATCTTTGACTTTAACGTGTAATTTTATTTTTCTGCTCATGTTTTCATCAGTTGAAATTGCCTCGAATGTAAGACAATAATTCTATATCACACACATTATTCAAATAATTTTATTTATTTTTTTAGAAAAATATAATATGGCATTGTCAATGATATTTGAATAAGACTTTAATAAAATAAACACACGCATTTCAAAGCTTCGGGTCATCACTTCGATTTCAGGCTAAAATAACCACACCCAGATTTCAGGCGGCTTGCTCCTCCTACGTTCGAGGTTTATCTTGGTTCATGTTCCTCTAGTGATTTAGATTCATTATTGATTTTGAGATAGTAACAACACTTAACATGACTGGTACTTTTAATTCCTGAGTCTACAACAGGTTTCTACCTTTTCTTTTCTTTTCTTTTTTTCAATTTGTTTCCTACTGATTCTAATTGCTTTACTTTTGTTCAAAAACTTCTTTAAGAGTCGGAGCATCTGAATTTATAAACAAGTAGGATTAAGGAACTAGAGCATGATAGGTTCTGGAGGAGATTTCGTACTTTTCCAACCAAACTAAAATCATTTCATTTTTGAATTACTACGTATAAGTTCGTAATCAGCATGATTTACTGTCATATAGGCAAACAAAAATTAACTTGGCAAAAAAAAAAAAAAAAAAAAAATTGTACTGACATAGTCTGCAAGATTTGTACAAGTATTAAAATGTTTGAATTGGCTTAACTTTGATTCTCTATCCTATGAGATATAAGGATGACACTTGGATTCATCCTGCTCCGACTTTCCCACTTCATTGATTAGTGATTAGATTAAAATGAGAACCACAATCTTAAAGTTGTCCCCATGCATTGATGCCCACTCCACCTACTAACTTTGACATTGGTTTTTGTTTTCATCGAACTTGTCTATTAAATTTTGCTAGCTTCTTACAAGGGTCTGCTTTGTCCAAGCTTCGCCCTTGGCATGCCTTGTGTGGTGGCGATGGGGCAGGGGATTATAGTTGATGCCCCTCCTTGCTTGACACCGTTGGCCTCTTTGAATAAAGGAGATTCATATTTGGCAGTTAGTGACAAATAAGTTTCTACCCAAACTATGAGTTCAAGAAGCTAGTTTGTAGTGTAATACATCAGGAATTGAGATCCAGATGTAGAACTTATGGAAACGTCTTGGAAAGCTTTCCATTTATTTTTCCTCAGTTTTTCAGAATGGAACTCCACTGACATTTTAAACTGTTTTGTAGTATTACTATCTATGGCAATGTGAAGAATGATTGGCTCAGTTGCTTTTCATGTAAGAATCTCTTAACATGGTCAGAGTAACTATAAAACATTACATATAAGGAAATGGTCAAATTTGGTCTCTAGAATCAATGAAATATTGGTGATTAGAATGTAGTATTGCATGCTTGTCAGTAAACCAAAACTCTGGTTGTGGAACGCAAAATATTTAGGTAGCATTTGATTGGTAGAAAATTTTTTAATTTTTATTTTTATTTTCTGAGAAAATGATAAAATATGTTTAGTTGGCGTTTTTCATTTTTATTTTTTTGAGAGAGTTTTTTGGAAAATTAGAAAAAAAAGAAGTTGTTTTTCCCTTTTCTAGAAAAGGGAAAATGCCGGCGTTACCAAACTTTTTTTGATTGCTCTGATTCCTGACGCCTTGTGGTTTAGGCAAATCTTTTTATTCTTCCGTCCAAACTTTCTTACTTCCAGTTACTTATTTTGCTACTGTTTAATTCGTCTCTGATAATACAAAAAATTGTTTGTTTTGAGCACCTGTAACTCTTTTTTTTTTTATTCACTCCCATCTTTTGATGTTTTCCATAAATCTTTGGCAAACGACAAACCTGAATTGCTTCACTCTACGTGTAACATGTTGTCTGCTAACCAGGTTTATACTTTATATTTGTTGCCCTGACAAAACACTTTATTCTCTACATTTCCTACTCAATGAAGAGTTGCTCTTTCTTGAGACATAAAAATATGCATTTTGAAATTGGGGTCCTCGACCTAATAATGAGCAGGATTATTTCAAAACAGAAAATATAGTGAAATCTAAACCATATGTTTGTTTTTTATAATAACCTATTGTATTGTACTTGCTGCATAATGAGATGATGAGAAAGAAGAGATAGCAACAGTGGGAGGACGATTGGGATGATGACGATGTGAATGACGACTTTTCTCTTCAACTCAAGGAGCCCGATAGCAACTCCAACAAGAGTTGAATTTTAAGCTGCCCTTTGTTTTCTATTTGATGCAATTGTTACACATGTTAGACGTCCAAACATAGTTTTTTTACATGCCATTGCTTTAGTAACCAAAGCAAATTCAGATGACTAACACAGTCGTATTAAAGTTTGAAAGGATAAAGAATCGATTCCTAAAGATAACGATCAAACTATTGATGACTTTATATTTTTGTACTAACTATTTGACACTTGATTTACTCCTTTCACACGTAAAAACAACAGTGAAAAATTACTAATGTGACAGTTCCATATTTTTTAATATGTTGTTGCTTTGTTACAACAAGAAATACTGACTTTACAGTTGCAACTCGTGGAATCTAGCCTTCTAGTAATTTTGGATTTTGAATGTTTTAACCCATAAACCCCTCAATTGCTTAATCAACATAGCTTTGTGATTTGCTTAAACAAAGGTGCAGATTGGTCGACATCAACAAGGACACAAATAACTAAACCAAAGTTTACTGCCAAAAATGAACGCACACGAGGATAAACGCATGGAACTTTCCATCATTCAATAAATAAGCATCAGCAAGTGTGGGAGGTCATGTCATCTCCTCTATGGTGCAAATACAGAAATCAGTAACTTTATTTATCACCGATTCATATATAGTACAGATAGATAAGGCATTCACCATAAACCTGCATGCCGATAAAAGTGTCCAGTAACTTAAACTGAAAGTGAAATCATCTACAGTATGTAGCATAGGTAGAATTGAATTTTTGATCAGTCATTTGCTAAGGCAACAGGTGGGCATTTATCAGAATCCTACGGAGGTACGTTCAGTAACTCAAACTGATGATGAAATCCTTCACATAGGTAGAATTGAATGTTTGATCAGTCAATCGCTTAGGCAACGGGTGGGCATTTATCAGCATCCTGCGAGGTATCAACATCGGCAGGGGGCATGAATTGCCACATTGGATAGCCAGGATAACCCATAATTGGCATCATTAGCTTGTGTCCGGCTGGTTGACCAGGGACTGTGAAGGGAGTTGGTATAACAGGCGGGTGAGCAACATAGCTTGATCTTGCATTCAGAAGCTTTATTTGGTTCTCAAGGCTTTCCTTTTCTGCCTTCAGCCTCTGCTTCTCTTCACGGAGTTCATTCTTCTCAGCCTGAAGAACACCGTATTTTGATTATTAACTAACGGATCATTAATAAAACAGAATAACTTGTAACAAAAGCATTTTTGGCAGTAAAAAACTAGGAACATTTTGTAGTTATTATTTGCAAATCAGGTCTCTACCAAGCATCTAAAAAGCAATATTATCCGATCAAAATATCAGTACCAATCCTTCCTTGAAAAAACAAACAAAAAGACATGGAAACTTCTTGGCAAAATTAACGCCGATGTCCCAGCTAACAACTAAAGCTTCACCAATTATAGTTGCACTGCATTCTGCTACGCGTAAAACCACTACTGTATCCAGATCATTTAAAGCACATTTAACCTTTAATGCAGGATTTCTTTCATTTTCTTTTCACTCTTAGCATCAACTCTAATTGATTCTAACAAGAGGGTTTATCAATCAGTTTTGAGCATGTTAATACAATTTAACCTACTTTATTTTTCTAGATCACCTATCAAATTTACATCTAAATGTTTCACAATAGTATTTATTATTCTCTAGGGGCATCCATCCTACACTATCATTTTGTATCTATTCTTCCCAAACTGCCAACCATCAACCTCGATCTCTGATCATACCAGTCTTACAATTTCATCTTCTTTTTAGGATAATGGCTAATATATGATTAAAAAAGACTAGGAGATCCTCATTGACGTAATAAAACTAGATAGTATACCTAGCCCCAGTATTTGACCAACGGTAGAATGAGATTTATATTTTGTGGAACAAACAAAAAAGACATTAGAAAGACTTAAATGCATAGATTGATGATGACAAAATCATGTGTATGTATTGGTTGGAAGAAGGAATAAAAAATCTCAGAATTATTTACAGCCAAACTTATAACCAGTAATTTCCTTATTTAGCCATGATTAAGACACAATAGTAATAGACTTGCCCGAATAGAGACTACAAATGGAAGACAGCTTCAAAGAGCAAAAGATTGGTCTTCCAAGCCAGGAGTCTATTAGTATATAACCAACCGCATGAGAATCAAGCAAACAAAATCTATAGGCATACTTGAACACAAAGTAAGAAACTACCTCAAATGCATAAATGTTTATTCCAACATTTTCCTCATCTTGGACAAAATCAAATTCACCACATAGACATTGCTAACTGCTATACAACATGGACTACAGGAGCCATAAGAGCCCACAGCGGCACACCATCTTAGACCTCCACTGAACTCTATGGCTGCTCAAATATTACCCCTCCACTGAACTCTATCGTAGCAATATCAATATTGAGTTTCATGTTGACTAACTCTTAATAATTCTTTTTTTTTTCTTATGTTTACTAAAGTTCTTTTGGCCTCCCTATGGAACTGGTAACAGGTCAAGTTGAGTTAAAACACCTTATCCAATTCAATTGTTCAGATCATGCAAAATGGGACTAAATTCCTAATATGTTAGTAGAAATCATAGCAGAAAAACCAGTTCATTTTGGTATGATTTGATTTCAGGTATTTCATATGTTTAAATTTGTTAAACATATCACATAATGGATGTTTAATCTCTCACTTTCAACTCTAACAAAGAAACTAGTTAAACATTTTCCTCTAGCTTATAAAGGGCAGCCCGGTGCACAAAAATTCCCACTAATGCGGGTCCTGGAGAAGGATTGAATTACATTGAGTCTATTGTATGCAGTTTTACTCTACATTGCAAGAGTCTGTTTATGAGATTCAAATCCGTGGCCTCAAGATCTTACGACGACAACTTTATCATTCCGTAGTGACTCCCCTTCTTTTCCTCTAGCTTATCATTGGAATATTTATTTCAAACCCAATGTCGCAACTAAACATGAGGGTTGGGCTCATTGCGACTTAACCCAACACCTTATAACACATGCTGACAATAATTGGTTATCTTTGAACAACCAGGAACCATCTAAATTTGCTCACTACTCAAATATCATTTGTTGGAGTTTACAACAGATTGCTACTGAATATTAACATTTCTTATTTTATCTTTCTAATCACCCCACACGTTTATGCATTTTCATATCTCTACATTATTTTTTTGTGCTCTTTCCTAACTGTTCAATATTCTAATCCATAAAGTATGGTATCTTGCACCATGATCTCATGAGAATTTCTCTTCCTACCGATGTAGGACACAATGATCACAAGATTCTAAAAACTCTTCCTCATTTCAACTGGCCACTATATATGTATTATTCTCATATCTACTCTATTTGAATGATGCATTCCAACCAAATTTCTAGGGCAAGCTATGTAGCTTCCAGTAGTTAAGCCAAGTGGCAAAGATGTTGGAATGAGCTTTTTATCCAATTGGTTTTATATTAGAAGTGGTTAAAATAAAAGGTAATTGTGCATGTGCGTGTGTATGATAAATCAAGCAAATTTAATCACGAATAATTTTCTCACATACTTCTCTATTATTCTATATTCCCTTTTCCAAGAGGATCACTGCTGGCTTCTCAAAGAATGTTGGTTATCCTCGCCCATGGATTTGATCTCTAACCTTCCTAACAGACACCTCAATACTATTCCTTTCACATGCAATTAATTATTCTAATAGTTCAACTTTTCCTCAAATTAGTTTGACCAGGGAGAAAGTATGTGAGATTTATTAAAGCACGCACATAAATACATATATGCTCACATTGACAACTATCTAGTGTTCAAATCTATGTAGAGTTTCACTTACTCAATGCACATACAACTCAGATTGGAAACTTATAGTTCTAAGTCAACCTATATGTGTATTAGAACCACATAATCAACACCATAGACTTCCAACTGAACCACCAGCAAAATCAATCTAGAGATGACAGAATGTGCAGTACAAAAGGATAATCCAACATACCTTCAGTTCTTTTATCTTCTCTTCAAGAGTTCCATTTGATTCTTTAAGCTTTTGTGCCTCACTGCGTAGCTGAGTCAACATGCGAGTAGCATCACTTAGAATTGCTGCTTTATCAGTTTTTGGCTGCTTTACAGGTTCAAGAATAGAGGCCAATTCCAGGAATCTAAAATCAAAACCAAAGTAAAAAAACCTCAAGCCATTTGATCATTAATAATAAGTAATTGCAATCATTGTCAGTTCACATTACGACAAATAACAAATTGTACCGGTCATTCAACTTGTCCCTCCTCATTTTTTCTCTACAAGCTTTGGTAGCAGGTTTAGCACAGGTTTCTGACCTAGAACTGCAACTTGAAAGATATGTAATTATAAAAGGATCCACAAAAAGCATAAATTAGAAAAAAAAAAAACTCTAATATATAGATGAAAGTTTGAGGAGTTGACCGCTTTCCATTAACTGGTTCTTTGATGCTATCAGAATTTGCAAGTGAGCTGTCAATTTTGAAAAAAAAAAAATGAGTTACACCTTAAGTAAAAACAATGTAATGAAAAAAAAAATACCCAAGTACATATGTAAATAATCCAAGGATGATATAAACATATCCTAGCAAAGGGAATACAAAACAAATGAGTTACAACTTAAGCAAAAAAAGAATGCAAGAAATGAAATGACTAGGTACGTATGTAACTGTAGATAGTCCAAATATGATATAAACATAGAAGCATTTGAATTCTAGCATGGGAGTAGAAAATAAATTAATAAGAAAAAGAAAAGAACAGAAAAAGGCTATGGAGTAGTAGAAGCTGATGAAAACTCATAAGAACTAAAGAACACAAATGATCAAAGATGATATAAACATATCCTAGTAAAGGGAATAGAAAACAAATGAGTTACAACTTAAGCAAAAAAGAATGCAACAAATGAAATATCTAGGTACATATGCAAACTGTAAACAGTCCGAGTATGATATAAACATATAAGCATCCAAATTCTAGCATTGAAGTATAAAATAGATCAAGAATAAAAAAAAAAAAGAACAGAAAAAGGTTATGGAATGGAAGTTGATGAAAACTCACAAGAACTAAAGAAAAACATAAAATACAAATGATAGAAAAAAACTAAATTAGCAATTTAGCATGAAGAACTATCATGCAATGGTAAAACCCAATTACACTAAGCCGACATAGAAAAATTAGAGATTGGATATGTCCAGAAAAACTATATCCCAAAGACCAGATAATGGTCAACATCAATGACCAAAAACATTTAACAACCGGAATAGTCTAGATCTTGCAGGCTCCAGTAGCAAAGTTTTTGATGCACAGAACGATGGTGAAGATTTGTCCATCTGCTATATGTTTACCTTGTATATTCTAATTAATATTAAAGATAAAATATCTTATAACACAAGCGGGGTTAGTTCGTTACCCTACATAAATCTCATGAAATAAGGCGAATCAACAACAATAAATATCACCACTACTAGAACAAAGTCGGTGAATCACTGCAGCAGAACACCAACCACGCAGGCGAGTACACTGTACACATACCGTGACTCACTCATCCTCATAGCTTAGATTGGCGAAAAGAATGCACCCACGTTAATCAATTCGACAAGGTCTTTGAAAAACATAAAACTACAGTTCTGACGATAATTATGACACATCCAAATCTCAACATCACGTATCAAAGCGACACCAACCTTAGGTTTCAATACCGAAACAGAACGCAAGCATCAATCCCTAAGAAAGAGACGTCAAAATCACAAATTTAGAAGAGAGCAGCCATTCGGATCGATCAAAAAGTGGAAAGAGCTTGTCAACGCAATTATTCGAATGAAACCCCTAAGATTCGTCGACGAAATCACCTGACGCTAGAGGAAGGGTTGAATCCCTGAGCAGTCCAATAAAAGCCATCGTTGTTCCCTGCAAAATCCCCCTCGGGAACGGGGATTTCGTCGATCAGGGACTCCAATAACCAATTAGGGTTCTCCGACGAGCCCATCGCCGGAAACCTAAGTATCGCCGGTGATAGGAACCCGTGTCCTGTCTCTTAGAGAAATAGACAAGAGGACGAAAGAAAGGGGATGAGATGATCGGGGATCGACCTCCAATAATGACCACTTCGAGGGGATCCCGATTCGATGTTGGGAGAATGGTTGGTTTTCGTCTTTTTTTCCCCCTTTTGTATGCCTTTTTCTTTTCCGCCGCTGAGCTCGCTCTCTCACGGTCAATATACTTGGAAATTGCAGTTACTGATTTTGATACCTAACAATCGACCTGACCAATTGTGATTCGAACTGTGGAGTTGTCCGCGGGTACCAACTGGCGTTCGAAAGGCAAAGGTTAACTTTTCAGATCAGACCAATACATTCTTTTTTATCACAAAATGTACTTTAACATTACAAAACCATCCAAATACCTTAAAATTATATCGCATGTGATATATTTTCAACACTAGTGAAATCATGTGACATTATGACCCCAGATCATAATTCCGTCGGATGACAACGAGAAAGAATAGTCGGTGATAAAATCATAAAAGATTCCCTGTAGATTAATTCGAATGCTAAATACATGTACAATTTATTAAAAAAATAATAATCAAATTTTAATTTCTGCAAAACGAAAAATTTGTAAAAAAAAAAAAAAGGTAAAGATCAATTTTTTATTTACGTGGAGTGCTTATTCTCTATAGAAAATCAATGAACTCTAGGAAAAAACTGTGATTTTTCTCTCTGATTCAAAAAAGAATTGATAGAGACTAATAGCAAACTTAACTACATAACTACAAATACTCTCCTAATTTATTTTGATAGTTAATAGAATTTATCCTATTTAAAAATTACTTAATATCCCATCAAACATATATAAAATTGGATCAGTTAAATATGGCCGAAGACTTAAATAGCCAGTAAAAAAAAAAATCATAGAAGACACATTTTCATGATTTTGAAATTCGAGAGAACAACTTTTTCTTTAAAAATAAAAAATAAAAGTTGCGCACTATAAATAATCTAATAAACATGACATTTACTATGGGAAAACTTTCGAATAGAATTCAAGATAATTTCTTCCAATTTAACTATTCGCGGCTGTCGACATGAAGAATATGAACTACGCCACGACATCCAAAACCCCTACTCCCTGTCACCCCCTGCCGAAACATGGCAATGGTACACCTAAAAATTTGCAGCACTGTTGCCACAAGGAATACCAAGCTAAATACGATGAAGCCTTCCAATAACTGATGATCCTAAAAGAGATATATTGTAAATCAAGGCCATCGGACAAAACTATGACTGTAGAAGCCCGTGGGATGCTTCAGACTCATGCCTAAGCAGGCCCAGCCTGAGATGAATCGCCGCCCCTTCTCCGCTCTGGAGGAGGACCATCCCTCCGTCTCACGTATCTTCTGTTTTCATTCTTTGAACGTTGCTTGGGTTGATAAGTAGGGTAGGTACAGGGGATAATCTCCCCATTTATATATTTGTCGCCTGAAATAAAGAGCATGAATGAGAATACACAGGAAATCAGAAGGGGGGGAAAAAATGAATGATTTACATTCATTAACCTCCATAATCTTTATTTTTAACATCAATATATGAATCAGGCAGTACCCAGAGAACGCCTGGCAGTCCTGCATGAAACAACAGATTGTGCACTCATTTATAGGATGAAACAAAGAAGTTGTGCTTCCACGGAACCAAAGGTACCTTTGAATTTTTCTGATGTTTCTTCAGACACAGTGCACTGGAACCCTGTATAAGTTGTTGTACTAAAAGCATACATGTTCTTCTTGGCTTCTTCCATGCTGTGAAGAAGTATGTGATTCATTGCAATGGACAAGGACAAACTCACAACAGCATGTAGGAATTCAATTAGTAAGAAGAATCACCACATTTTTAACTGCAACTTAACAGCAGAAACCTTAATTGGAAAAGGCTACCTAAAACGACTCCATTAAATGGGACAAGAAATTTACAGGTAATATATTTGGATGACTGTGAATAGGCTGAACTTTCAGATCCTTTATACTGGCAACTCGTCTCTTTTCGCATCTCAATAAATATACTGAATCTCCAAATGATGGCCCATCAGTTCAATTTACTCCAGATGCACTTAGAAATGAGAAATTTACCAGCTTATCTCAACTATGGTACCTATGTTTATTCACTACCTCCAGATAAATGCTAATCTGTGTTATTATCTCCTGGCTAATAGGTTAATGACAGGTGGTTTATGCCAACAAGTAAGCCGTTATTGGTAACTGGTAAGTACTTGCAAAAACATCCACATTAATCATTTCTACTAAAGCAAACAGCAACTTCAGCTATGGTACTAGTCAATTGTCAGAATCTGAAAAAGATACAGAGAGCAAAGAAGAGATTTACTGAACAATTAGAATTGTAGACAGAATTAAGTACAATTCAGATTAACAAGGTCACCAAGTTTTGCCTTAAAAACCTCCATTATATTCGTGCAGCTAGCTAAATAATGTTCCTCATGAACTAGCCAATTTTGTATATGTATGCAACTCTGCTCAACTTATACTAAGAAGTAAAAAAAGATATCACCGTTGCTGAATTAACTTCATCAACCATACGTAATTGTGCCCATCAAATTTCTGAACAATGCATCAAATGGATCTCTCTCTCTCTCTCTTTTCCATTTTAACCTTTTTTAAATTTTTTTTTCAAAGTCACTTCAGCTAGGAGATAAATCCAAATAATAAGATATTAACTTGTTTAAGGGTTGTGAAAAAGTTTTATACAAAGAGGGGACTATTTAGCTCCCCTTATCTGTGGAGCCTTTGTAGAAAAGGGGAGAAAGCTTAACCCATTCATTTATTACCTTCTCAGTCCTCCATTAGATGTAATTCTAAACTCTAAATGGAGGGATTGTTTCCCACTCCTCTCCTCACTTTACCTTGCTAATAGGTATCCCGAAAAGGAGAAAAATCTACATGTCAAGGCAATGTGGTAGAACATCAGTCAGAAAAAAATATCAGAATATGTTTTACATATGGCACGGCAACAAATGTTTAATATGTTTTCGAGTAAAAGAATCTTTCATTTGTGATTATAATATTTAATTATTTATCATAATATAATATAGAACAACAAAGCTTAACTATTAGAAGTCTACTTGTGATCAACTAGATATTTTTATCCCATCACACAACAAAACTAACAAGTTCAAATCTAACATAGGTTAAACACTTTACCCAAGAAATTGATTCCATTCCGCTTAGTTCCATGTAAGATTGCTGTTCAAATAGGCCGAGGAAAATTTTACCATTCGTCCTCTTATTCTTTCTCATTTTATCCAACTTTCGCATAAAAATTATTATCATTGTTTCATAAAATGATTGTATTTAATTTGTAAATGTTTCTTTTTGACGAATTAAAAATTTAAATTTAACAAAGAACAAACCAAGTTAAAAACATGATTTGTCCCTTATCCGTCCAAAAAACAGACCCAAAACGACGGTAAGGATAACGCAGGTCTAAAAACATGACCTTAATTGACAAACCAGGTTAAATTAGGGCTAAAGATTGCACCTTCCGAGAACAGTGGCAAGCGTATTCAGATACGTCTCGATCATCTGCTCTCGCGTGGGAGCCGGATCCTTGGGGAACTCCATCACAATAAGCCAATGATTATAATCGCAGCCAGGCAGCAGGATAGTCTCCCTGGGCTCGTTGCTGCTGCCGCCGCCCCTCCTTGAT
Organism: Wurfbainia villosa; assembly: GCA_025175895.1. Taxonomy (NCBI): domain Eukaryota; kingdom Viridiplantae; phylum Streptophyta; class Magnoliopsida; order Zingiberales; family Zingiberaceae; genus Wurfbainia; species Wurfbainia villosa. Next base: position 95,287,884 of record CM046004.1, on the reverse strand, counting down.
GAATAATCAGAACCCACAGCAGTCGCGCGGATCACCGACGCCGGGCGGAGACCGGAGGATATAGGGGCAACGAGGGCGTGGCGAGCGCGGCAGGCGAGGACAGCGCCGGGGAATTTCGAGGCGTGTAGCGGGAGAAGAATAGAGAAGTGTGGAACATTGGAGGTTAGTATGGGCTTCTGTTGGATCATAGAACATGAGGAGTAGACAATCGTCGCCATCGGAGGATGAACAGTGTGTCGTGGGACGAGGAAGAAGATAAGGTATAGTAATTATGTGAAAGCTATGCGGGGAAAAAAGAGAGGATATTTTCGAGGATATAGGGTTTTCGCTCCCTTGTACCGTTGTACGTGTCGCTCGATAAGCAATTTTTTTTTTTAAATCCTTTGTATGATCAAATTTTAGTCTTTAATTTGTGTTTCTACTCTGAATTTGACCAATTTTTAGCAGTCTCTTTAATTTGCAGTGAAGTTATAGTTGAGTATATAACTTCTCTATTGTAAAATTCTGCTTTAAAAAAAAAATCTCATTTTTTACTTAATTATTTTTCTTTAATTTTTAGTTTGGTCTTTAAGATATTCTTCTGGCATACCTTCCACCAGTTATTGATACGATCGATATAATCATATTGTTTGACTGCTTGCTTCAGACACATTGGCAAGGATAATGTAATCAGTATTCGTAATATAAAATAATATAATTTTAATTATATTATTATATTTGAATAAAAATGTATGTAATTTTAGATTACAAATATAATTATATTTTTTTTTGTTTGATATGCATTATAAGGACCGTAGAAATCGAGTGACGACGAGCTAGCGATCGATCGATCGGCGGACGACGGCCGATCGACGGCGACACGGCGGTGGTCGTCGACGCACGGCGATAGTTGATCGATGGTCGGCCAAGCGGCGGCAACGCGACAACAACAATGACCGACGACAATCGCGATCGATCGAATCGACGATTGTTTAGTATCCGATATTTTTCAAATTACGATTTGAAATATAATCGGATTACATAAATTTTTTTTCGTAATCCAGATTATAAAATTTTAATGTCTTTTTATAATCCAGATTATATTATATTATAATATTAAAACGATAATGAATAAAATAATTAATCTAGTAATATAATCTAGATTAATTACAAGATAAATTACACAACAACAAATATTGTTTTGAAATAACAGATGATGCGATGGTAAGGCAGGGGATTGCTTGCAGAATGGGCAAGGGCGATTCTAGATGAGGGGTCTAAAATCTCCCCTGGCTTCGGATGACTCCTCCTCTGTCTTGCCACCGTGTCAAAGGACCTCGTTCCCCCATGATTTACCTCCCTCTCGTCGCAGCCTTGGAGCTACTAGTTGGACAGATTCTCAACTTTACCGAAATAACAGTGATGAAGAGATTTGATATGCTCAACGTATGATGTGCATCATGCGTACAATATGATTTCAGTCTCATCGCACGAACATGTATAATAAATAAAAAATATATAATTTTTTTATTTTATTTTTATGATTTTTGATCAAATTTTTCGTCATAAATCGTAATTCATATTATAGTTTAATCCTTAAATTTATTAGAGTCGTTCAACCAATCATATCACAGTTAAGTTTCGATCAAATTGAATCCGAATTTGTCTGAATTGTAATTGCCAATGTCGCAATCTTTGATAGACATGGTTTGATTGACATCGGAATCCATATGGATCGTGAGTGCTGACGATCACAATCGCAATCGATTTCGATCAAATAACAAGTATAGTCTGACTGAATTGTTGGCGATCACGATTCACTCAAAATTTGATTGTGATCTGATCAGATTTTGATATCGATCAAATTGTGATCGGATTAGGGTTGAATTGTGATTCGAATTCGATTGTTCGATGACGATGCTGACTAGAAAATTCTTCGATAAAATAAAATATTACGTATTCTTCGTATATTAGAACGCAAGTCACACATCGCACGTCGTCCTCTCTAAAAAAATCTACATCGATGAATACGAATGCAACAGATTTCGATGCCAAATCAGCAGTTGCCAAATGAATAATACCACTTTATAAGAGGCAAAGACTGACATAAGCAAAAGCTCAAGGGGCAAAATTAAAAAAGTGATAGACAGTTTAGAAAAAAGTAAAAATTCAAGATTATTTTCTTTTAGTGTTACTTTCCATAGCAAAACAGGTTTAGCTTTGCTAAAGAAGCAAATTTTCAAGGGCAGTAAAAACGAAGAATTGGGGAAGTCGTTTCCTCCTGTGTTATTTAGCTGTAAAATGAAATACGGAGAGGGGGCATTTCAAGGTTTTCCGAAAAAAAAAAAACAAAAACAAAAATTACGAGGGGCATTTTGAAATTCATGGTAATTCCGTCGCTTTCGAGGACACTCTAAAATCCAACTTCCAAAGACCGTCGTTTGCGCAACGCAGAAGCCCTCGCCGCAAGAAACGCAGCCACTCTTCTTCTCTATTGGGATCTCTTCGCCTTATTCCTTTCCTAGAAACCCTAATCCCCGATCCCGATTCCAATGGAGCTACTCCGCTCCCACCTCTCCAGAGTTCGTATTCCAGAGCCCACCAACCGCATCTACAAGAATGAGTGCTGCGTCTCCTATGATACCCCGGTAATCAGTCCCCTTATCGCAGTTTGGTTTTGGTGGTTTACCTTTCTTCTTCTTTTCTGGAATTTGATGCGCTTCTGCTCTCTAATTGTGTTACTCGTGGAGGTTAGAGTTCAGAAGGAGGTCTCTACGTTGATATGAGTTCGTTTCTTGCATTTGGGAAGGAGTACGTTGACTGGAACTACGAAAAGACAGGAAACCCAATTTACCTTCACATACAGCAGAGACCAAAGCCTGTGCCTGAGGACCGGCCTTTAAAGAAACCAACTCTGCTCGCAATTGGTATGTTTTTTTTTGTTCATCTTGTTGCTTGAGAGCTGGCTAACAATATCAATATTCTGTTTTTGATATTGGTCTGACTAAATGAAACATAATAAAAGCTCACTCAAAGTTGAGAGTGGACTTTCAATAAGGTGGACATTCAATTCTATATTTCCATTTGCATTATGTAGCTTATATTTCTCAGGTTCCCTAAAGAAAATGTGGCATGCAAATGTTTTCATTTTCAGTTTTTAGTCCATTTCAGTAAAGTATCTCTAAAACTTAAAAGAAAGTTCTACAAAACGGTGATTAAATCTGTTATATTATATGACGTTGAATGTCGAGCTACGACTTGAACACATGAACGAAGATGAGAGTTGCAAAAATGAGGATGTTAAGGTGGATGTGTATACATACGAGGATGAATGCAATAAGAAATGAGAGTATTAGAGAGAAAGTCAGAATTGTATCTATTGAGGAAAAATTCTGAGAAACACATTTAAGGTGGTACAAACATATACTTAGACGATCAATAAATGCTTTAGTTAGGCAATGTGAAATGGTGACAAATATACACATTAAATGATGAAGAGAAAGACTAAAAAAGATTTGATTAGCAATAATAAAACAAGATAAAATTTATTTAAGTATAGATGATGATATAACAGGGGATAAAGTCTAATGATGTAGAATGATCCATATAGTCGATCCCATCTAGTGGGATAACACTTGATTGATGTTGTTATTATTGTAGTCCATTTCAGTATGTTTATAATGTTTGTCAGAATGACTAGTCCTATAATTTGTTAAGACTCTGATTTCCATCTAATGATCTATTGTTCTATTCAGTTATTTGGTTATGTATATTTTCTAAGATGCATTTCTAGGTTTTCTTGATACTTATTTTTAGACAATGCTAGATATTCTTTTGAAAAATGAATTTCAACATTGAATTTCATGGATGAAAAAAGAAATGAATTCTTTACTCTACTCTCTCATCAAGTGAATTTTTGTTTAAATTTGCATTATAATTCTTTTGTGACCAATCATAATATTCAAATAAGTTTGCATATATGATTTTTGTTGGGCAGTGTGTTTTAAGGTATGTTATCCACTTCGTTTTCAATATGCCAACTAGAAACTTAAAATTAAATTTGTAGGAAATGTTTTCCTTTGAAGCGCAAATTACCAAAGAGAATGGACTTTTCCAAAGAATTTGAAATGTACGAATGGTTGTGAAGATTGAAAAAGACAATGATGACTATTTTGTTAGCATCTTTCGGTGTCTCAATCAGTAAAATCCCTAAAGCAGGTCTCAATTAGTAAATCCCTAAATCAGTCTAGTATGACACTTTTATGTTACTGCAGTGAATAAAAGCACATTGAAGATACTATTAGCTAACTTGTAGTAGGAAGTCAATGCATGTTGAGCCCAGCCTATATAAAGATTTTCTGCAGTTGAGATGATATGAACTTGTTTTTTCTTTTAGGCAATGAGCTAGCATTCGATTTGTTGAGCTTTGATTGGTAGACTCAATGGCATGTAATCTTTTTCGCCGCAGAGGCTTGCTGTCTTTATTCTCTATGAAAATGAATAGGAAAAAATAAGTACTTTTGTCCAAAATGTAATGGGAAATTTGAACAGCTTGGGCTTTTCAAAGCTTCTTTTCATAAAAGAAAGTTAACCTTTATTCGTTTAAAAAGATTATTATCTCATACTACAAGTCTAATATACTTCCTTGAAAAATAGTGTACACAATAATTTTCTTTCTACTTCATCTTCATTGTCCTCTTCTTGAGCTGCTTATAAGTAAATTTCTATCGTACATCTTGCAATGAGATGACTACCTTGTACTAGCTTGCTCATTTATTGATGTTTTATTTTAGTAGCTGTAGAAATTACTTTTTTGTCACAGTTTTCCCGTACATATTTGTCACTTCTCAAAGATGTCCTTCACATTTGCAAAATCTTATCAAACTAAGCCTTCATAATTCTTCTCCTGGGAGATCTTTTCCCTTTCTTAGATTATAAGAATAAGACATTAGTGTGAAAAACTGGTGGCATTAGATATGCATCTAGTATATTTTCGAAAAATTGATATAAGTGCTCTTCATATCTTTTTAAGTTGTATAACTTCTTGCTATTTTAGTTGTACCACTGGTTTGATTGTAGATGTTGAATAAATGGATAATGCGCTTTTCAACTTGATTGGAGTATACCAAAGCTTTCTTAATGTTCAGTGAATTGCCATTATAAATAATTTATTATTTCCTGGAAAACAAACATAACATTTCAATGTTTTTTATGGAAACTTGGGTAGTATGCTTTAGTACAATGTGGTTTGCAGGTCTGGAGGGAGGATTTGATTGCCAGGAAATTGAGTATGAAGAAACTCACAACATTGTAATATTGCCTGCATACGTAACTCTACCATTTCCTTCTGTTGAGTTGCCAGAAAAAGTATGCATTCTTCTGTTTGATTTGATCTCCAGAAATTCATTCTGCAGCGAAGACCATCTTACAGTTCCATTTATTTGTTAACTAATTTGTAGATTAGGCTGGCCGTTGATGCAATTTTGTTAGCTGATGGTGCTGAACGCAAAGAACAGTTAGCTGCTTGGACTGCTGAAAAGAAAAAAGTCAGTGCTTATGCATTATCTCTGCAACAGATTAATAATGGCATTATTGTGCCTCCATCTGGTTGGAAATGTTGCAAATGCAATAAGACTAATAATCTGTGGCTGAACTTAACTGATGGAATGATACTTTGTGGCCGGAGAAATTGGGATGGAAGTGGTGGCAATAATCATGCTATCGAACACTACAAGGAGACAAATTATCCTCTAGCTGTGAAACTTGGTACAATAACTGCAGACTTAGAAAGTGCAGGTAATGATTCTTCTCCCCTTGAACATATTTAGATTTTTCTTTGATTATTTTGATCGGATGTATGAATTTATGGCGTCAAGTTTCTGTATGTTGCTCTGGGGATATCATGTCTCCTTTCTTTTGATACCATGATTCATGTATTTATATATTATTTGCTTTATTTGCAAGCCTCAAATTTTTTCCATTGCTTTTCCCGAATTTATTTTTCCCATTATCTTACTAGTTGCTGGCTATGATTTTTTGTAATGTTGAGAATAATTAATTGATCTGCCATTGCTATTGTTGATTTTTTATATTTTTGTTGTGGTATGGACATATGATGACTAATAGATTCCCCGCATAAAAGAATTGGATGTATGGATTGGAAGGTGGAAAGGGTAGAAGGAGACTATATAAAAAATTATACAATGAAATAAAAATATGATTTGATTATTTGAATATTTTCGTTTCACTAAGATGAAAGAACCCTTCTTAAAAATTCCTTCACTAGATTGCAATTGTTACCATTTTCCCCTTCTGAAATATTGGTAATTATAGGGCCTCTATGAGATGTACAGTTAAATAAGGTAATTATGATCATAATATATAAAAAACTGTCAATCATGGCATTTTGTGTCAGTCTCACCAAATGGTCTTGTCCAATTTAGATTTGTTACTTTGTATAATTTGTTATGAACCAAAAACATGTAAAACTTGTTGGTGCAACAATGCCCCAAGCATTTATATATTTTGATGTTTGGATAATCATCTAAGTTAGGCAATGTTTTGTGATCTAATTGTGAACATATTTAAGTGACAGGAAAATCCAAGTATGAAGACTTGGTAAAAGACAAGTCCAAGTGTGATCTTGGCAAAGAGAAGTCAAAGGAAAGGTCTTGGCGGCGTAAGTCCAAGCATGTAGTCTTGGCGGCGTAAAGTCCAAGTAGTCCTTGGCAAAGAAAGACCAAAGGCAAGTCTTGATGGCATAAGTCCAAGCATGTAGTCTTGGCAGCGTAAAGTCCAAGCGTACTTTGGCAAAGAAGAAACCCAAAGCATGACGAAACCGAAGGAAGCTTTTGAAGGCAAGCGCATGGATGGAGTCATGGACTCAGAGAAATCCTGGAGGCGCAAGGCTGATGGAGAAGCTAGAAGGTTAAGTCTAGGCTTAGGGTATGTTTTCAAGTATGAATTAGTCATACTTGGGGTGTGCCGATCGCGGAACATGGTGTCGATCGAATTGACCTTTAAAATCGCATTAGAGGTTGGAGAGTTGGCGATCGGTGGGGTTATCCTATCGAACCATCGAGTCGGCTCGGACATTCGCCGCATCTAAGTGGCGATCATTGCCATTATTAGCGATCGGCCGCCACGAATCAGGTCCGTGGCCGTGGCGGTCATTCTGCCGATATCGATCAGCGCCATCTTGTTGGCGGTCGTGATAGTCTTCCGTTAGCGATGGCGATGGTAAATCCGCGAATCTGGTGTTGAGCCGTTAGAATCGGCGGCGGTCGTGATGTAAGTCATCATGATCGATAGACTCGATGGGAAAGAGGCTCTTTCCTATAAAAAGGGGCTAAATGCTTATATTCTGATCATTCTCCTAAGCTCCCACAAGTTTTCCAAGCTTTCTAAGTGTGTTAATTTCTTTCCTCCTCTCAAATCTTCATTGTCATCTTTTGTAAGAAGAGGAGGTTTTGTAAAAGAGAAAGCTTATTAGTGAAGATTGATTTGGGTTGATCCACCTTAAGGATCGCCGTGGAGTAGGAGCGTTATCTCCGAACCATGTAAAAGCTTCCGCGTTAGCATTGCATTTTCGTTTATATGATTATTGTATTTGTTGTGTTTCCACTAATCTTTTTGTAGAAAACGAAAAGAGGCTATTCACTCCCCCTCTAGCCGTTCAAGGATTCTACAAGTGGTATCAGAGCCCGGATCGCATCGAAAGATCTAACAATCAACCGGAGCACGATGACTTTCCAAGAGGGGTATAGCACGACGAGGCCTCCATTCTTTGACGACAACGATTTCGGCTACTGGAAAGGTAGGATGGAATACTACCTTATGAATGATATTGATAACTGGTTTAGCATTGTAGAAGGATTTGAGAAGTCGGTCGACGAACATGGAGCGCCAATCGACAAAGATCGACGAGACATGGCGAAGACTCAAGCGATGCGCAAGGCAACAACCACACTTGATGTGGGTTGTCGAAAAGCAACTAAGCAAGGTAGGCCGTTTGAATCGTGAAGGAGCTTTGGGAGAAGTTGATAGAGCTCAACGAGGGATCCAAGGAAACAAGAAGAGCGAGAGATCTTCTAATTGGTCAACTTCAAAGTTTCTCCATGAAGACAAATGAAAGCAGTGAGCGAATGCGGTCAAGCGAAGAAGTAGTCAACGGACTACATGTAATAGGTGAGAAGGTCGACAACCGAGACCTTGTAAGGTATGTACTCCAAGCCTTCCCTAGAACAACCTTATGAGCTTCAATGGTAGATGCCTATAAGGTCTCTAGGGATCTCTCTTTGGTTAAGTTAGATGAGTTATTTTGTGAATTTCAATTATATGAACAAGCTAACACTTCATCCAAAGAGAAGGATATAACTCTTTTTGTAGGCAAGAAGGACAAAAAGAAGAAGGAGAAGAAAGAAGTGTCCTCCTCATCCGAATCCGAGGAAGATTCATCTAGTAGTGAAGATGAGCTATCGGCAAGCGAGGTGACTCATTACATCAAGAAGTTTGGTGGGAGATCAAGAAAACTCACTAAGAAAGATATGATGAGGATGTTCCAATCCTCAAGAGGTAAGCCTTCAAATAGTTCAAATTCTTCATCTAATGTAACTTGTTATGGTTGCAATAAGAAAGGGCACATCAAGCAAAATTGCCCGGAACTAAAGAAGAAGGAGGTGAAAGAAAAGAAGCATAAGGAGAAGAAGGAAAAGAAGGAAAAGAAGAAGAAAGAAGCAATGGTGGCTCAAACATGGGACACCCTAAGCATGGAGGACTCTTTCGATGATGAAGAAGTATGTCATGCCACTCGGAATCTAGCCCTCATGGCATTGGAGGAAGAAGCCGGGAGCTCAAGTGAGGAATCCTCATCTTCTTCAAGCGACGAATCATCATCAAGTGATGATGATGAGGTAAACAACTCCCCTAGGGTAGATTTACTTTACAAGACAATTGCATATCTTCAAAATGCATTGAATAGATCGAAAACTAGGATTAAGGACTTAAAAGTAGAGATTAAATCACTTAAGAGTGTAGAACCATCTTGTGATAAATTACCTTGTGATGATGATGCATGTACCCTTAGAGATGAAAATGATGAATTGAGAAAAGAAATAGGTAACTTAAGAGCATGCTTAGAAAAATTTACTAATGACTCTAAATACCTAGACATGATAATTAAGGATCAAAGGGCTATTTACAACAAGGCCGGACTAGGATATAGGCCTAAGGAAAAGGAGGTAGCATTTACATCTCTTGTTAGTAGAAAAACCATAATTAGAAGCAAGGATAGAAAGGCTTGGGTCCCTAAGAAATTTCTAATTGATGCTAGTGGTCCTAAGATTTGGGTACCTAAGGATTGTATTTTTCATGTGATATAGGTAGAAGAACCAAGCTTGTGGATTGTTAATAGTGGGTGCTCAAAATACATGACCGGTGATGAGAGAAAATTCTCCACTATCAACCATACTAGCAAGGGAAAGGTATCATTTGGTAATAGCTGCAAACTTAAGATTCTAGGAAAGGGCACAATTGAGGTATCCCCCAACCTTGCCATTCATAAAGTGTTATTAGTTAAAAATATGAAATTTAATTTACTTAGTGTAAGCCAACTATGTGATGCAAACTTTGATGTTAAATTTGATTTCTCAAAATATTTTATAAGACACAAAACTCTAAATGATTGCATGTTAGTAGGTTTTAGGAAATCAAATATATATTATGTTGATTTATCCTATGCTACTAATGCTTCTACTAAGTGTCTTATTGCAAAAGAGGAAGAGAGTTGGCTTTGACACAGGAGGCTAGGACACACTAACATGAAGAACATATACCAAAATAAGAAAACGGTTAGTCAAAGGGTTCGCTTAAAGTCAAATTTCTCGAGGACAAAATGTGTGATGTACGCCAAGAAGGGAAACAATCAAAACATCACACAAAGGTAAAAATTTACTTAAGACCGCTTTACCTTTAGAACTTTTACATATGGACTTATTTGATCATTAGTAAGACTTTCTATGATTGGTAGTAAATATTGCTTAGTAATAGTAGATGATTTCTCTAGGTTTACTTGGGTATTTTTCTTGAAAAATAAAGATGAAACCCTAGGAATAATCGTAAGATTTAGCAAGAGAGTAGAAAATGAAAGAAAACTCAAAATCAACCGGATCCGTAGTGATCATGGTGGAGAATTTGAGAATTCTAATTTCTCAACCTTTTGCTTAGAACAAGGGTACAAGCATGAGTTTTCTTGTCCTAGAACACCCCAACAAAATGGGGTTGTGGAAAGGAAAAATCATGCCCTACAAGAAGCGGCTAGGACTATGCTACTTGTGGGCGGAAGCGGTTAATACCGCTTGCTATATCCAAAATAGGGTGTTAATTCATAGGATTTTAGGAAAAACTCCATTTGAATTGTGGAATGGTACAATTCCAACAATTCATTATTTTGAGGTTTTTGGATGTAAAGGTTATATCTTAAATACCAAAGATAATCTAAGTAAATTTGAGTCCAAAGCGGATGAGGAAATCCTAGTTGGATACTCATCCACTAGTGTAGGATATAGAGTTTATAATAAAAGGACTCAAAAGATTGAGGAATCTTCAAATGTCCAATTTAATGAAACTTCCAATACATACCCTAGGAAATCCCCTATTGATGATGATATTAATAATGAACATCAAGAAATTACCCAACAATTCCAAGATTTAACTTTAGGGGGTAATGATCAAGGGGGAGGATTGAATCAAGGGGGAGTAAGAGGTGATTCCGATGATGAGCAAAGGATTGAGATTAATTATGATCAAACTCAAATTAATACACCTCCTAGAACCATAAGAGTTCATCAAAATCACCCTTAGATCAAATCAGTGGTGAATTATCTCGAGTGTTAGACTGGAGTCATTTCATAGGGATCCCACTAGTCATATAACTTTAATTTCTCAAATCGAGCCCAAAACAATCAAAGATGCATTACTTGATCCGGATTGGATCTTAGCATCTGAGATGATTGACTCGATTTGAAGAGTCAGTATGGGAGTTAGTTCTAGGCGTAATGAAAACACCATCATTACTACAAGATGGGTCTTTAGGAACAAACTAAATGACGAGGAATATTACTAGGAATAAGGCAAGATTAATTGCGAGGGGCTTTAATCGAGTTGAAGGACTTACTATGATGAAACATATGCCGGTTCTTTGGGTTGTAAAGTCTATTAGAATACTATTAGGGTATGCCTCCTATATGGGTTTCAAACTCCATCAAATGGATGTTAAATCGGCATTCTAAATGGGTTTATTAAGGAAGAGGTATATGTAGAACAACCTCCGGGTTTGAGAATATGGACTATCCAAAGCCATGTATCTGAGCTTAGGAAAGCTTTGTATGGTTTGAAACAAGCTCCGGGCTTGGTATGAAAGATTATCATCTTTCTTAATCTCTAAGGACTTTAAGAGGGTAGTGTAGATCAAACTCTATTTATAAAGTCAAGCATCAACGACATCTTTGTAGCCCAGTATATGTTGATGATATTATCTTTGGGTTAACAAATGATGAACTTCTCCAAGACTTTATTAAGAATATGGAAAAGAGTTTGAAATAAGTCTAGTTGGGAATTAAATTTCTTCCTAGGATTGAGTCAAACAAACAGTGAAGGAATTTATATTTACCAAACCAAATATCTTAAGGAAATGATTAAGAAATTTGGTTTGGAAAATGCTAAGGTAGTTTGACTCGATGGCAACTACAAAAATAGATAGTGATAATGAAGGAAAGCAAATTGATCTTACACTCTATGGGAGCATGATTGGTAGCCTTTTATACCCTAACCGCATTAGTAGACCCGATATATTATTTTGCGGTTGGTATGTGTCTTTGAGTACCAATCATATGTAAAGAATCTCATTTAGTTGCGTTAAGAGAATCTTAAGATATATTAAAGGCTAAATGTGGGACTATGGTATCCTAGGACTAGGTCTTTTGATTTATTTGGTACACGATTCGATTATCTTGGGTTCAGGTGGATCGGAAGAGTACTAGTGGTGGATGCGATTCCTTGGGTCCTCCTAGTTAGTTGGAGTAGTAAGCAACCTTGTGTTGCCCTATCCACCGAAGTCGAATATGTGGCTATAGGTGGTTGTGTAGCTCAACATGGATGAAACATACTTTAAAGGACTATGAGCTATCTTACTCAACATAAAAGTATTTTGTGATAATGTGAGCACCATAAATTTGACTAAAAATCAGGTGCATCACTTCAGACCAAGCACATTGAAGTGAAACATCACTTCGTTAGGGATCGTGTGGCTAAGGGGATATTGAGCTCAATTACATTGAATCTAAGTCAACCTAGCGAAGCGATCTTTCCAAGTCTCTCCCGAAATAGAATTTTCATCACTTCAGAGAGAACTTGGAATGTGCTTTTGTAGAATAGAAGTGTAGGTTTGCGTGATCCCATAAAAATCTAGGTTTTATACCTCTAACCATCTCACAATAGACTGAAACCATGATTTGTGTATTTAGCCACTTAGAAATCATGTCAGATGCTAGGAAGATGCACTTGGATCATCATGCATGATATGATGCATTACAATGAATCAAAGTGCCATCTAGAGACATTAATCCTTCATTGGATCAATCATTGGGAAGACTTATGTACAATTAATGTGCATATAGCTCCAAGAATATGATTGGAAATGTCAAATAAAACAAAATTTAAACTATGTCTATCAAACCTTGAGAAACAATTTTCAATTTATAAGCCAAAGGGATACAAAGCTTGCAAAAATATCATAACTTTTGTAAAATCTCAAGTTTGTGTCAATATCAAAATCTAGAGGTGATATATTTTTAAAATAATTTTTCCTTGATAGGAAATGATCTAACAACGTTAACCACAAAATTTCGTAATTTTTTGATCTTTATTGAATTAATTATGAATTTTTTAATTTGACCAAAAAGGCCTATCAGACTGATATCAGTCGACTGGTGCTTATCGCTAGTTCGACTGATACGACGTTATCGAACCGGACTTACTCGGTTCGCTAGCGATTCAGCCGCGTGCGAAGCACTCGTATCCGTGGCCGGTTCGATCTCCATCGATTCATTCGACTAACAGATCGGCTATCGCTTGATTTTAGGGTTTTCCCATCGGTTCGACTCGCCAAAAATTCCCGACCTTCCTTCTTCTTCTTTCGACGAATTTCCACCGCATTTCTCTCGTCGTTTTCCCTCGTTTTCCGGCGATTTCACCGACCGGTGCTCCTATTTGAAGTGTTCTCTGACTCGAGGACCACCTCCTCTCACGCGGTTCCCGCCCTAGTCTTCACCGCAGACCACTCGCTCGGCTAGGGTTTCGTAGAAACTACCTTCCGGCACCTTTCTTTGATCGTTCACCATGCCACCTAGGTAAACCCTCATCCCTGCTCATGGTTTGGTTGTTTCTATAGTTTTGTTTCACTAACTGGTGTTTGTTTGTTGTCTTTGTGTATGCATTCATCATCCTTAACCCACATTGTTCTTTTCGCACATTTAGAATTAAGCATTATGCATCTAAGCGTGCTTGGGTACCACCGGTCAACGAGGGCCCGTCAAACCCTCCACCCATTGTCGATCCTAGGTTTCCAAACTCCGCACTTGAAAATGCTTTCAATAAAAACAAATTTCAACTCATCCCGCCTCGATCAATGGACCCAAATTTTCTTAAGGACAACTGCTTTGATATTGTTCAAATCATCCAATTTTACAAACTTGAATCATTAGTCTTTTATGAACATCTTGTCAATATCACCCTTCTTTCTGAATTCTTCAACAATTTGCGATCGGTTGGAGATGGCTTGAGATACCGGACTCGCGTTGCTCAATGCGATCTGGATTTCATTTCGGATCTCGACGGATTTTCTCGGATGTCGCTCTTCCGAGAATGACTTCGCTTTATCCGCCTTGGGTGATCCACTTCCACCTCCTTTGAGGAGATTTCTTTGCACTCACTTCATACTACTTTCTATAATAATTCTCCTCGTCCTTAAACACCAATCTCTTTCAATCCCAAGAGCTTTACGCTAACAATGTCCTTTATAAGGTCATCGCTCATTGTATTCTTCCTATAGTTACGTGGGTTGACCTTAGTTCGCCTACACACTTCTTTCTCATGCGTATCCTCCGTCAAGATTTCAGACATCGACATTGGTCTCAACACCTTCCACTGCATTACTCATTTCATAAAGCCAAACAATGGGAAGGTTCATATGCCATTTGGAAATGTCCTTACTCAGTGGCTTAGTTCCGTAGGCATTGATGTAAACATAGTCATTAAAATCATGAATAAGAAATATGACGGATGAGCCGAGCTTCTCCTTGGCGGGCTTGAAGGCCCGCGAGGGGTCCGCTCGGGACCCCGCACGGCGCCCAAGTGGCGCCCGGCGTCGAGGATGCGCACGCTGCAGGAGATCTTTGAGGGTGCCGCATCGAGAGAGCCGATGCGGAGGGGATCGCTGCGGCGTCTTTGCTCGCCAGATTCATCCTTCATAGCCCGCTTCGATGCTTTTGCAGAGCGGGTAGATATCGCCTGAGGAGCTTCGGCAGGGCAATAGGAGCTTGGCACGAGCATCAGGAGCTCCTCTCCCTCGTGAGTGGGATGCATCGTCAGCAGCATGACATTTTGGCGATTCTCCGCCCTCCTGCACCCGGACACCCACCTCCTCATGATGGTTCGTCATCTGCACCGATGGATGCTGATGACGGCGATCTTTAGCTAGCATGTTTTTTTTTTATTTTCTTTTTGGCCGTATGTACGGCACAAACTCAAACTTGTGTAATGATTTTTGTTTAATGAAATGAAGTTGTGTTTTTAGTTCATTTCTATTCGTGCCTACATTAGTATAATTTGTTATTTTCAAGTTTAGAAATTGAGCACATAGTACTAAGTTATGAATATTGATACGATCTAATTCCACTGTTGCTTCATATTTTTATCATTTTGAATATCATATCAATCCGTTAATTAATCGATGAGCATGTTTTTTCTAATATTTGTTTTGGAATCGAAAATGGTTTTCATCGGTTAAAAGGTCGATTTTGGACATTATATCTCCATCTATGATTCCCGCGGTATATACATGATAACTTGTATGGAAGAAGGATTTTCTTGATGCCTTTGGTTTAGGAGAGCTACGTCATCCCTTAATTCTATAATTGTTGGTACAAAGCTAGGACATATTTGCCTATTAATTGTTTATGCTTTACTTCACATGTATTATTTCCACATCATGAATCATGTCTTGGATTAAGGGGAGCTTCATATCAATTTTATACCTTAGTTGAGATGTGTCGATTATAATTCTTTCTTGAACTTATTGGATGAACTCTTCTCTTTTTGTTGTATGTCAAAGGGGGAGAAGGGATATTTAAGTTAGAATTCATATTGAAATATGTTTATATGCATGTGTTAAAGACCTAACTTAAATGATTGCCAAACATCAAAAAGGGGGAGATTGTTGGTGCAACAATGCCCCAAGCATTTATATATTTTGATGTTTGGATAATCATCTAAGTTAGATAATGTTTTGATCTAATTGTGAACATGTTTAAGTGACGGAAAATCCAAGTATGAAGACTTGGTAAAAACAAATCGAAGTGTGATCTTGGCAAGAGAAGTCAAAGGAAAGGTCTTGGCGGCGTAAGTCCAAGCATGTAGTCTTGGCGGCGTAAAGTCAAGCGATCCTTAGCAAAGAAAGACAAAGCAAGTCTTGGCGGCGTAAGTCAAGCATGTAGTCTTGGCAGCCGTAAAGTCAGCGTACTTTGGCAAGAAGAAACCCAAAGCGCATGTGAAACCGAAGGAAGCTTTTGAAAGGCAAGCACATGGATGGAGTCATGGACTCGAGAAATCTGAGGCGCAAGGTGATGGAGAAGCTAGAAGGTTAAGTCTAGGCTTAGGGTATGTTTTCAAGTATGAATTAGTCGTACTTAGGGTGTGCCGATCGGGAAACATGGTGTCGGTCGGCGCCTTTAAAATGTAGCATTAGAGGTTGGAGAGCTGGCGGCGGATCGGAGGTTATCGGTCGAGCTAGCTGAAGTCGACTTCGAACCCGACTGCGCGTACAAGTTGGCGATCGCGCCCGCGAGCGAAGGCGTAGCCGGTGGCGATCGATCGCTCTGGCGATATCGATCGAGCGCGCCAGCATTGGCGCGGTCGGTGATAGTTCCGTTAAGCGATGGCGGGCAAATCCAGCGAATGTGATGTAAGTAAGAGGCGAGGGGAGCAAGAAGAGCCTAATGCTTATATTCTGATCATTCTCCTAAGCTCTCACAAATTTTCCAAGCTTTCTAAGTGTGTTAATTTCTTTCCTCCTCTCAAATCTTCATTGTCATCTTTTATAAGAAGTGGAGGTTTTGTAAAAGAGAAAGCTTATTAGTGAAGATTGATTTGGGTTGATCCATCTTAAGGATCGCCGTGGAGTAGCAGCGTTATCTCCGAACCACGTAAAAGCTTCCGCGTTAGCATTGCATTTTCGTTTCTATTATTATTGTATTTGTTGTGTTTCCACTAATCTTTTTGTAGAAAACGAAAAGAGGCTATTCACCCCCCCTCTAGCCGTCCAAGGATCCTACAAAACTTTTTTTATTTTCTGCTGATTTGTGTAGATTCAGTAGATCAGGCCAAGAAAAATAGAAGTTCAAATAGTAACTGAGCATACTCTTCCAGTTTGCATCTTTAACCTTTGCATGCCAAAAAATCTACTTTTTTAGGTGTTTGGGAGGTTGAAATTCAAGTCTATTTTATTGTTGTTGATATTATTATAAAGGTTAATATATAAATCTAACTTAACATTTTACACATTTTCTCAAATTTAACCCATTATTTTGAAAGTTTCAGATCTTGCAAAATCTTTTTAAAGTGTGTTAAAATCTACCCTTTGTTATAATTTTGTACACCCTTTATAAAAATACTCGATGTGTTACACACGTGACAATTTGCCATGTTAACAATGCTCACATGTGGTTGCAAAACGATGTTTATCTTTTGACCCAGCAATGCTCACGCTCAATATTATCAGTGATGGTCAATATGAGAAGTATGACTGTGGATCATGATTGTCTGCTTGTTTCCATCTTTTTATAACAGTTCTTGCCGAGTGAAGACGTGTCCATTGTGTTTATTTCTTCTTAAATATGTTGCTTAACTTGTAACCATCATGGCAGCTTGTGTCAATTGTGTTTAATTCTTCTTTAATATCTAGCTTAACTTGTATCCATCATGGCAGCTCAGATGTTTTCTCATACCCTGAGGATGATACTGTTGAGGATACCCTATTAGCTCAACACTTGGCTTTTTTCGGTATTGACTTCTCATCATTGCAAAAGGTCAGTGATATATTATTGATGAAAGATAGCTTCATATCTCTGGATGGTGAAACTTAGAAGCACTTCTGTATTTATTATTTTCTCCCATTGTTTATGCGATTAAAAAATTTTCTTCATTTATATCCAATATTACTTTCTCTAATTTCCTCTCTTCTCAGTTGGTATATGTTCAATTCGTTGCTCTTCCACGTTGATGTTTGGCTAATTTATGCTTTTGATATTCTGGTATGCCAAAATTCTCCTAGTGGATAGACAGTACATTTTGGCTTGAGATTCAGCAAGGTTTCTATAGCTCCACTTGGCACCATACTTTTATGTAAGAGTATTTTTTTGAGTTCACTCAACTTTATTATACCTTGAAACTTCCTCAAAATTGCCATTGAGTTTTGTTTTACAATTGATAATTATATTTCATGATTTTGTGCCGCCATTCATTGGTTCTAGTATGTTGTGATACGTACTATGTGATACTAACCATAATTTAACTATTGTAAAAGATATATGGCTCATGTATTAGCCATCAATTCATTTTTGGCCTTTCACACGCTCTATAATGGGAAGCTATTACTTTAAAGTCCAGTACCAATTTGTTCACATTAAAAATTGACTAAGTTATATATTGGTACTTGAGGTCTCTGGTTGTTGGCCTACAAGTTCATACACTAGTCGCTAGGGGGTGGTAGAAGAAGCCGAAGTGTTGGCAGTGTTTGAGATGAACTTAAGAAGTATAGCAAGTTTGATATTGTAGTTATTTAATAGATTTGTAATCCGATTCAGCGCTTGGCAAAGAAGACGAGCATCTTTTGGTTTTAGTATGGCTATTCACATTTACCAAGACTTCTCATCGCCCTTATTACTCCTTGCTCATTGCTCATTAGTGCATGCTTTTGTTGCAAAGGGAGTTAAAGAAGTGTCACTTTATTTTGCTTCTCCAGACTGAAATGACAACTGCTGAAAGGGAACTTGACCAAAACACAAATTTCGACTGGAATCGTATCCAGGAAAGTGGGCAGGAAGTGGAGCTCTTATTTGGACCAGGCTACACTGGTCTTTTTAACCTTGGAAATAGGTAGTCATCTGATGATGTTACTTCATCTTACTTCCACTTTGTATATCTGCTGTGCATTGACTTCTCTCATGTCTTGTTTCTTTGTCAGTTGCTATATGGCATCAACAATTCAAGTGGTGTTTACAACTCATGCTTTCATTGCTAGGTCTGTATAATTTCAAATTGGAGGCTATTAGCATAGACTACTTGTTTTGCTTATCTGACAAGTTCTGTTGTATCTGCCCATTTCCCAGATACTATGAAAACCAAAGTCTGAAGATGGCTTTTGCAATGGCAACTTCTGATCCAACATTGGACTTGAATATGCAGCTGTAAGGATTCAACTAGAGACTTTCTAGAAATAGTTAGGACTAATTGCATAGCATCTTCCAAATGCATGCTACTATAGATTCTCACGTGGTATGAGTTATGACAGTTGATGTGCCAAATCCCATGCTTGTCTTAGAATACCAGTTGAGAGTGATTGCTATTATTGTGCCTGATAAGGCGAACTATTTCATTGAATATGTGAGACTCAAAGCATAATACCCTATACCTAAATATCAATATGGAGCTAAACTTATACCTCACATAACTATACATGTCTACTTGAGTGGAAGAAGAGAGGAAAGAAACAATGGTGACAAAGGGAGGGAGGTGGACTTGTTCAATTTTGATATGTGAAGTAAACCGAGTAATTTTGGTATTCAATCTGCATGATTCATCTGAAGTTATGGGTGATATTTAAATCACATCAATTTAGTGCCTTAGTACATGTGTCACTGACATCCATGGTTAGCAATATCGACCTTTTCAAAAGCTTTGGTATTGGCAATAGTGGATCAATAGTTTCTGTTGGATCTTTGATTGGAATTTGATAAAAAAATATTCAAAGTTTTAAAACGCATGAAAACAATATAACAAATTGGTTCGATGTATTAGATAATAAAAGATGTCGAGTAATATGATTATTTACTCATTATCAGATGAATAAGTATCGTTACTCTGACATGTATAACAGTATGTATAATGGCATGTATAATAAAGTATATTAGCTCCATATGATATTGTGTGTCAACATTTGGTATTAGATTAACAAATATACTAGTGTGCATATTAGTATGATGTAAACATCTATTATAACATTAGAATGATTATATTGCATTACATGATATGCATGTTAGAATTTATTTTTTATTATATTATTATAATTATGATTACAAAAGATCATGAACTTTAAATGACATAATTAGTTAAACTACTAATATTTACTTAGTAGATATAACTTTAGTAAGGATATTATAAAATTATAATTAATAATATTTATTAATAATAGGATATTATTTGTAGTAAAAATAAATCAGATAATTAAAAGTAATGACATTATTTTACTAATATTATTGTTAAATTATTAATGTTTTTTTGGTATTAATTATTTCTATACTAATCAAGTATATTACCTTAATTACCAAATTCACGATCTATTAGTAATAAATTTATAATGTATAATAACAACAGTAGAAATTTTGACCTATCATTTAATTGATAATGTGTTTTTTTTATTTCCTAATATAGTCAATATTTTCTATAATTACATATGTAAATTCTATTATTGTACGCATATCATAATTAGCTTTTCCTATCAAATAATAGTAATCTAATACTGTCACGACATTATAATTTTCCAATTGAAATTACTGTACAACATAGTAATTGCTAATGTAATAACCATAGGATCTTCTTCCTCACTAAATCACAAAAGAAGCCCCAAAATGAAGCCCTCAGTACTCTCTCTACACCTGAAGCTCGAACACCCTGTCAATCCCTCTTCTCTGCTCTTGTAGCTGAAATCTCACCTCCACTTGATGTTCCCTCTTTCCTTCAAGTTGTCTTTACTCATGCAATCTAGCAGCATTGGTGAGAGCAGTGAGAGGATCTCCTTGTGATTTTGTAATGGTGATCCACAACAAAGCGCCGAATCTCTTGTTTTATTGAAATGAAATCAGTGAAAAATCCATCGATTGCCACTCATTCCTCTATATTCTCACTTGATTCCTTCAGTAGTCACTGAGATATTATGATTGCTGTTTGTATTTTCAGTTTCTCGACAACCCTCTGGCATGTCAGAGATATCACCCATGATAGGATTGGATGATCCAAATCAAACTTGGACTATCTGTATCAGGGTCAATTGAGTTTGAGAGCTATGCTGCATCTTCCACTGAATTATGTGTTCATTGCTATTGTATAAACTGGCCAAGTTTCTCAAAGTTATTTCTAAGATAGATTGAGTTCTAAATGAGTATTTTATCGTATCATTTCAATTATAAATCTGGACAGAAGGAAAATAGAAGTGGTCAACTTAGTTCATTATATTCGAAGTTTATTTCAAATTAGCGTGTCCAATTTTACCTTTAAATTGTTCTGATACCAATTTCAGTGATTTGTTGATCTGGTTCATATTGACCAAAAAAATGCTTTAAAAACAATTAGGTGTTGTGGCATGAGGTACTCCACCTTACAACGGATACTGAGGTCATTCTTGATTGTGGATTGCTCAAATAAAAATGGTCTTTCTTCCTTTGCTTTGTTTGTACCAGTACATGCTAATCAATGTGGCACGTTATGGTATTTTAGCACCTGGTTCAACTCGTTTAGCACAGAATTAGAATGAAGATGCCTTCTATTGTTCTCTTCAATCAACATCATTTTTATGAATTCTATCTTTAACTTTTCGTAAAAGTAATGATGTGATTTGATTGAGGTCCTTGTTATAGCAATGGAAAATCATTTTGATGTCCATGAGCTTACTGACCTGCCGTGCATGAGTTAATTGATACTTCTCTAATAATTGCTTGCAAAATGCATGTAGGACTAAACTGGCACATGGGTTGCTTTCTGGCAAATATTTTTTGCCAGTTCAACAGGTACGTTGAAGGCTTACACGCAGAAAATCCTGCATTTACACTAAATTGTTTTCCAACCAAACTAATGAAGTCAGGAATTGTAATGCAAATACTTCTACTGGTGGAGTATCTGATGGACCTTTCGAATCTTTAACTAATGTTGTTAATTGTTATTAATCCTAGTTTGATGTGTGCTATGATTAATGTCACTGGAATATCTCACGGCCATAATGTAGTAAACTTTGATGCAGATTATATTTTCTTAGATGTAGTATTTTTGTTCATTATCATACTGGATTACCCAGAAGGGAGTCTTGGCACAACAGTAAGGTTGCTGCCTTGTGACCAAGAGGCCTCGGGTTCAAATCCTGGAAACAGCCTCTTGTAAAAAAGCAAGGTAAGACTGTGTACAATGGATTTCTTCTCCGGTACCCAGTGTGGCGGGAGCTTCGTGCACCGAGTTGTAATTTTTTTTATCATACTGGATTACCCCTTCCTCCTTGTGCCCCCTTCAGTTAATTTTCCTTTATGTTATTTGTCATGTAAACTTACAAATAATAATAAGAACACATTTTCCTTTAGGTGAATAAAATTTTTATATCTGATCTTATAGCTTCTATGTACATGTTTTCGTTTTAATTTTTCTTTTATTGAAGTCATGGTTTAGTATTGTTAATGTTTGTATTTTTAATTGAAGTCTGAAGGATAATGGATTTGGTGCATATCACATGTTTTATGGGATCATCCCACACAAATGGTGAATCAATGTTGATTAATTAGTTTAATTTAGGAGCTCTATATGATAACGATCCTATTCTTCTTCAAATGTGCATCAGTAATAAGTGGTATCTTTAAACATTTCAAACTATTAAAGACGATATACAGAACTTGACCTTATTTAAAATTGATCATATAAAATTTGCCTTGATGTACTATCTGTTATTAGTCTAAAAAGCGAGAGAATCCTCTACCCATGTCTTTGATATTTACTGCTAATGAAAACTTTGGTTTCCTTTTTGATTCAGAAGCAAGAAGGAATCCCTCCTCGCATGTTTAAAACAGTTATTGCGGCTGGTCATCCTGAGTTTTCGAGTATGAGGCAGCAGGTACCTTTTCGTTGTTAATCAGTTATCACCATTAATGAATCATATGGGATTATTTCGACATGTACCAACACTACTGGTTCTTATTTTGGATTATGTCTTGGCTACAAGTCATGCAAATTTTGATATGTTGTTCTGATAATCGATTCCATTCCTTTTACAGCTTTTCTTTTGTTATTTTAAGCTGTTTTATCATGTGCATTTTTTTTCTAGTTGCGACGAATTTTAGTGGTGGAATGAGAAGGTACAGGAGAAAGTGAAGGAAAAATAAACAACTTATGAGGATTATATATTTGTAAAAATGATTTTTTTAAAAAAAATATATAATAGTCAAGAAAGAAGTTAAAAAAGTAGTGAATGAAGCTAAGAATAAAATTTTTGAATGGTTATGTCAAAAATTGGATAAAAAAAAGGAGAAAGAGACATTTATAGAATAACTAAAGTGATAGAGAGGAAAACAAAAAATCTTATCCAAATAAGATGTATTAAAGACAAATGCAATAAGGTACTAGTAAATGATGGAGAAATAAAAGAGCGATGAAAGAAGTATTTCCATTAACTTGTTAATGAAGGTTTATGTGACTAACTTAATTTAGGTAATTTAAATATGTCAAATGAGTATAGAAATTTAATTTTTTTAATGTAGAATTTAAATTTTAGAAGTGGACCAAGCTTTAAATGGGATGTAAAATGAAAAAGTCATTAGATCAGATGTAATATATCGAAAAAAATATAATAATAATAATATTTAAAATGAAATAAATAAATAAAATAAATTTATTTAATTTTATTAAATGAAATTTAGATATTTATTACTATTTTAGTTGATAATTTTGGATAAAATTTTATTAGATTGGACTAAGTCTAATTATTATTAATCATCGTGTTGATTAATTCAATTAAGCATAAGGTTATATAAATCAAACCCTAAGATAGAGTTTAATGAAAGCCTAAGTTGAATTGGGGATTAAAATCTCTTTCCACTTTCTTGCGTCGCCCACCCACGCGTCGCCGTCGTCGTCGACCTGCCCACGCCACGTGAGCCTGCGCTCTCGTCGACGTGGTCAATGATCACCTCCCCGCGGCCACCGATCGTCGCCCGCATGCACAGGGCTAGCAATTGCCGTGCCTACGCATTGTGCTCACAGCCAGTCGCCCCCGCCCTTGTGCGTCGCGTGCTCGGCCAGCAACCATCGCCCCTGCGTCCAGTAGCCATTGATTTCGCCTTGACTCACCGCTAGCCTTTGCCCAACCGCGAGCAGAGTCCGGAGATCGCCACCAGTCATTGGAGTCGTTTCTGGCAACGAAAGAGGTAAGAGAAAGTGATTAATCGATTATTTGATTAATTGACTTAATTAAATTCAATTAATCTGTTTATTTAACTAATTAGTTTGGTTAATAAAATTAACGAGATTAATCAGTGTAATTAATTGAGTTGAAATTAATCAGTTAAGTTAATTAAACTAAGTGATTAGATTTTAATTAATCTGTTAGTTCGATTAATTAATTAAATTGATTAATATAATTAATCTGATTAATTAGTTAAGTTTAGAATTAATTAATTTGGTATAATTAATTAATTATGTTAATTGAATAGGTTTTGATTACTCTATTAATTGGATTAATTACTTAATCAGATAATTGATTTTATCAATTAAGTTATGTTGGTTTAATTGTAAAATAGATTAATTAATTAATCTAATTAATTAAGTTTAGTTAACTTAGATGTGAAATTAATCATTAATGAACTAAGTGAATAATTAAATAAGAAGACTCATAGATTAATTAGATAATTAGTTGAGTTATTGATAGTTGAGTTAATAATGAGTTAATTATAATAGAGTTGGGAGTTGAAGTAAATCCTCAGATTTAGAGAGAGCCGACAGTCAGAGGTGGGTAGTTCCTTTGAGCTCTTTAGATTTTTTGATCTTAGTGCATGATTATTTTAGTTATGTTGTTTATTTAGGTTACAATACCTTTCTACTCTATATTCTTTATGGATTACTTTGACCTCATATTTTGCTTGATTGTTTTATGGTCTACTTGATTTCTGGATTGCTGCTCATCATTAACATACAATTATTTATTATGTTGTTTGGCTGTTATCACTGATATGTGTTTATCTATTTATTGTTTCAGTTGATTTTGTGATTGGATTGGTAGAGATAATATAATTAAGACGATATTATTCTTTAGAAGCGAATCTAAAGAATCAATCGACATTAATGGAACACGCACTTATTAATAGTTTTGTTTTCTTTATCGGCCTTGATAGACATTTCTTGCTAGATGTGTTGAAACCTAGGATGATCAACTGCCCATAAGACTCGTTCGTGGTAGCATATTGTTGCGTGCAGTCAATAGCTAGATAGCTATATACTCTGTCTGCCCACAAGACCAGTTCGTGGTAGTATGTTGTCCGCAAACATCGAATCTTTATATTGCCTGATTGCCCATGAGAACCGTTCGCGGTAGCATGTTATTGCATGCAGTTAATATCTAGATAACTATATACTCTGTTTGCCCACGAGACCCGTTCATGGTAGCATGTTGTTGTCTGCAGATATTGAGTCCTTATATTGCCTGACTGCCCATGAGAACCATTCGTAGTAGCATGTTGTTGTGTGCAGTCAATAGAGCTAGATAGTTATATATTCTGTCTGTCCATAAGACTCGTTCATGGCAGCATGTTATTGCACACAAACATTGCATCCTTATATTACCTGATTGTCCACGAGAACCGTTCGTGGTAGCATGTTGCGTGCAGTCAATAACTAGATAGCTATATATTCTGTCTGCCCACGAGATCCGTTGGTGGTAGCATGTTGTTGCGCACAAACATTGAGTCTTTATATTACCTGTTTGCCCATGAGACCCATTCGTGGTAGCGTATTGTTGCCCGCAGACAGTTCTCTTTATATTGTCTATCTGTCCACGAGATCCATTGGTGGTAGCATGTTATTGCCCGCAGATAGTGCCTCTTTGTATTACCTTAAGAGCCACGAGGCTTTGTCGTGGTATCTTGATGTTTATTTCTTGCAAGTTTTCGGTTGGTTGTATATGTCACAGGTGCATTTACTATATTACTCACCAGGTTAATTGCGGACTGATATTGGTACTCTGAGGTTTGGGTTGTTTGGGATTATTTCCTTTAATCTTCATTATGCGATATTATCATGCACTATCTTTTTATGTACCCACTGAATAATTTGTACTCCCTCCCTCTTTTCTTTGACCTCCAGGTTAGCAGATAGAGGCCGTGTTGGTTGACTACCTTTGCATCGCTCAAAGATCCACCTGATTTGCTAGTCCCACTATGTCGTCGTGATGCTGATTTGTTTTCTTTATTGTTATCGCATTTTGTTTACCCACTTTGGATTTTGTCGCAATTTGATTTGGTGTCATAAGTCTATTTTACTTTAATTTTTTTAGTCATGCATACAAACAGTGAATAAATATAATTTTATATTTTATTATTTTCAAATATTTTATTATATCTGGTTCCAGTAATGTATTTCAAAATATTGTTACTAAGGGGTATCGTCGTTATTTGGATGACGAATATACCCTTGGAGCGTGACAATTTTATTGGGATAAGAGCTTATTTTGGTTTGATTTGCGGGTTTTGTGTTTCTAGATTTTCTTTTCCTTTGTTTTGGGAGTTCTTGTGTTTTGGGACTAAGCAAGCTGAAGGGCATATCTGAACTATAGGAAAAGTAGTTGTCTTCAGCGGTCAATGTGCTTTCCTTGTGTAGTAGGAAGTCATCTCTATGCTTTTTGCTAGGTACTCAATTGATTATAGCAGGAAAGTAACCCAGTGAAATAGCCCCTACACATGGTCATGGAGGAGGTCAACCTCAAAAGTGACCTATTGACATTATAGGACCTAAACTTGATATCGAAAATGTAGACTCTTCGAAGGTGTCGACTAATGCCAAGTTAGGAGGTCAGAGTTAGGCCCGCCAACCACCTATTGGAGGTCAAGGAGTAACCCCTCAGATAGCCCCAACCCTTATCACTACCAATGGGGTAATAAACATAGCGTGTATACCATACTCGCTCAGTTGGTAAAGGATCACTTTACCTTGGGGATACAAATCCATGGATTGCTCATGCATGGATGGATGACCTGCATGGGTGCAGAGAAGGCGGAGCTTACTGTGTATCACTTACAACACTAGACCATCACATGGTGAAAAATGGTTTGACGATTTTCGGGGAGCAGAGTATCACTTGAGACTATTCCGAGAGGCTTTTGAGAGAGTATTTTTCAACCTCTTTCTGTATAGGCCATCGTCAGGAGTTTTTGAACCTCAAGCAAGGCAATCGAAGCGTCATGGAGTACAACGCAGAGTTTAGTCGACTTGCAGAATTTTGCCCCCACTTGGTAGCTCAGGATTATGATCATTTGCTTCAGTTCGTCGAAGGTTTTGCAGTCTACATTCGGATTGGGATGTTTGGATCCTCCGTTGGTACCAATCGAGAAGCACTAGATCGAGCTATATTGATCGAGATGGCCCAACAATAAGTAACTCGGGAGAAGGAATCAGAGAGGAAGATATTGCAGACAAGGTCTCAAATGCAGGACCAACAACTCGGTGGTCAGAAAGTGCAAAGTCATACTCAAAAGTCACGATCCAACATCGGAGAAGCCTCCCAACCACAGAAGATAGCTCGAACATCCTCCGAGTCAACCTATTAGAGTTAGCCCCAGTCGGGGTCGAACCCGACAACCAACCCCTCTAAATGCAACTAGGACTCGAGATAGGACGAGTTTGTGCCATGACTCGGTATACAAAGTATCATTTTAGTTTATTCTATTGATAGATATTGGTAGTTCACATTCTTTTATGTCTCGAGAATTCTTAGGAAGAGTTAGTAGAATTCCAATACATGACCTTGTAGATTAGTTATAATGACACTATCAATGGAGACTAACATTTTGCTACGAAGTAAAGGGTCGCCCTTTAGGTTTTGATAGTCATATCTTGACTTGAGATATCAAAGCTCATCACAAATGCACTGGATCTCACACTTGCTGATGATGAGAAGACTAGTAACCGATTAAGGATATGAATCAGAGTTGCACAATTGAAGCATGGTGGGCCCATAACCCACAGAGAAGTGGTATAAGAGAAGTTTATGCTCAGACAATTTTGAGATGTTAAGGTATTAAAATGAGCTAGAAGAGTAACATAATACTTAGGGTTACTTAACTGTAATTTATTTACATTGTGAAGGTTATAAGAATAAGTTAGAGTTCCTGATCATATTTCAGATGCAAAGAATGTTGATTATGAAGCAAGGTCATAATCAACATTGTGAAGGTATAAGAATAAGCTAGAAGAGTAACATAATACTTAGAGTTAATTAACCGTAGAAGTACATAATAACTTTCATATTTCATTAATATAGATGTACTTAACTTATTTATATTGTGAAGGTTATAGTTAGAGTTCCGGATCATATTTCAAATGCAAAGAATGTTGATTACGAAGCAAGGTCATCCACTGGATAGAGGTTGGATGGTAATATGATTCTGATGAAGAAACTACTTGGAGTAGAAGAATGACGTGCAAATAAGATATCTTCATTAGTACATCTAGGAAATTTGGGAACCAAATTTTTATTAGTAGGGAAGAATGTAATATAGTAAAAAAATATAATAATAATAATATTTAAAAGGAAATAAATAAATTTATTTAATTTTATTAAACGAAATTTAGGTATTTATTAGTATTTGAGTTGATAATTTTGGGATAAAATTTTATTAGATTGGGCTAAGTCTAATTATTATTAATCATCATGTTGATTTATTTAATTAAGCGTAAGGTTATATAAATCAAATCCTAAGTTAGAGTTTAATGAAAGCCTAAGTTGAATTGGGGATTAAAATCTCATTCCCTTTTCTCGCGTCGCCCACCCATGCACTGTCGTCGCCGACCTGCCCACACCACGTGAGCCTACGCACCCGCCGATAGTGGCCAACGACCGCCTCTCCGAGGCCACCGTTCGCCGCCCACACGCACTGGGCCAGCGATCGTTGCCCCTGCGTGTTGCACACCTGTAGCTAGCCGTTGCCACCCCTGTGCGTCGCGCGCATGTGACCAACAACCGTCGCCCCTGTGGCCAATAGCCATTGATTTTGCCTCGACCCGTCGCCAGTCTCCGCCCGGCCGCGAGTAGAGTTCGGAGATCATCGCCAGCCATTGGAGTTCGTTTTCGGCAACAAAAGAGGTATGTGAAAGTGATTAATTGACTTAATTAAATTCAATTAATCTGCTTATTTAACTAATTAATTTGGTTAATTAAATTAACGAGATTAATCAGTGTAATTAATTGAGTTGAAATTAATCGGTTAAGTTAATTAAACTAAGTGATTATGTAAGATATCGAAAAAAAAAAAAAAATAATAAATAAATAAATAAATAAATAAAATAAAATAATAATAATTGGTAATTAGGAAAATATCCTATGGAATTTTCCAAATATTTTCAGAAATTTATTTGGATATTTCTCTTAACATATGGGAAAAGATTAAATTATCTAGTTAATGGATTAATGGATTTAATTAACTCTATGTTTTAAATACCTAAACCTAGGTTTAGGTTTTATTAATCTTCCTCCATCTTTATTCATTTTTACCGCAACCTACCTATTCCCGAACGGTTCCTCACGCCGCACCCTTTTGATTCGCGATTCCCCTCTTCTCCGAATTCTTCTGCCGATCGAACCTGCGATCCTTCTCTGCACGATCAAAATCGCCGCTCGAGCTCAGACGCCATCGCCACCTAAGCGCCCAAAACATCGCCGACCTCTCCCTCCTGAGCTCGGCCTCTCTTGCGATCCTCTCTCTGCGCGACGCGTGGCTCGCCGACTCCATCCACCTTTCATTCCTTATCCTCACGCAGCGGTGGTCTGCATGGTCGGACGGTCTGCGACAAGATATGGCGGCGGCCGGTGGCATCGGCGGCAGGTGCAGTGGCCGATGTCGTCTTGTGATGTCTCGTCTGTTCGGTCTGAGCGACGAAGTCTCTACCGAGCAAGGTAAGAGCTTGCTTTTGCCTTTGACGGATTTTAGGGCTATCGTGGATCGCCTTCCTTGGTTGAGCTCGATGCTCAGAATGGACTGATCCGAGCCGCTGAATAATGGATAGGAAGAGGAATCGCGTCGGTGGTCGCCGAGTGCGGCAACGACCAATTTTTCCAGTGGACAAAGGAAGTGGGAAGGAGGCCGTGGAGTTTTCTAGACCGTAAGTGGATTTATCGCTCTCTTTATCTATAATTGCTAGATTATGGATGTATGATATATGGAGTGGGTGAGTTGGGATTTTGTGAATTAGGTTGGCCGATTAGTCGGTTGTGAAGTGGAGTGTGGGTTGGATGTGAAAGGATTTAGATGGATTGGTATCGGTAGGAGCTTGGTAAGCTTGATCTATCTTCTCTTTTATTAGTAAATTGATAGATTATGGGATGTTGGTATGAGGTTTTGATTGGAGTGTGTTGACTATCGTAGATGTGTGTATGATGGGTTCTTGATTTGTGAGGTTGATCGGTTCAGTAATTATTTATGGAGGATCGATTAGGTTAAATGAGATAACTAGGTCAATCTAGTTGATCGGGATTTTATTAAGCATTTGGGTTAATTGGTTTAAGTCAGAGATCGGCTTAGGATTTGATTTGATGGATCGTGCATTTGCTTAACAATGATAGTTATCTGTATGAGTTTTGATCCACGGCGGGATTACTGATCGTGACGATTTGGTTGTTTTCGGCGTTATATCGGTAGTCGACTTATCTTTTAGATATAGTCGAGTTGATATATTAGTTAGGATAGCGTCTGATAATATTCATGTTTATATGCTAGTATGTTTTTGTGCCTATTGATACATCGTTGGATAGGATATGATAATATCTCCTGGTTTTATTTGGATCATAGTACTTGGATTAGGGATATATATACCGATTTGATATATTATTCGGATAGATATTTTGAGTAGGATTTACATGCTTTAGTATCGTACGCACCATCTTGCATGATTGCATCTTTGGTAGACGTTCCATTATTGAGCGACCCGATTCTACGACGCACACCTCGCCACTCGTGGGTTAGTGGTACATCGTGAGAGGTGTGTGCGATTGCTCTGTCGAGCTCACATTGGGGCTCGTAGGTAGCAGCCAGTGGTAGCGGGCGAGGATCCCTCCTCAGTCTATGACACCGAGAGATGAGCTTAGCTCCCACTATATTTAGAGCGGGAGGATAGGTGTACTCCGACATCCTGTCCACTTCGGCCACTCGGGAAGCGATGGCGAGCACTGCGTTATCGTACCTACACCTCGCTCGGCCATAGCGTGTGAGCGGTAGCGTCGAGGTGACCGTATCGTATACGTGCGTGCATTTTGCGGATTGCATTTGTATTGTGTTTCTTTGCATTATTGTATTGATGCCTTGGATGTGCGTATGATTTGGTGATGACTTTATCTCTTATAGTAGGGCACGCTCTATATCAGTAGGAGACTCGGTAGTCTGATCCTTTTGCATTTATTTCTTGCTTACCATATATATGAGGATCTTGGCATGATTAGTATTGTTAGCTATTTCTTACTATTCATATCGACTAGTATCCGCTAAGTTCTTTGAACTTACCGTGGTTTTATATTTATTTCGAGGATGATCTTTGTCGGGAGAGTCCATTTATCAATCCCCCTAAATGAATAGGTTTTATTGGCTATTGGTTTGGATTTTGTATAGAGGATATGTATAGGTCCCGATGTTGTGGTTATGTACTTATGGAAGTTTGGGAATAATTGTGGTGTCCTTATGGACTATTGATTAGTTTGGTTGTATGTTCTCCCGGATGCGGAAGGGGTAAGTCTAGATGTTATAGATTTCATTTATTTACTATGATGGTTGGCTTTGAGGCCTTTATGATCTCTGCGTGTGTAGATGTTTTTGTTCGTCGTGTTGGCCAGATGTATAAATGGCGTGTAGGCGTATAAAATTGGTATTGTCACCGTCGGAGGTCTTTGCCGGATTTTAAATGCAGCGAGACTCCTCGAGCGTGACAATTTATTTATATCGGGCGTAGGTTTAGTTCCGAGTTTGGGTCTTTGGGTTTATGGAGTTCGAGTTTGGCGAGTTAATTGGGTATTTTTGGGTTGTCAGTTTTCCGATGATTTTTATGTTTGAAATTGAGGTGTGTATTGAGGTCGATATGGGGATTTGACATCTCCTTCTAGAAAATTTCCTAGATTTAGTACGTATTTATATTGGTTATCCGGTGATATCATGTTTTATCTAGTATTGTTTTAACGATATATTGGACAATTAGATTTTTAGGTTCTTTGGTTTATAGATAGCATTTGGTTATAAATTGCTATTCTTGCTATCGTAGCTTATTATCATTGTGATATAAATGATAAGATGTATTGGTAGATGTTTACCTCTTAGGATTTGACTAGTATTAGGATTATTAGACTAGTTGAATAATATGACTAAGATGGATAAATTCGTAGAAGGTATGAGGGCGTGATTACATAGCTTATGTAGTTTAGAGTATAT
This sequence comes from Wurfbainia villosa, assembly GCA_025175895.1. NCBI lineage: Eukaryota > Viridiplantae > Streptophyta > Magnoliopsida > Zingiberales > Zingiberaceae > Wurfbainia > Wurfbainia villosa. Next base: position 95,255,926 of record CM046004.1, on the reverse strand, counting down.
ATAAGCATCGATGCTTTATTTATATATTGCCTCGACTTTGTTACGGCATTGACTTTGATCGGCATGACCCTTTAGATATACCCTAATTAATTTCTATTGATTGTCGATTGGTATGACTATCTTTGTCGTTTATTAGACAACATGTTATATGTTTATGGTTATGAGTTTTGCGGTGGATACATGATTAAGACTAGTAGAAATAGAATAACTTAGATGAAGTTATTATGTAGGGCGGATCTCGAGAATGAAACAACATTAGTGGAACCCTAGGTGTTGGAACCACTAGGTGTAATAACCCGGATGTGCGTATTAGTATATGTTTATACATTTACTATTTGGTGATATGGTGATCGGATTAGTAGAGGTCATATGATTAAGATGCGATTAATCCTTAGAGGGTATATAATGTTGTTTATATTTATCTTTGTCAACAATATCACCCATTCGTGGTTGAGAAAGTTCTGATGGGAGTTTCCCTAAAGGGGCTTTTGTGTATTTGAGGTCGAATAGGTCTCCCATGTATGGTTGAGATAATCTCGTAAAGGGTATACTCTTGCGTTATTCGTTGAGTTGGTGATAATCGGACTCATAACGCCTATAGCTAGATAGCTACTTTACATCTTAAGTACCCACGAGATTTATTCGTTAGTGGTAGCATGTTGTAGCGTGCATGATTACCTTGGTAGAGCGGTATAATTTAGGCTTAACCCTCTTGGCGGGCTTGATAGTAGATTTGTGGTCTTTATTAGCCTTTGAAAGGCGTTTCTGTTAGTTGGGATGAAACCTATGATTACTCGTCTCGGCAGTTTATTAGTGGACATATGACTTTTATCGACCTTGATAAGTTTATAGGAGAAGGGTTGTAGAACCTTGATAACCATCCGGAGGAATTTACTTATTAGTCGATGATCTTTATCGACTTTGGTAAACATTGGTATTAGAGGTGTTGAAACCCTCAAGCAGCCGCCTCGATGGGTTTAATTATAGAATCGATGATCTTTATCGACGTCGAAGGGTCGTTTTATCTTTGGATGTATTGGATAACCCTAGGCTTAACAACCTAGGATAATCATTGCTCACGCAACCTATTGGTGGTAAATGCGCTAGTCGTCGATTAATAATTAGATATTTATATCTTTGCTCGTTTACTCACGAGTCGTTCATTAGTAGTATATAGTTAGCATGCGTGATCGTGTTGTTGATTGTTATGAGTTGCAGTTCGCAGTAGCTGTAGCTCAGTTCCTTTTTGTCGAGAGCCACGAGGCTTTGTCGTGGTATCGATGTGCTTGCTTATTTGCGATGGTTGGGTTTTCTGGTATATTTGTTATCTCGTGACCGGGATGGTAGTAGTGATATTGGTACTGAGGTTGGGTTACTTTAGTTTGTCCTGTGACTTCCATTATGTGCATTATGATTATGCATATTGTCTATACATCCACGAGTGGTTGTACTTATCCTCCTCATTTATCCTCTAGGTTAGCGATGGAGGGCGTGTAAATGTTGACTACCTTGAGTCGCTCGAGAGTTCCTTGCGTGCTTGTCCCCTTTGCATCGTCGAGATGCGCTTTGTTTACTTTATTGGTATTGCATTTTATTTATGCACTTTGGATTTTTCATGATTGGATTTGGGGTCGTAAACTATTTTACTTTGATTGATATATGTTTAGTCGTGCATGCACGATTATTGAAATACTTATATTTCTATAATTATTTTGAGGTTTTACATTTGGTCTATGGATTACGGATATTGTCACTAAGGGCTCCCTTGTCATTTGGATAGCGGATATGCCCCAGCGTGACAATTTATTGGTTTCTTGGTTTTGGTTTTGCGGGTTTAGGATTTTATTTTCCTTGGATTTTGGGAGTTCGTGTTTTGAGACCAAGCAATTTGAAGGATATCTCCTATAGGAAAAGTATTGTCTTTAGTAGTTCACGGTACTTTTGTGGCTAGGAAAACTATTGACTTAGTGAAATTGTCCTACTCAGTCGGGGGCGAGGTCGATAACGTATTGATCTTGAGGAATCTAATGATGATTTGAGAGTGCAGTTCTTTAGAGGTGCCGGTGATGTCGAATTAGGAAGCTAGGAATATGACACTGCTAGTCGTCCATTTTGAAGGTCGAGAGTAAACCCTCGGAGAATATCAGTCTACTGTATTAGTGATTTGGTTATGGATAAGGCGTGTATGCCATCGGTTAAGGCGATGAAAGATCGTTTTACCTTATTAGAGGAGGTGTTGTATGGGATGTTTATCTGTCTCAATATTTTTCCGAGGAAAAGATCGAACTCTTTGTTAAAGAGATGAACCTTTGAGGTTATCATCGATTATCGATGATAGAATGTAGTAGTTGTAGAAGAAATGAATATCCTTCATTATGGATAGAGGATCTATTTAGACGGCTATAGGACACCGTGTATACTCTAGGATTGATTTATGGCTATTGGTATGTTGATATTGTAGTGACGTGGTGTCATACAATTATCGTAGTTGTTGTGATGATTGTTATATCATCGGCTGAGTAAAGAGAATGCGGTGTGTAGCGATGACAATTTCATACTTGGTATGAATTGTATGAGCGTTGATTTTCCTATTAGACTTATTGCGACTTAGTCGATCGTGATTTGGGAAATCATGTATTACGGACACGATTGGATCATTTGTGATGGTGGTAGTTGGAGTTGAGCACTCGGCCACCGTAGATGATGATTTTTGGTATTGATTTGATTATTACCATAGATATGGATAGGATGTTCTAGTGGTACTATACGTTGGTGATGGAATTTATTTGAGTGCAAAGCTTGTGAAATTAGTTTAGCTCGAATGATGATTGACTTTACACCCGTGTTGTTTGATCGTTCTCGGGTGGAAGGAAGGGTATCATGCGGATCTGATGTTTGAGAGAATGGGCGTTTACGATTTAGTTGATCGAGGCGTATCTCGTGTTTACGTCGAATGAGGAACTACGAGATGGGTTGTATATATTTATAGCGTGGACTTCGATTATTATATTGTTTAGAAGAGGTGAGGAGCGAGAAATGCTCGTGGAGTTTTGGCTAGCTCTTTGGATAGCTCTTATAGAGTAAATTTGGAACACGAATGATTATAACAAGGAAGTTTGGTCGCGATAGCCTCACGACTTACGAGAGTGTGTGGTGGAGTGGATTTTGGGACGTTAGATGGACTACAGTCTCTAACTCAGGGAGGATAATGGTTTTGAGTTGTATTAGTTTAAGGCGGATGCTTGAAAATTCCGATTAGGAATGGAAGTGAGCGTATTATTATAGATTTTGTGGTGAGTTTGCCTGGACACATCAGAGGCCGTGGCGATTTGGGTAGGCGTTGACGACTAACCGAATCGGCGCACTTCTTACCGATTGAAGACCGACTCTTAGGATCGCGGAAGAGTTATGCGGATCGTGAAGCGAGAGACCTTTGGAGTTCTCGTTGGTGATCACGTATTCTGCGAGTCTCACCCACGAAAGGGTGAAGAGATTTGACCCCGTAGTAAGCTAGCTCCTAGATACATTGGTTTGAGGTTTTGGAGCATCGAGCATCGCTGTCTAGGGCTACCACCGTTTTGGTGGTATCCGGGATGTGTTTCTGTGTTCATGCGAGGAAGTATGTCGATTCTACACATATTCTATCGGATATGTCGGGTTACATTGACTGATGCTACTTACGTAGAGGTTCAGAGTGCATTTTGGATTTCGAGGCAGCGATTCTGAATCAAGATAGTGCGGCTTGTCGAGGTCGGGTGGAGTCACCTCGCGGATGAGGAGGCTATGTGGGAGCTTGAGGAAAAGATTGGCTCAAGACTACTTAGTACTTGATGTGTGGTTTTCCCTAAGTACTTGAGTTGAGCGGTGTGGCATTGCTTGTTAGTACTTGAGTAGGAAATTTGGGGACCAAATTTTTATAAAGTAGGGAGAATGTAAGATATCGAAAAAAAAAAATAATAAATAAATAAATAAATAAATAAAATAAAATAATAATAATTGGTAATTAGGAAAATATCCTATGGAATTTTCCAAATATTTTCAGAAATTTATTTGGGTATTTCTCTTAACATATGGGAAAAGATTAAATTATCTAGTTAATGGATTAATGGATTTAATTAACTCTATGTTTTAAATACCTAAACCTAGGTTTAGGTTTTATTAATCTTCCTCCATCTTTATTCATTTTTACCGCATGACCTACCTATTCGAAGCGGTTCCTCACGCCGCACTCCTTTTGATTCGCGATTCCCTCTTCTCCGAATTCTTCTGCCGATCGAAACTGCGATCCTTCTCTGCCGACGATCAAAATCGCCGTTCGAGCTCGCATCGCATCGCCACCTAAGCCGCCAAACATCGGCTGACCTCTCCCTCCTAGAGCTCGGTCTCTCTTGCGATCCTCTGCCGCGGCGTGGCTCGACTCCATCCACCTTCATTCCTTATCCTCACCGAGCGGTGGTCGGTTGGGGCGGTCTCTGCAGACAAGATAGGCGGCGCGGTGGAGTGGAAGCATCGGCGTGGCGAGTGTGTCGTCTTGTAGTTGTCTCAGTCTGTTCGGTGCGGAGCGACGAGTCTCTACCGAAGCAAGGTAAGAGCTTGCTTTTGCCTTTGGACGGGATTTTAGGGCTATTGTGGATCGTCTTCCTTGGTTGAGCTCGATGCAGAATGGGCGATTGATCCGAGCCGATGAATAATGGATAGGAAGAGGAATTGCGTGGTCGCCAGAGCGAAGCGGCAACGACCAATTTTTCCGAGCCGAAAGGAAGTGGGAAGGAGGCCGCCTGGAGTTTTCTAGGACCGTAATTTGGATTTATTCTCTTTATCTATAATTGCTAGATTATGGATGTATGATATATGGAGGTGTGAGTTGGGATTTTGTGAATTAGGTTGGCGATTAGTCGTTGTGAAGTGGAGTGTGGGTTGGATGTGAAAGGATTGATGGATTGGTATCGGAGCTTAGTAAGCTTGATCTATCTTCTCTTTTTATTAGGTAAATTGATAGATTATGGGATGTTGGTGTGAGGTTTTGATTGGAGTGTTGATGACTATCGTAGATGTGTGTATGATGGGTTCTTGATTTCGGTGTGAGGTTGATCGGTTCGTAATTATTTATGGAGGATCGATTAGGTTAAATGAGATAACTAGGTCAATCTAGTTGATCGGGATTTTATTAAGCATTTGGGTTAATTGGTTTAAGTCAGAGATCGGCAGGATTTGATTTGATGGATTGCATTTTTGTGCTTATGATAGTTATCTTTGTATGCGAGGTTTTGGCCACGGCGGATTACTGATGTGACGATTTGTTGTTTTCTCGAGCGTTATATCGGTAGTACTTTGACTTATCTTTTAGATATAGTTGATATGTTAGTTAGGATGGCATCTGATAATATTCGTGTTTATATGCCTAGTATGTTTTGTGCCTATTGATACATGCATCGTTGGATAGGATATGATAATATCTCCCTGGTTTTATTTGGATCATAGTACTTGGATTAGGGATATATATACATCGCGATTATACATTATTCTGGATAGATATTTTGAGTAGGATTTACATGCTTTAGTATCATTACACCATCTTTGCGTGATTGCATCTTTAGACGAGTTCCATTATTGTTGAGCCCGACGATTCATGCACACTGCCACTCGTGGGTTAGTGGTACATCGGGAGGTGTGTCGATTGCTCTGTCGAGCTCCATTGGACCGCTCATGGGTAGCGACGAGGCGGCGTGGTAGCGGCGAGGATCCCTCCTCTGATACATGACAGGAGATGAGAGCTTAGCTCCCCACTATGTTTAGGCGGGAGGATAGGTGTACTCTCCGCATCACGCTCGGTCGCTCGGGAAGCGATGATGGCGAGTGCGCGTTGTCGTATACTACCCACTCGGCCACCATCGCGTGTGAGGCGGTGGAGCGTCGGGGTGACCCGTGTCGTATCTGCGGCATGCATTTTGGGATTGCATTTGTATTGTGTTCTTTGCATTATTGTATTGATGCCTTGGATGTTGCGTATGATTGTCATGCATCTGAGTATTCTTATATGGTGATGACTTTATCTCTTATAGTAGAGCACGCTCCTATATCGAGTAGGAGACTCGGTAGTCTGATCCTTTTGCATTTATTTCTTGCTTACCATATATATGAGGTATCTTGGCATGATTAGTATTGTTAGCTATTTCTTACTATTCATGTCGACTAGTATCCGCTAAGTTCTTTGAACTTACCAGTAGTTTTATATTTATTTCGATGATCTTTGTCGAGAGTCCAAATTTGTCAATCCCCCTAAATGAAATGAATAGGTTTTATTGGCTATTGGTTTGGATTTTGTATAGAGGATATGTATAGGTCCTGATGTTGTGGTTATGTACTTATGGAAGTTTGGGAATAATTGTGGTGTCCTTATGGACTATTCAATTAGTTTGGTTGTATGTTCCTGCTCAGATGGCAGAAGGGGTAAGTCTAGATGTTATAGATTTCATTTATTTACTATGATGGTTGGCCTGAGGCCTTATGATCTGCGTGTGTAGATGTTTTTTGTTCCGGTCGTGTTGACCGATGTATAGTGGCCGTGTAGGCCTTGTATAAAAATTGGTATTGTCACCGCGTGGGAGTCTTTGCCGGATTTTTGCGCGAGAGACTCCTCGGCGTGTGATTAGGTTTTAAATATTCTGTTAGTTTGATTAATTAATTAAATTAATTAATATAATTAATCTGATTAATTAGTTAAGTTTAGAATTAATTAATAATATTAATTGAATAGGTTTTGATTAGTCTATTAATTGGATTAATTACTTAATCAAATAATTGATCTTATCAATTAAGTTATGTTGGTTTAATTGTAAAATGGATTATTTAATTAATCTAATCTATTTAATTAAGTTTAGTTAACTTAGGTGTCAAATTAATCATTAATGAACTAAGTGAATAATTAAATAAGAAGACTCAGATTAATTAGATAATTAGTTAGTTATTGATAGTTGAATTAATAATGAGTTAATTATGAAGTAAATCATCGGATTTAGAGATAGCTGATGTTCGACAGTAAGAGGTGGGCGATTTCTTCCTTTGACTTCTTTAGATCTTTTGATCTTAGTACATGATTATTTTGATTATGCTGTTTATTTAGGTTACAATACCTTTCTACTCTATATTCTTTATGAATTATTCCGACCTTATATTTTGCTTGACTTTTTTATGCTCCACTTGATTTCTGGGTTGCTTGCTCATCATTAGCATACAATTATTTATTATGTTGTTTGGTTGTTATTACTAGTATTTGCATATCTATTTATTGTTTCGGTTGATATTGTGATTGGACTGGTAGAGATAGTATAATTAAGACGAGATTATTCCTTAAAAGCGAATCTAAGGAATGAAACAACATTAATGGAACCCTTGCTTATTAGTAGATTTGTTTTTCTTATCGACCTTGATAGGTATTTCTTGCTAGATGTGTTGAAACCTAGGATAATCGACTACCCATGAGATCCGTTCGTGGTAGCATATTATTGCGTGCAGTCAATAACTAGATAGCTATATACTTTATTTTCCTGCGAGACCCATTCGTGGTAGTATGTTGTTGCTCGCAGACATTGAGTCTTTATATTGCCTGACTGTCCACGAGAACCGTTCGTGGTAACATGTTGTGCGCATACATTGAGTCCTTATATTGTTTGAATGACTGCTCACGAGAACCGTTTGTGGTAGCATATTGAGTGCAGTCAATAGCTAGATAGCTATATACTCTGTCTGCCCACGAGATCTGTTCGTGGTAGCATGTTATTGCGCGCAAACATTAAGTCCATATAACCTGTTTGCCTACGAAACCTATTCGTGGTAGCATATTGTTCGCAGACAACGCTCTTTATATTGTCTATCTTCCCACGAGACCCGTTCGTGGTAGCATGTTGTTGTCCGTAGATAGTGCCCCTTTGTATTACCTCGAGAATCATGAGGATTTGTCGTGGTGTCTTGATGTTTATTTCTTGTAGGCTTTTGGTTGATTGTGTGTGTCACAGGTGCATTTATTATATTGCTAACCAGGTTAGTTGCGGACTGATATTGGTACTCTGAGATTTGGATTACTCGGGATTATTTCCTTTAACCTTCATTATACGATATTATCATGCACTATCTTTCTATTCATCCAATTAGTGATTTGTACTTACTCCTTTTTCTTTAACTTACAGGTTAGCAGATAGTGGTCGTGTCTGATTGACTACCTTCGCGCCGCTTAAAGATTCTCCTATTTGCTAGTTTCACTATATTATTGAAATGCTGATTTGTTTTCTTTATTGTTATCGTATTTTGTTTACCCTTTGGATTTTGTTGCAATTTAATTTGGTGTCAAATCTATTTTACTTTAATTAACTTATATTTTAAGTCATACATGCATGCAGTTAATAAATATAATTTTATATTTTATTATTTTTAAATATTTTGCCCTATCTAGTTTCAGTAATATATTTCAGAATATTGTCACTAAGAAGTATCATCGTTATTTGGATGACGAATATACCTCCGGGGCGTGACACCAAATGATATTCTAATAGAGGTATAAAAGTGTATAGGAAAACAAAGTATTGAATAACTTATAAAATTATTTAATATGTATTGAAAACAAAAAAAAATTTGGTCAATGGAGAGTAAATACTCTAATTCTTTTATATAAGAATAAGGGAGACGTACAAAATTGTACAACTAAAGGTGTAAACTAACAAGTTATACTATGAAATTTTGAAAAAGAGTAATATAAAAGGAGACCACAGGTACCGAAAATAAATTTGGGTTAATGTCTAGAAGATCGACAATAGAAGTTATACATCTTCTTAGGCAACTAATTTAAAAGTATCGAGAGTAAAAACAAGATCTATACATGTTATACATTGATTTAGAACAAAATTATGATATAATTTCAAGAGAAATTATATGGAGAATTTTAAAAAAGAGAGAGATTAGCGTAGTATATATTGAACTAATTAAGGATATGTACAAGGAAGTAACAACCCGAGTGAAGATTTTAGATGGATTAACTAAAGCATTTTCAATAAAGATAAGGTTACATCGATGATTAACTTTAAATCCTTATCTTTTTACACTAATAATTGACAAACTCACTGGATACATTTTCATGGTACTTGTTGTTTGCATATGATATTATTTTGATAGATGAGACATGAAGGAGTAAATGCTAAACTAGAATTTTGGTAGGAAACACTAGAAGTGACAGGTTTTAGGCTCAGTAGAGTAAAGACAAAATATATGGAATTTAAGTTTAACAATATTAGACAAAATGAGACAATTGTTAAAATAGAAGATGACGAGTTATCTGAAATTAAGAGTTTTAAGTATTTAGGATCATTTTTGCAAGACGATGGAGAGATTGAATGAGATATCTTACTTGAAGTACAAGTAGGATGATTGAAGTGGAGGAGAGCGTCGGGTGTTTTATGTGATTGTAAAGTATCTCTAAAATTTAAAGGGAAGTTCTATAAAATGGCGGTTAGATCTGTTATGTTATATGATGCTGAATATTGGACTATGACTCGAGTACATCAGCAAAAGATGAGAGTTGCAGAGGATGTTAAGATGAATATATGGATACATAAGGATGGATATAATAAGAAATGAGAGCATTAAAGAGAAAGTCGGAGTCGTATCTATTTAGGAAAAACTCCAAGAGAGACGTTTAAGGTGGTACGTACATGTATTTAGACCACCAATAAATGTTCCAGTTAGGCGATATGAAACCGTTGCGGCCTCATGCGAGGCCGCTGCGACCTCGCATGGGCCAGCCTCTGCGGGTTGCAATTGCAGGCGGATACAGTAAAATTGAAATTTAAATGAAAAAATAGGTTAATAATTTCAATCAACTTCTCAGACTATAGTTAATAAATAAAATTGTGAAAAAATCTTTACTCGAGGGGTGCCTGAGTTGAGCGCATCACCTTTTGCCATAAGATAAAATAAATAAAATAAATTAAAATTTAATAAAATTATCCTATTAATCTAAAAATATTTCATAAATTATTTTAAAATTTAATTTATTATTATATATATTATGAATAATAATTAAATTAATTTTACTATTATAATTAATTTTTGGTATTTTTTCTTTTTGTAATCATTTTTTTATTTTTTATATTTAAGTTAAAATTTTCATTTTTAATTTATGTATTTTATATTTCAAAATTATCGAAATTTATCAATATGGTACGATACGATATCGAAATTTTATCGTTTCGATCGCCGATTGAAATCTCGAAACGGATTGAGATTTTAAACCTTGTGTGAAACTATAACAAATGCGCACACAAATAAGGAAAAAGAAGACAAAACAAGACTTGATTAACAATAATAAAAAAGATAAAATTTATTTAAATATAGATAATGATATAGTAGGGGATAAAGTCCAATGACGTAGAATGATCTATATAGTCGATTTCATCTAGTGGGATAAAGTTTGATGGTTGTTGTTGTTGTGATGTGTTTCTTAACAATGTTGTTAAGTTGACTTTTTTTCCATGAACCATTACCAACTCATGCATAAATAGGTGGAATTGCAAGTCCCTAGGGCTAGCTCAGTTGATAAGTGCACAAGGATAACTCTTAAGTGGGCAGGGGTCAATTTTCGGAGATTTCACCGCTCTAGGCTATCGACGGATCCCCTCCTCTACACTTGCTAACTGAGTTCCTGATTTATCTCCTCCACCGATAGGAGCAGCCGGAGGCGGCCATTAATATGACAGTTCTAATTTTTTTTTTTTATAAATAGGTGGACTTTCAATCTCAAGTCCAGCAAATGGGAAGAGCAAGAAAGAGTACTTTGCTATTGAATTTATGTTTGCTGTAACTTTCATATAGGCCCTCTTATTTTCCTTCCTGTTTTTGAAATATTTGAATTTAAGGGGGAGTTCATAGTATTGTCAGTGGTTTTTTGGTATGACTAAAACGAGATCTAGTTCTAGCTGTGCTTCTAGTTGGTGATTGCATTTCCTGAATAATCTATTCTCTTATAGTAGTCCAAGATTCTTTGTATTAGTAATTCTATTTATAGAAGCCTAGCTATCTAGCAGGGGTATAGTCCATTGAGGTGAAATTCGAAGTGCTGGAGGCTAAAACAGGCTTCCCCTGATCAAGGGCAAATAATAATACTGTTAGTAGTTTACTGGCTGTCAATGTCTTGGAACACAGAAAAATATATCTTGTTACAATTTTTCTCATATTTTCCTATGAAAAGTGAAAATAAGAACAGTTTTTATATCCTGACTCCGACAGACTGAAAAGTTCAGAGGCTTGTATGGATCCAGTTAGATTTGAGGCTCATGAACAAGTCAGCCCCAGTGCAACTCAACAAATTATTTAGTTTTCTTATGTGTGTGTGTGTATGACTTCAATAGGTCGAACCAGTGGGACACTGGAACTAGTTGCAGACCACTTGATTGATTTGTCGTGTAAGAAGCCAACTTTTTTGTTTGTTATCTTCAGTGTTCTAAAAATCGGCGATTTTGTCCGATTAGGCGGCGCCTAGGCGGTGGACGCTGGTCCACCGCCCCGATATTCACAGAGGCGACGCCGCTAGGCGTCGCCGCATTCATCGACGGCGGCGCCGCTTTAATCGGCGCCCAGAGCGATTAATCGATATTAATCGAGCGTCGGCCGATTAATCGGAGTTCGGCCACAGCGCCAGCAAACACGGCCCGACACGCTCATGACGAGCGACACGCCTGCCAAATGAGGCACAGCGTGTCGCGAGAATCGCGACACGCACGTCGCTGGCATAGGCGTGTCGCGCCGGGGAGACTGTGCGACACGCCCGTGCCAAATGAGGGCACAGGCGTGTCGCGCCGGTGAGAAATGTGCGACACGCTCGTCGCACATTTTTTTATATATATTATTATATTTAAAATATTAAAAAAATCGACCGCCTAGAAACCGCCTAGGCGGCCGCCTAGCCGCCTAGGCGCTAGGCGGCGAGTGACCGCCCGCCTACCGTCTAGCGCTTTTTAGAACATTGGTTATCTTAGTTGTTTAAGATCACTGGAAATCCATTTAACTGTTTATATGAACTTTTTTGTTGCCTTCATCTACAAAATTTTTATACTAACATATCCCACACTTGATTTTGTTGTAAGATTGACTTTAACTGATGGAAGATGGTGAAGCCATTTCTGTTGGGAGTTGGGACTGCATATTTCACATTGTCAATGGTTCTATGCAAATATAGGGGTTCTAGATTTTTAGTACTCAACAAACATAAAGTAGATGGCCTCTCGATGTAGGTTATAGATTTAGTACAAAAATTCCAACAAATTGATTTTACTCTACTCTGGAAGATATAATTTAATTTTTTTTTCTCAGTTATGTGTTTTTTGCCCGCTACTACTTATTCCCCTATTAGTTTCTTAAACTTGTTGCTTCTGTCGTTTTGTTCCTGTTTAGGATGCTCTTGAGTTTTTTCTGCATTTGCTCGATCAAGTTAAACGGGCCAATACTGAAAAACCTGCACTGGATCCTTCAAGGAGTTTCGAGTTTGTGATTGAAGAGAGACTTCAGTGTCCCTCTGGAAAAGTTACTTATAATAAAAGATCAGATTATATTCTTTCTTTAAATATACCACTACATGAGGCTACTAACAAAGGTAAATTGGTTATGCTTGCCCTTTTCTTGATGATGACATGTCAAAGTCATTACTCATTTTGCTCTTTAATGATTCAGAACAGCTTGAAGCCTTTAACAAAACCAAGGCGGAAAAAAAGGCAGAAGGGGCTGATGTGTAAGCTATAGGAAGATTGGACAGGTTTTCCATTGTCACTGTTTTTTTGTTTTGTATGTTTATATATTTTAAATGCATGTTTGGGCAGAGCTAGTGGTGAAATTGTACGACCAAGGGTCCCGTTGGAATCGTGCCTAGCTAGTTTTTCATCCACTGAGGAAATTCATGACTTTTACAGTTCAGCATTAGATGCCAAGACAACAGCAAACAAGTATGTTGATCCTATCAGATCAGGAGGCCTTTAAATAAATTGCTTCTTTCCTGATTTTTAACAATGATTTTCCCTATGTCTTCTAAAGCAACTACCAAATGTTTTTCAAGGACTGCTGGTTTGGCTACTTTTCCTGATTATCTGGTTTTGCACATGAGGAAGTTTGTAATGGAAAAAGGATGGGTGCCAAAGAAACTAGGTATCTTCCTTTTATTGTGTCACCTTTTGGTATTTTCACCTTTTAATGTGAGTCTTGGTATTTTTTTATTTTCTTATTTTGGGTTTTCTGTACATTTGCAATTTGTTCTGCAGACGTTTATATTGATGTACCTGATGTAATTGACATCACACACATGCGCAGCACAGGCTTACAGCCAGGAGAAGAATTACTGCCAGAAACAGGTTAATAATATTAATCTCTGTTCTCTGCGAATCCAATAGGCAAACCAGCTGCTGTAAGTGCACCCTCTGTTTAATATTTTCTTCAGTACTTTCTTGTTTATGCATGCATTTGTTTTGCAGGCATCATTGGCGAGGTTGAATCCACCCAACTAGTTGCTAGTGAGGACACAGTTTCCAAACTTGCTGCTATGGGTTTCAATTATCTCCATTGTCAAAAGGCTGCCCTAAACACTGCTAATGCTGGAGTTGAGGAAGCTATGACATGGCTACTATCTCACATGGATGATCCGGGTTTGTGTCTAGAATCACTGAACAATCTTTTTTCTAAGCATCAGCTCGTGTAAGCAATTTTTCTGGATAAAATCAGTTAGCCTTATAGAGGATCTAGATTTGGAAAGGCAATTCAATTGTTTTGACCGGTTCTCAACATTTCAATGCAGATATAGATGAGCCTATTTCGTATAACTCTCATGCTATGGAAGTTCAACCTATTGATGAAACAAGTGTTGAAACTTTAATTTCATTTGGGTTCCACGAAGAGGTGGCTAGAAAAGCATTAAAGGCATCTGTAAGAATAAACACTTTTTTTAGATGATAGTATTTTCTGATGCTTCTTTTAGCTGACTGATCATTTGATTTACATGTTTCAATTAAATATTACGCTTTTGCTTGCTTATATAGTTGTTTTACAAGTTCCAACTTTGTTTTGGTATTTATTTTCACATAGGGAGGGGACATAGAGAAAGCAACTGATTGGATATTTAGCCACCCAGAGGCCTCTAGCTCAAAGGATGCAGATGCAACCTCAAACACTGTGGAAGCTGGTGATCCTGGGGTACCAGATGGAAGTGGAAGTTAGTGTTCTTTAATTATTTGCCTTTTTTTTTTTGTCTCCTTCATGATGAAAATGATGGATTTCTTTATTTTCGTGTCTTCATTTGTTACTCATCACTAAGTTATTGTTCTCTGAGAGACAATACTGTATAAAACTGCATTTCTGATTTTATACAAATCTTAAGATGTAAGGTTTTGTAACAAGAAATAGCACATAATTATCTCACAATTTGATACTTTCACATGATGTAATTCCTTTTAGCCATACAACTTGATTTTTAATAATCAGACTTTGTACCATCCGTATTATGTAGTTCATCCATACAACTTCGTAGTTGATTTTTTGCAGTAGGTAGACTTATGCCATCTTATTATGTAGTTCACCCATAAAACTGATTGTATTTCTTATTTTAGTCTCTCCAGTATGGGATGATATTTCTTTCTGGATGAAATATAGATATGTCGTCACAGAGAAAGTGTGATCCATTAATAACTTACTGCTGTTGATATTTTGAGGTTGAAGTATGAGTTGGTCCGAGCTTTGATTTTAATTGAACTTGGCACAGCCGTACCCAACCAGGACCGTGGCAGTCATGGATTGCTGGCTTGGCCCAATATGAAATCAAGACATGGAGCACAATCCACGTGGGGTCAGGCACTGTACACGTGACTAGCCTATGGGCCAAAGACTACTGATTTTACTTTTTTTTTTTTTTCCTTTTTTTAGAAAAATTCTCTTGATTTATTATTTTTTTTACTAAATTAATTACAGAATGTTTGGAGAATATTTAATAAATTGTTATTTTTATATTTTTGATTTTTCAGTTGTGATTTTAAATTATATATATATATATATATATATATATATATATATATTATTAATAAGTCCATGTCTTGTTTGCCTGGGCCTAGCCCTTGTCCTGCTTATTCAGGGCTGGGTTCTGGGTCATGCTCACTGACACCTTTAGTTATAGTTGTTTAACTCAAAATCTGTTAGCTATAGACCATGTTTCACAGTATATTGTTTTTTCTTTTCACAATGACTTCATTTTTTATGTTTGCAAGTCTACAAATATTAATCTCTTCTGTATTCATAAATTTAAAAGATTGATGAATACTTATTCCAGATGCTCCATTAGGAACAAAATAACTTTCTGCTGCTTATTTTCAGATCATTGAACCACCTGCATTTTTCGTTTACTACCAGCTTCGATATCCTTTTAACTTTGTGCATCTCTGCTGGGGACCAAACTATCAGATTTGGACTATATTGCGCTTTTAATTTTTTATGAACCTCATTTTTAACTTTTATTATTTATTTATTTGGCCGTGTCGATTGCTATCTTTATATCATTTAACAATTTCATTTTGCAGGATACAAGCTCAGGGCATTTATTAGTCATATGGGGACTTCCACTCACTGTGGCCATTATGTGGCTCATGTACATAAAGATGGAAGATGGGTAATATTCAACGACAGTAAAGTTGGAGCATCCGTGGATCCACCAAAAGACATGGGGTACCTGTACTTCTACGAGAGAATAGCTGACTAAAATTGACTCGAGTGGTTTCGACGTTAGAACTAATGTTTCCAGGCAATCTAGGATTCTTTTCAAGCAACTTTTCCCCATTTTTACTTCGTTATGGTAGTGGTTTTCTGTTGCCGTGGCATGTAACTAAAGCTTTCATTGTCATGATAAATGTCAACCTTTGATGACAGTATCTGTTATTTGATGGTTTTTAGACTACTTTTGCCCATAAATATACTGTTCACCTTTAATTTCCAAAAGAAATCGTTCACATTTTATTAATTCACTGTTTTTCGTAAGTCATCAGATTTTAGTTCATTGTTTCCAAGTCATCTGAATTCACTGGTCAAATGAAGATAATATCGGCAAATCTGTTCACACCAGCAGGTGGGTAGGGTGGTTGTTTGTAACAGTATAGTTGGTACATAGAGTACTTCACTGGCCTGTTTTGTATGTATTTGGATTCGACTCTTTTATGTTATGAGAATAGAAAGTGTTGGTTGGTTGGTTATATGCCCAAGAAGGGGCATCTATGAGATGGAGATAATGGGTGACTCTATTATTTCATGTTTCATAACTATGACTTCATCTCCTCTTTTTTCTCCTCTCTTGTGTATACCTTTTGTGTAGAACTATTTATGGTGTGGGTGGGTTGTTGGAAAGTTGGTTGTAGCATTGTTGTTAGTGTTGGATTGCTTAGTAGAAGCAAGATTTGAGTATGAGTCAGTAGTAGTATTTTGATGTTTATCAACATGATTGACAATGTGATTGTCAATGAAAAATCTAAGTATAAATTTTAGCATAGAAAGTCAAAGTATGGATATTTGATAAGGGAAAAATGGATTTTTGACAATGAAAAAGTTCAAGTATGGATCTTAGCATGAAAAAGTCTAAACATGAATCTTGACATGGAAAAGTCCAAGTATGGTCTTGGCAATGGAAAAGTTCAAGCATGAGTGACATGGAAAAGTCTAAGCATGGTCTTGGCAAATTGAAAAGTTCAACATGGAGTTGGCAAGGAAAATCTAACGGTGTGATATTGGCGGTGTAAAATCCAAGCTTGTAGTCTTTGCAGCATAAGTTCAATGTTTGACAACGTAAAATCTAAGCATGGAATTTTGACAGTATAAGTCCAAATGGATCTTAGCAGTGAGAAAGTCCAAAGGTGTGATATTTGCAGCATAAAGTCCAAGCATGTAGTGTTGACAGCATAAGTTCAATATTTGGTAGTGTAAAGTCCAAGCATGAAGTCTTGGCGGTAAGTCCAAATGAATCTTGGCAAAAGATCCGATTAGTATGACATAGACGATGGAAGCATCTGAAAGCTAACATGAATGATGAAGAGTCGCACACTTGAGGGTCCGAGAGGCGTGAGGTTGATGGAGGTAGCTAGAAGGTTTAGGTCTAGGCTATGGGTGGTTATCAAGTATGAAAGGATCATACTTGGATTAAATGTTATGTTTGAGATTTACCAGTCAACTGGAGTTATGGATCAATCGACTGACCGAGTATTTGACACTCGATAGCCTAGTCAGCTCAGAGTAGTCGATTGAGATTATGTCTTAATCGACTGGTAGAGTAGTCGACTGGGGCTCGATTGCTTCTGTGGCTATATCAGTCGATTGTTAGGGTTTGACAATCAACTATAAGGGTAGAGCAGTCGATTGGAATTAAGTGGTCAGGACATAGAATGTTGAGCAGTTGACTGCTAGCCCATGGCAGTCGACTGGTGACTATGACAGTCGACTGCTAGGTCAAGACAGTCGATTGATAGTTAACTTTCTGATGTGAATTAATCCATTGTGAGGCAACGACTAAGTGACAAGTCGACTGTTGGAGAAGAGTAATCGACTAAAAGACAAAAATCAATCTGAGTTGCAGCTTTATAAGGAGCTCGAGAGGGAGGAGATGGATGTTGATTCTTAGAGCTTTTTGAGAGGAATTGTTGTTGCATTCTAGGTCTTCAAAGCAACTAAAAGATCAAACAATCAAAAGTGCACTTGTAGAGTGTTTTAGTTTTGTACTCTTTAATTTGCTTTATATTTGGTTGTATAAACTTGCTGTACGTGTTGGGTTACTGTCAATGTGTAGACGTGCTTATCGTTTCATAAACGAACGCAACAGAATAAAATATAATAATTTTCTAAATTATTACAACACACACATCCACGCATGTAAGATTACAATACGTGTGGACATATCCATCAAATAAAATTTTATATTAAATTAAGAATAAAACCAATTTTATCCTAGGTATACCTTTCGGATGATGTTGAGCTGGAAGGGCATCAACTGTACGACGCTCGCGAAGCTTCGTATCTACTCGTGTCCACGCCGAATCTTCGGAAGGATGACTTCTCTGAGCTACGAGTTTAACCTTCTCTTCGCTACTAGATGAAGCAAGAAGGTCAAGTTATCGAAGAGCAAGAAAGTCGGCCAAACGAAATAGGAAACAACTCTTGTTTCCTTGGTGGCTGGCGGCAAGCTCCAAAACCCAACTCTCCTAGGTTCGACCAAGGGCACAAAGGAAGAAACCTTTGTTCCAAACTTTAACCTAAGTTCCCCACTCCCTTGGGGAGGAGTTGGCCGGATCTAAAGCAAGAGATAGACTTGCTAGGGCCGGTGACAAGGAAAACCCCAATAACTCTTGTTGGCAGCAAAAAGAGGAAGGAGAAGGAGTAAGCGACAAGGAGGAAGAGGAGGGGATTAAACACGACCATTCATTAGGTTTTAGCCTTTATAACTTTTTATATAGGCTTTAAACCTAATGAGTTATGGGTTAGTGGATCAAATTCATAAGTCCATAACCGTTAAGGCTTAATCTCATCCATTAAACCCTAATTGGACCCTTAACAAAAAGAAGACTCATTTAATTAAAACCAAATGGGTTTGGTTTATAATTAAACCTCTTAAGGCCCAACCCGTCTTCATAAGATATGCTCCCTTCGCATTTTCGACTTGACAAATATTTCCATATTTGTCATATGTTTGGTTCAACCAAACTCGATCTCTCTCGATCTTGAGAATCAAATTCTCAAACTCGTTTTTAAGTATCTTCGAAGGATTCGTTATGCGTGTGACCTTATAGGTTCTCGGTTTATGTTGGTCATTCATAATTAACCATTAATTATGGAATGATCAGGAATAACACCTAGTGGTACATCATGATCCCTAATTAATCAAAAAATCAACGATTGATCTCGGAATCATTTCTGAACCCTTCAGCAACTACAATGAATCGTGTCTCATTCCTTTCACTCCTCTTATATCCACTTGGTTAAGGACATGATCTATTATGTTAGTCCCCACTAGGTTGACTACGTCACACTTAGACCAAGTAATACTTCCTCGTCCAGTGGATTTTAATTACTTCGACATGTATCCAAGAGTACCATACTCTTCATATGCAATGCTTTGGCCAAAGACTTTGAGTAATAATTTGACGAGTGGTCATAGGGTATACATCTCCTCGCAAGGAGCGGTGAATCCTTTATTGACTATTCAATCACCTTCGGACACTTCAATTTATACCCAATCATCCCATACCCACACTTCCGTAGAGATGTATTGACTAAGATGTCAAAATATAAGTCTTCATGACCAAGATGACTTGAATACCTCAAGTCGAAGGAAACTTGCACTTGAGTTGCAGTAAGAGCTTTACTGACATATCTTATATGTAGAGAACCATGTGAAGTCTTACAGTAGGTCACTCCAATGAACTAGTTATCCATAACTAACATCCATGTTTAACTCTCGATATCATAATATTTCCAGCCAATGAGAAGCAGCTGCTTGGATAAACCAAGGAGTATAACCCATGCTAATCTCACAGAATCGATGATGTCCGAACTCATCAATTCATCGACTAGGGAATATTTTAATACTTCGTAATTACACATGTAGATATACTCACTATTTGTGATCAAATCACAAATTTTCTCATGCTATGAATCGTATTGCGGATATTCAGTAAATGAGTTTAAGATTCAATCAAACATATATGAGATATGCACTCAAATAGTGAATCTTTATTTATCAAATAAATAGCCATAAGACGATTGCCTTAGGACACCTCTCAAACATAACAGACTCCCACTTGGCCTAAAGTCAATCGTCATGGTATCCAATCCCATAGTCCGTGACGTGACTCTCAAACTTACTTTGTGATAGAGCCTTTGTCAAAGGATCCGCTAGATTCCTTTCTGTGAGAATCTTCTCGATTTGTATTTCTTTCCTACTGATGATTTCTTTGATCAGATGATATCGCCAAAGCATGTGTTTGGATCGTTGGTGAGACCTGGGTTCTTTTGTCTGTGTGATAGCTTCAGTGTTGTCGCAGTAAATTGGTAATGCTTCAATAATGGACAGAATCACCCCAAGTTTGGAGATGAACTTCTTGATCCAAACTACCTCCTTTGCTACTTCAGAAGTTGCAATGTATTCTGTCTTCATGGTAGAATCGACAACTGTGTCTTGTTTGAAACTTTTACAACTCACTGCGCCTCCATTCAGTGTGAATATGTACCCAGACTGTGACTTAGAGTCATCCTTGTCTGTCTAGAAGATGACATCTGTATATCCGCGTGTAACCATATCACCTCCTCCATATGTCAAGAACATATTCTTAGTTCTTCTCAAGTACTTAAAGATTGCTTTGACAACCACTCAATGATCCATTCCTGGATTTGACTGGTATCTTCTCGTGACACTCAGAGCATATGATACGTCGGACCTCGTACATAACATAACACACATAATAGATCCTATTGCAGAAGCATAAAAAATATTATTCATATAAATCCTTTCATCTTCTGTGCGGGGACACATAGACTTTGAAAGGTGAATCCCATGTCTCATGAGTATATAACCTTTCTTGGATTCAGACATGCTAAATCGCTTTAGAATTCTGTCTATATATGTAGACTGTAAAAGACCAAGTAACCTGTTCAATCTATCTCTATAGATCTTAATCCCGAAGATGTAAGTCACTTCTCCCATGTCTTTTATGGAGAACATTTTGGAAAATCAAATTTTGACTGACTGTAAGATAAATATATCGTTTCCTATGAGTAATATGTCATCAACATATAGTATTAGGAACACGATCGCACTCCCACTAACCTTCTTGTACACACAAGGTTAGTCAGGATTTTGTGAGAAATCAAATTCTTTGATCGCCTCATCAAAACGAATATTCTAACTCTTGGATGCTTGCTTCAGTCCATAAATGGACCGTTGAAGCTTGCATACTTTAGTTTTGTCAAACGATGTGAAACCCTCGGGTTGTATCATATACATATCATCATGCAGGTTTCCATTAAGAAAAGTTATTTTCACATATATCTGTCATATCTCATAATTGTAATGAGCTGCTATGGCCAGGAGTATCCGAATGGATTTAATCATGGCAACTGGTGAGAAGGTCTCGTCATAGTCAACACCTTGCTTTTGACGATAACCTTTTGCCACCAATCTAGCTTTATAAGTAGTCACATTACCATCCATGTCAGTTTTCTTCTTGAAAACCCACTTGCACCCAATAAGCGTGCTACCTTCAGGTGGATCAACTAAGTTCCAAACTTGGTTTTCATATATGCAATCCATTTTCGATTTCATGGCTACCAGTCATTTATCTCTTTCTGAACTTTTCAGAACTTCTTCGTAACTAGTAGATTCCTCATCCTCAATGAGTAACACATCATTAGATTCACTTATGAGAAATCCATATCTCTCAGGAATCTTATGTGACCTGCCAGATCTACGAAGAGGTGGTATAACAATAAGTTCAGTCATTATCTCATCATCATGAATAATCAATTGTAGTTCCGGTATAAGCGTCTCTTTGGTGTCTATTGAAGTTTCTTGAACTTCCTCATGTTCAAGCTGACTCCCACTTTTTTCTTGTAAGAAAAATTCTTTCTTTAGAAATACAATATTCCTTGAAACAAACACTTTTTATTCTAAGGGATGATAGAATTGGTAACCCCTCGTTTCCTTGGGGTATCCAATAAATAGACACTTATCAGACTTAATATCCAGCTTATCTGATGTAGTCCTCTTCACGCAGGACATCCCCATATCTTCAAATAAGACAACTGGGGTTTTTTACCAGTACACATCTGATATGGACTAGTAGAGACCATCTTAGTCGGGACTCTATTCAACAAGTGAATAGCTATCTCAAGTGCATAATCCCAAAAGGATTTGAGAATGATTGTATGATTCATCATCGATCTCACCATATACAACAAGGTTCGATTTCTCCTTTCCGATACACTATTATGTTACGGTATATAAGACGGAGTCCATTGAGACAATATACCATTGTCCCTTAGATAATCCTGAAACTCTTGGCTTAAGTACTCACCACCTTGATCAGATCAAATTATCTTAATACTTTTACCAAGTTTTTTCTCTACTTCATTTTTAGATTCTTTAAACTTTTCAAAAGCTTCAGATTTATATCTCATAAGATATACATATCCAAATCGTGAGTGATCATCGATAAAGGTAATGAAGTAGTTGTAACCTATTTGAGCATGAATTGACATTGGTCAATATACATCAGTATGTATGAGACCAAGTAACTCTTCCACTAGCTTACCCTTTCCAGAGAAGGGCAACTTTGTTATCTTGCCTTGTAAGTATGATTCACATGTATCAAATGAATCCAATTTAAAAGATTCTAGAATTCCACTCTTGTGTAACTTTGACATGCGCTTTTTGCTTATATGACAAAGGTGACAATGCCATGTGTAGGAGATTAACTGATCATCCTTTCGACCACGCTTGTTGCTTGCTTCGATATTGAATACATCGCTGGATGTATCTAACATGTAGATACCATTGCATAAAGTTCTAGTGCCATAAAGAATGTCATTCAAGATTATATAATAACAATTGTTACTAAACGTCAAATGGTAACCCTTTCTATTTAAACAAGAAATAAAAATAATGTTCTTTATTAATGTAGGAACAAAATAACAATTGTCCAGTTCTAAGACAAGTTTACTAGGAAGCTTCAACAAATATGTTCCGACGGCGATAGTTGCAACCTTTGCTCCATTGCCGACTTGCAGATTCACTTCTCCCTTGACAAGTCTTCTGCTATCCTTTAACTCCAGTATGTCATTACATATATATGATCCACACCCGATATCTAATATCCAAGCATTAAAGGAAATAACATGACAATCAATAACGAAGATACCTGAAGAGGATGGGGCATCAGATGCCGACTTCTTCTTCAAGGACTCAAGATAGATCTTGCAATTCCTTCGCCAATGACCCATCTTGCCACAGTGATGACATGTGCCCTTTGGAGCTAACTCTTCAGTCTTGGTCTTCTTCTTCTTCCCCTTTGACTGTTGCTTTGACTTCCTCTTAGAACCTTTCTTCGAGGAGTCAACTAACATCATCATCTTCTGTTCTTTAGTCACAGAAGGTTCTACAGTCTTGAGCATATTGATCAGCTCGGGAATGATAGATTCAAGATTGTTCATTCGATAATTCATCACAAATTGTACGTAACTCTTGGGAAAACTATGCAAAATTAAGTCAATACTTAATTCATGATTCATCGCAAACCCTAGTGATCATAGCTGCTCGACATACCTATTCATCTTTAGTACAAACTGTACTGCAGATGAACCCTCCTCCATCTTCAAGCTAAAGGGAAGCTTCGAAACCTCGAACCTTTCAAATCTCGACTGCTCATCGAAGAGTTCATGAAGATGGCTAATCATTGTGTGTGTATCCATATACTCGTGTTGCTTTTGCAGTTCAGGAGTCATCATTACTAGCATGATGCAACTGACAAGCTCAGAATCAGTTGTATGCTTCTAATGGACCAACATTTGGTCCGGAGTTGCATCATGTTCAAGATTGGTGGGAAGAGGCTCTTCAAGGACATAAGCAAATTTCTCAGGCTTGAGAACAATTCTCAAGTTTCAAAACCAGCCTAAGAAGTTAGGCTCAGTCAGTTTTTTCGATTCCAAAATTGAACGCAGATTAATAGACGACATTATCAAATGATTAATTTAGAAATACAAAATCGAGAATGTAAGAGAGACGATTTGATATGTAAACAATTTACACATTAGGCTCCCACTCACTTTTCGAATTCAAGAGCCCTTACTTTGAATTCGAGAGATCGTAGATTTTCTCCGAGTGGATTGATATCCACTATAAATAAGAACAACCTTGACATTAGGCCAACAAGCTATTCTTAGCTATAGTGGTAGGTATCAAGTATACCAATTACATATCGCATATATATAACTATCACATTATGCTATCAACTATTTGAATGTTCATATAAACATCGAGTTGTTAACACATTAACAAGTATACATTAAATGTATATCACCCAACTTCATCTCTATCCACATTGACCTTGACATGAGGTCAACAAGCCAATGCTTCAAGTTAAAGCCAACTCGTTAATCATGAGATCGTATCTCTATGGTTCGAATATATCTAAGTTCAAGTTGAATTTGACGTGGGCCAACAACTCAAACAAGAAATTAGACTCTGGTTCTTACCATATTAATGGTAGGTGTAAGCTTTAAAATTTGTATAAGAGTTTTAGGTTTCATCCTCATGCATATGTTCTACCTATATGACATCGCACGCATGATATATATGATGACATGTCACAGCACACGCATGATAAAATACATTTAATCATGACATACTACATGATATGTGATATAACATGATTATATCAGAGTTGTCATTATATTATTTTAGAATAAAAATATGATTAAGAATTTGACTTTCATAAATCAATATTCTTTGATTAAATTAGGAAACAATTTCAAAATTTAATATCATATTTTTGTCTAGGGAAAAATATTAAAGATAAAATATATTTTAGAATATAGATTTCATAAATTATGATTATTTAATTAAATAAGAATTTAAATTCGAATTTAATATTATATTTTATCTAAGAAATATATTAGAAATAAAATATAATTTAGAATCTTGATTTTCATAAATCATGATTCTCTAATTAAATAAAGAATTAATTCCGAATTTAATTTCATATTTTATTTGGTAAATATTTTCAGAAATAAAATATGTTATAGAATATTGATTTTCATAAATCAAAATTCCAAAAGTAAATTAGGAAACAATTTTCAATTTAGTCACATATTTTATTTTAGGAAACAAATACCTATCAAGAAAATCCAATTAATTAGGAAATAATTTTCAAATTAATCTTTCTTGATCAAATATTTTAAAAAATATAATTTCCTAAAGTAGGGAATTTCCATATTTAGAATTTTTTCCTAACAAATTAGGAAACTTTCCAAAAATGGATTTTTTTCAAAATAAAAAATTTTTCAAAATAATTCTACAACTAACTACGACTTCGTAAAATCTATTTTACGAATATGTCAAAGCACGGTCTGACTCTGATACCACTGTTGGGTTACTGCCGACGTGTAGATGTACTTTTGTCATTTCATAAACGAACACAACGGAATAAAATATAATAATTTCCTAAACAATTACAACGCACACATCCACACATGCAAGATTATAATACGTGCGGACATATCCGTCAAATAAAATTTTACATTAAATTAAGAATAAAACTAATTTTATCCTAGGTATACCTTTCGGATGATGTTGAGCCAAAAGGGCATCAACCATACGACGCTCGCGGAGCTTCATCTCTATATCTTTTAGGTCTACTCATGTATCCTAAGCCACGATTTTATTCTAGGTATACCTTTCAGAATAAAATCAATTTTATCCTAGGTATACCTTTTAGATCTACTCATGTCCACGTCGAATCTTCGGAGGGGCGACTTCTCTAAGCCACGATTTTGACCTTCTCTTCGCTACTAGACGAAGCAAGAAAGTTGGGTGATTGGAGAGTAAGAAAGCCGACCCGACAAAATAGGAAACAACTCTTGTTTCCTTGGTGGTCGACGACAAGCTCCAAAACCCAACTCTCCTAGGTTTAGCCAAGGGCATAAAGGAAGAAATCTTTGTTCCAAGCCTTAGCCGAAGTTTCCCACTCCCTTGGGGAGGAGTTGGTCGGACCTAAAGCAAGAGATTGACTTGCTAAGGCCGGTGGCAAGGAAAACCCCAACAACTCTTGTTGGCGGCAAGAAGAGGAAGGAGAAGGAGTAGGCGGTAAGGAGGAAGAGGAGGGGATTAAGCATGACCATTCATTAGGTTTTTACCTTTATAACTCTTTATATAGGCGCTAAACCTAATGAGATATGGGTTAGTGGATCAAATCTATAAGTCCATAACCATTAAGGCTTAATCTCATCCATTAAACTTTAATTAGACCCTTAACCAAAAGAAGACTCATTTAATTAAAACCAAATGAGTTTAGTTTATAATTAAACCTCTTAAGATCCAACCCATCTTTATAAGACGTGCTCCTTTCACATTTATGACTTAACAAATATTTCCATATTTGTCATGTATTTGGTCCAACCAAACTCAATCTCTCTCGATCTTGAGAATTCAATTCTCAAACTCATTTATAAGTCTCTTCGAAAGATTCGTTATGCGTGTGACCTTATAGGTTCTTGGTTTATGTTGGTCGTCCATAATTAACCATTAATTATAGAACGATCATGAGTGACACCTAGTAGTACATCATAATCCCCAATTAACTGAAAAATCAATGGTTGATATCGGAATCATTTCCGAACCTTTCAATAGCTACAATGAATCGTGCCTCGTTCCTTTCACTCTTCTTATACCCACTTGGTTCAGGATATGGTTTATTGTGTCAGTCCTCACTAGGTTAACTACGTCACACCTAGCCCAATAATACTTCCTCATCCAATGGATTCTAATTACTTCAACATGTATCCAAGAGTACCATACTCTTCGCATGCAATTCTTTGGCCAAAGATTTTGATTAACAATTCGACGAGTGACCATAGGGTATACATCTCCTCACAAAGAGCGGTGAATCCTTTGTTGGCTATTCAATCACCTTCGGACACTTCAACTTATACCCAATCATCTCGTACCCACACTTCCGTAGATATGAATAGCCAATCACAAATTCTCTCATGATATGAATCATATTGCGGACATTTAGTAAATGAGTTTAAGATTTAATCAAACACATATGAGATGTGCACTCAAATAGTGAATCTTTATTTATCAAATAAATATACATAAAGTGATTGCCTTAGGACACCTCTCAAACATAACAATACGAGATTTTTTCACCTCCGGTGTCATACCGAGAAGGAGAAGTTCATAGTGGTGTGCGCATCACTAGAGCTCAATTAGAGCTCGGCCGTGGAGTAGAAACCCTAGTTCTGAACCATATAATCGTGTGTATTGTGCGTGTGTGTTGTCTTTGTGTTTATTTCTATTTTGTATTTGTATATCCACTGCGTATTAATGTTTTGTAAAGATAATCACGAACGCAATCAATCAAATGAATGAAATCGCTATTCACCCCCTCTAACACGTCATTGATCCCCCTACACTTAAGTCGCCCTGATATGTGTTCAGGATGTGATCATGTGCGACACGATCGACATGGATGTAGTCACATCCATATTGCATGTAAGCAACCAAATTTTAAATCTCAGATATCACCTGCGATTTGTGATACTGTCTTTGAGAATCTCTCTGAGATTTTTGGATAGAGTATTATGTGTAGACTGAGTCTCATACTTGTATAATATTAGTGGAATCTGGCATATACCCTTATGAGAAATGAAGAATAATATTGTAGCAAGCATTTCATACCACGTGTGATAAAATGACTAAGGAGAGTGGGAGCCAGGTTACTTGAGACAGTAAACATATCCCCGAGTTCCACGGTGTGAGATCCGAGATCTATTGGAAGGGATCTCTTGTACCCTTACTACTTTTGACCGTTTCTTGAGGTTCTAATTCAGTATTTATTACTTTAATCTATTTATCGATGACCCGAAAGATAAATTGAGACTTGAGGGACAAGTCTAAGAAAACAACTGAGTTGAGACTGATAGATTCGAGTTTGGGAAAAGAAAGACCAATTGACATTACATCAGGATTAAATATTTATCGATCGATTTTTTATATTTATCCATGTAGGGATTAAATATATTAGTGAATATAATGTCGAGCATATTTTGGGGATACTTTTGATGAGGAAGTAGCTCGATGGATGTAATTAATTTTGAATTCAGGGTGCAACGAGATTGTATCTTATGATACAAAGATGACCACTCAATTATCTTAACAGGTGCATTGAGCAGTTTTTATATGTAGGTGTTTTCGCAAGTGGCACGACGTCCAACTTTGTGTGAAAGCCTAATAGGGTGATAGTGATGATTGAAAATATATGTCCTCGTGTACAAGTAGGAGATTTTGACTGGTTATGCCCGCGAAGGGGCATCTATGAGATGGTGACCCCATTATCCCATGTTCCAATATCAGCACTATTCAGAGGAAGATCTACTCTATATTGAAGAAAACCAAGTGGACCTTCCACTGGTAACAAAAGAGAGCCACCAAAGGCTACGGGAAGCTGGATTTCACCATATCCATATGGGTTTGGTTATGATCTGAATTCATGCTCTTCATAGAAGAAATACCGAAGTAGTGGTACTTGTCGTCCTCAGAGACACAAGGTGGAGAGGTGATAGATTTATTATTGCAACAATGAAAATGGATCTAGCACGCGGTACACAAATGGTGTATGTCATTCTTGACCTCATGCTTAATATTGAAGATTTTGCAAATCATATTGAATTATCTATATAGACTCATGGTTACCAAGAATGACAGGGAGGAACCAGCAACCTATTAATTACAAGGATGATGGTTGGCTGGTTAACGAACACAAGTTTCACTAATTTCTCTTATAATGTTCAGAATGTAACAGATTACCTGGCAAGCAGGGGAGTAAATGCTATACCAGGAAATAGATTCACAACTGAAGAGCTACAACAACAAAGATGGATATTGAGGCCATCTGTGAGAAGAAACCTTATGACACCTACAAGGGTTGAGACAAGAACGCTACTAGATAGTAGCGTATCTCTGCAATTTGAGGGATACGTCCCTACAGGCGAGAACAGGATAACAACAGTCAATGATGATGATGTGGAGCTTGAAGAAGCTGAGCAAGAAATTCTGACGATATTGACAATAGAGGAACCAGTTTTTCAAGTTATGAAGACAAATCCAGATGCAAAGATCCCCACAAGGAAGACTAAGGGATCGGTTGGATATGACCTATCAATCTATTATAATTATGAGATTCAACCTAGTGGTCGTGCATTAATTGAAACTAGTCTGGCCTTTTCAATCCTAGAAGGTCATTATGGAAGGATAGCACCAAAATCTGGCATTTCATGGAAGAAAGGAATTCATATTGGTGCAGGAGTTTTAGATAATGACTACAGAGGACAAGTATACATTCTTGTATTCATTTTAACTCCAAATATCCTAAAATTATCTCAGGGTGAAGTAGTTGCTCAACTCATTCTGGAGTAAATCAGTACTCCACGACTGCAACAAGTGGAGCAATTATCATCAACAATTCGACAACAGCAAGGCTTTGGGGAATCTAGTACCCAAATAGGCACACCTGAATGGGATGCCTTATTGTATAAACTTTGTCCGCCTCCAAACCCACAACAACCAATTCATGGGGATTCATCTGAAGACGAACAGGAGGTGCCATTTCGGCAATTTCTTAAGCTGGATACATTATTAACACTTCATGATTCTGCGGAATGGATAAATCCATTTGCGGAAGGTGGTGGGTATGACTTGGACAAAGCCAAATTTGATGAATCCGACACTGATGAATCTGATGGTTTTCTATCAACAAAATCAACATTTGATGAAGATGAAGAGGAAACAGATTCTGATATGGGAGAAATGATATTTACCCAGATGGAGGAAGTGGAAATGGATTATCCATTATTCAGAAGTACTATCCTAGCCTCATCAAGAGCGACTTCATCATATAATCTTCCAGAAGATTCAATGATGTGACCACCTCAATATGCACCTGCTTCTAGATCAGCAGCAAGAGCTAATCCTTACAGCAATATGGATTTCACAAATTCGAGAATAGGAAGATTAAGGGAGGGATATAATAATGAACAATGGCAGTTACCCTCAGCTCAACAACAAACATGTGCTTTACTTGTTCTCCCAAATAACATTGGAATGTATAATGATGTTATTTTCAGGTGGGAATCCATAACTACAAATGTAATTGATTCCAAGATCTGGGCTGATAAAAGAGCAAAAGTTCAGTACATTGAAAACCTGCTGGGTGAAATTGAAAAGAAGACCTTCGTACAATGGCGAATGATGTTCCCAGAACACTATGATAAGCTCATAAATTCAGCAAATGAAACACAAAATGTACTATCCCAAATCAGGAGGATAATTACATTAGAAGATCCTACAACAAGGTCTACTACAGAACAGAATCAAGCCTACTTGGACTTAGAAAGGTTGGCATGTCCAAGTACAAAGGAGCTGGTGAGTTATATGAACCAGTACAAGAAACTAGCGGCCAAGACTGGCAGAATGTTTATCAACGAGGAATTATCAAGTAAGTTTTATCGCAAAATGCCTCCTATAATTGGCAACTATCGTGAACAAAAATTTCAGGAGAAGTACAGAGGAAATACTATTGGAGTATTACCTCAAATCCATCATGCTTATCAAGAATTGATGGAAATGTGTAAACAAGCCTCTCTTTAAAGGAGCTTGAAGGATCTACAATTCTGCACACAAATTCCTCTCCCCAATTATTACCAAGGACAGAAGAAATATGGATTGAGGAAGGCACAGAATTACAAGGGGAAGCCTCACAAATCACACGTTCGTGTGATTAAAAGAAAATATCAGAATGATAGAACAAAAGTCAAGAAGTGCAAATGCTATATTTGTGGCAAAGAAGGGCATTTCGCCAAAGAATGCAGAAACAAATCAGGAAATAAAGAAAGAATAGCAATGCTGAAGGAGATGGATCTTCCAGAAGACTTTGATGTTGTATCTGTTGATCAAGAAGAATCTGAGAGTGATGCTATCTGTAGCATGTCTGAAGGAGAACTTGATACCGAGCAGCACTGTAATGCGGTAACAAACATTCTTCCTTCTAAAGAATTTTTATTTGTGATATTTGGAGAAGATCATGGGTGGCAGGTGCAAGTAAACATCCCAGAAGAACAAGCATACTGCAATCATTTATGACAAATGAATAAAGAAGTCCAGACTCTGTATACTGGTTGCAGATTCTGCGGGAGAGAAACACGAATAAGGTCAAGACTTCATTGTGGAGAATGCCACTTGACGACATGTGCACCTTGTGCAGATTATTATCTCAAGATTGAAGTCATGACTGAGCAAGCACCCAATCAGTTTAACGATAAGTCTTTAATCAAAGAGCTATTTGAATATGTTGACTATCTACTTGCAGAAAACAAGCGATTACAGATGGAAATTGATCGACTGAACATGAAGGAGATCAATGATAGTATGTATCAAGAGTTAGCTAAAGACTTGGAGGAACTGAACCTTGAAGATTTAAGAAAAGGGAAGGAGCAGCTAAGCTATATGGAGGAAGCAATTGTGGTCTCAAAAATCAATGACCAATATCATCCAAAACGGATGATCAATCGGCTCTATAACATGATGATAATTCTTGAAATTCCCAATAATGCTCCTATTAAAGTCAATGCAATTTTAGATACAGGTGCAACAACTTGTTGTATTGATAAGAGAGTTATGCCCGAGAAGATACTGGAAGAGAATCCTTACACCATAGTGATAAATGGTGTGAATTCAAGACAAATTGCTAAATGAAAATTGAAAGGAGGACAAATGATCATTGGAGGCAATAAATTCAGAATCCCCTTCACTTATCCTTCCTGAGAAATATGAAAAAAGGAAAAAGATAGTCGACATTGAAGAAAGCGTCATCTAGCAACTTTCCTTCACCTTGAAGGAATTCGAGCTAATCCAGCAAACAAAGGAATCTGACTTCTATTGTAGAAGATACTGGGCAAGGACCAAGAAAAGATTACTTCGTGGCTAAGTCTCATGAGATAGGGAAAGTAAGAAGAGACATCTGGAAAGTCTCTAACACTTTGAGTGACATCTATAGAGACATAAGGCAGATGCCGCTTTAAAAGCATGGTGAGCCCAGTGGAAAGAAGATTGAAAGGACTGAACCCTGGAGAGTCGTCCTTATCAATCATGTGTAGTATAGGTGTAAAGTAAATAGAGTGAACTGTAAAGTCTTATATGATAAGAAAGAGTATCTGATCCGAAGGACTGATGGAACTCAATGAACACATGCTTCGTTTTTTATACAACCTTTATTGATTATATAAGGCTAGGAGTGCCAAGAGGTTTGACACACTTGAGCATCACTGAGCAAGTCATTCCTTCTTAAGTTCCAATTTTCTAGTGTGAAGTTTCTTTGTGAGTGTTCTGCTTGTATGGTCTTTTATAAATAAAAACTCCGGACATCGTTCCTGGTTTTATTTAAAAAAAAAAATCGATCCTCTTTTGGTATCAGACCAAGGATGCAGGGCTAATCTTCTTATTATTCCAGGTGAAAGGTAATTGCTTGAGTAGAAGCAAGAGGCGACGATCAGACTATCGATGACTATGTATTTCTGTGCTAGTCACTTGACATCTGATTTACCCCCCTCCACACATAGGGGTAGCGGTGGGGGGCCGCTAATGTGGCGGTTCCATATTTTTTTTAAGGAGAGTTTTCTTACACTACAAAAAAACTGTTTTTTGGCGACGAAATTTAGCAACGAATTATTTTCGTTGCAAATCTGCAACAAATATAGCGACGAATTTTAGATTTCGTCGCCAATTTGTAACGAAAAAAATTTTCGTCGGAAATTTGCGACGAAAAAGAAATTCGTCGCAAATTTCTGCAACGAATTATGAATTCGTTGCAAAAATTTCTGACGAATTTATTTTTTCGTCGCCAATTTGCGACGGAAATAATTTTCGTCGCATAATTTAGCGACGAATTCAGAATTCGTCGCAGATATTTAATTTATTAAAAATAAAAATAGAAATAAAGGTCTGCTGAACGAGAATATTTTTAAATATTTTGCAACGAATCAGTGAATTCGTTGCAAAATAGCAACGAATCCAAGATTCGTTGCAAATTTAATATTAAAAAATAAATTAACGTTATAAAAAGTTTAAAAAAAAATTAACAGCGTTGCAACGAATCCCGGATTCGTTGCAAACATTTGCAACGAATCCCGGATTCGTTGCAAAATTAATATTAAAAATTAAATTAACGTTTTAAAAAGTTTAAATTTTTTTTTTTAAAAATTGCAACATTTGCAACGAATCCAGGATTCGTTGCAAAATTAATATTAAAAATTAAATTAACATTTTAAAAAGTTTAATTTTTTTTTAAAAAAAATTGCAACGTTTGCAACGAATCCGTGGATTCGTTGCAACGTATTCGTTGCTAAATTAAAAATATTAACGTTTTAAAAAATTTATTTTTTTTTTATAAAAAACTTGCAACGAATCCAGGATTCGTTGCTAAATTAAAAATACAAAAAAACTTAACATTTTAAAAAGTTGGATTTTTTTTTTTATAAAAAGTTTGCAACGATTCTTTGGATTCGTTGCAAATTTTATTTCATTTTACCCGATGCCCTAATCTTCGTCGGCCGACGCGCCGCCGCCTGCGTCAGCGCCGCCGCCATGGCAGGCGCGCCTCGTCGCCCGCGTGCCCCCGGCCGGCGTGGCGACCCGGCCGCGCTCCTAGCCCATGCCGGCCCGACCCGCCGCCGGTCGCGTGCCCCTGGGCCGCGAGCGTCTTCCGGCCGCCTCCTGCCACGGCCCTCGGCGCCTCCTGCCTCCACTGCCCGGCCGCGCCTCCTGCCTGCAGATCGCTACATTCACTAGTAAGAGAAATCTAAATATCTATTAATTAATTTTTGATGGATCCTGCACAAAAATTTCCGTTGTTTAATTAGCTAGTAAATAATTTCTATACTTCTACCATTTTTTCTAAATCATTAGTTTCATCATCTTTGATTGCTTAATTTTTTTACTTGTTTCATCACCATCATTTTTTGCTTAATTTACTTATTAAGCCTTCACATTAACCATGATGAAAATCTGCACTGTCAAAAAGGTAAATGGTGGATGTTAGTGAAAGACTAGCTTAAGACCTTTTGAACTGAAGTGGAAGAACAATTTAAGGAATATGCTGCTAATATAATCAACAAGTTGGTGAAAGGTAAGAGCCTGAGTCAGGATATTCATCTAAATTCACCCATGACCTTCACCTAGATGTAATATGTATCATGATCGCTTTTTTGATATTCAATCGTCAAAGTTAGACACTACCCCATTAGTCAACTTGACACCTAATTTGACTTTCAGTTAGACTTAAATATATTTTTTGATTGGGTTGCTAAGATTCTTTGACTGGTATGAACCTGACTGAACGAGCAGGATTTATAAAGATTAAATTCATAGGTCCGTTGAAGAAGTACAAGAAGAATGTTCAAGATCAATATATTGCAAACAAGGAACAACTTATCACATATTAGGTAAAACTGAAATGGATATTGAATAGGAGGTCTGTCTCCTTTCACTTCAAATATCAATAGTACATTATATGGATCAATCTAAAACAATCATCCCTAAGCATGATTAGTATTTAAGCAACTTTGATAACTTCACATAAACATTCACATACACCATCAGAATCTGCAACCCATTACAACTGTTGTCTTTCGTCGGTTATGTTTAAAGATTGTTAAACATAGTGAATTTATATGTGAACTAACTGTATATTTGTATTATTGTAATTTCTAGGAGTTTATATTAATATAATTGATTGAAAACAGACATAATGCAGCGTGAAAGAAGTTGGATGTATAATAGGAATTTACCTGAACGTCGGGGTTTAACTGATGAATTTATGAGTGGGTTGCAAGAGTTTTTAAATTTCGCAGCTAGTAATGTTGAGTTTATGGATGGTAATCAGATAAGGTGTCCGTGCAGAAAGTGTCGCAATGGTAGATTTTTACCGTCTAGCAAAGTTTGAGCATCTTTGTAGATTTGGATTCGCTGCAAATTATATGGACATGTCATGGTGAACCATTTATATCGATGAAGTTTATGATAGACACAACACACAAGTCTCTAGGGATCAAAGTGATTATAATCAATTAAATCCATATCGGAGGATGATGTAGCGGCCCGAATTTGATTCCCCAATCACAAGGTGCAACTTGAGTTGTCCTCCAACAATTGAGCAAATGTTTACTAATGCATCACCCTTGGAAGAGGTGCAAGTAACAGATATCGGTCAGAATATGAATAATGAAGCATATCTCAAATTTCAGGAGGTGTTGAGTGCTGCAGATGCACCTTTATGGGCTGGTTGTGAGACTCACACTAAACTATCGTTCACCGCAAGAATGTTGAATGTCAAGGCAGAGCATAATGTATCTGAAGAGTGTTTTAATAATTTTGTTCAAGCTTTTGAAGAGGCATTTATGATCATATCTTGCCAATGATTTATGCAGTATATGAAAAACGATGAAAGAATTAGGTCTCCCAAAGTGGAAAGAATTGATGTGTGCAGAGATGGTTGTATGTTATATTGGGGAGATGATGCAGATGTGGATGTTTGTAAATTCTGTAATCAAGATAGGTACAAGAGCACTAGTAGAAGGCAGCAACGACGTAAATCATATAGTCAGTTGTTTTATTTGCCTTTAACTCCTAGGTTACAAAGGCTTTATGCATCAAAGACAACTGCTGAACACATGACTTGACATGCAAATCATCGAATGTAAGAGGGACTAATGTGTCATCCATCGATGCAGGCGTGGAAAAATTTTGATAGAACATATCCCGATTTTGCGAAGGAGACTCAAATATTAGGTTAGGTATCCGTGGCTTGACGGATTTGCTCCATTTGGTAAATCAGGAAGACACTACTCTTGTTGGCCAGTTATATTAACTCCGTATAATCTTCCGCCTGGGATGTGCATGAAAACACCGTATATGTTTTTAACATTGGTTGTGCCTGGCCCAAAAAATCCGAAGAAGTTAATAGATGTTTATATGCAACCATTGATTGCGAGCTAAAACAACTATGGGATGAAGGTTTTCCTACATACGACGCTCATATACTAATCGGATGTTTGTAATGAAGGCTGCTCTTCTTTGGACCATAAATGACTTTCCGGCTTATGGTATGCTATCAGGTTGGAGTACTGCAGGGATCTTAGGATGCCCAATATGTATGGAGAGATCAAAGTCGATTAGATTGAAGCATGGTAAGAAGCAAGTTATTTTGATTATCGTCACAATAATTTTACCACTAAATCATAATTTGGAAGGAATAAAGATGAATTCACTAGGAATCGAATTGAAAGAACACCTCGCCATTGAGATCGGTCAAGATATTTGTCTGAGTTCTTCACTTTCCATCTGTTATTGAAGAGCCACATGGTACAACTTATGAATATGGAAGCAACCATAAATGGACCAAACGGCAGTATATTTTGGGAGTTACCGTATTGGTTTAGTAATTTGATTCATCATAATCTCGATGTTATGCATATTGAGAAGAATATTTTTGATAATCTGATAAATACAGTGATGGATATCACCGGAAAAACAAAAGATAATCTGAATGCAAGAAAAGATATGCGACTCATTTGCAAACGACCCACCCTTGATGTTGATGAAAATAGTAGAGGACCAAAACCAAAGGCAGTTTATACATTGAATAAGGAACAGACGTGTTGTTTGTGAATGGTTGAAGTCATTGAGATTTCCTGATGGGTATGTTTCTAATCTTGGGAGATGTGTCGATATGAAGGAATGCAAATTGATGGGTTTGAAAAGCCATGATTGTCATATATTCATGGAAAGACTTATTCCTATTGCCTTTAAAGAACTCTTACCGAATTTTATCTGGGGTGCCATTACAGAGTTAAGTATTTTTCTTCATGATATACGCTCAGCTTTTGGGATATTCACACATGGAGAAGTTAGAGAGAGACATTCCAATCATTTTGTGTAATTTAGAAAGGATTTTTTGATTGATGGAACATCTTTTGGTTTACTTACGTATGAGGCTAAAGTTGGAGGACGATTCATTATCGATGGATGTATCCTTTTGAAAGGTATAATTGTGATATTCTATACTTCATTAATATTGCATAAAAATGTTTAATTTGTTTATAAATTCATTTCTAATACAATTTGTTATATTACAATCGATTCTTATATCATTTGAAGAAAAAATGAAAAATAAGGCACATGTTGAAGCCTCTATTGTGAATGTATATTGTGGAGGAAGTAACAACTTTGCATCATATTATTTTGAGCCTCACGCTCGACCAAAAGACGGAATCCGGAAGGAATGATGAAGGTCTGTCGATCCCAATTTGAATTCATTCTCAATTTTTAATTATCTTGGTGACCAAGTGGGCCAGTAAAGCAACGATACTTAATCGATCAAGAATGGCGACGGCCCGGACATATATTTTACTTAATTGTCCAGAAGTATTGCCATATTTCGAGTTAGTATATATTTCCTATTTCTTCGTCAAGTGTTAATTTGTTTATGTTATAATACAATTTTTTATTATAGGATTTTCCAAAACTTATACTCTGAAATCCCGACACGTGACTTTGATCACTTCGCATGATCGAGAATTTGCACCATGGTTCAAATCATATGTAAGCAGTTTTAATTACCTCATTTTTGTTTACACATATCTTAACTTTTAAATAAATATCATTTTCATTTGAATATAGGTTTATGCTAATCAAACTCACGTTGAGCAAGAATTGCTAATCCATCTATCATGGGGTCCAAAAGCTATGGTACGCACTTGGCCAGCATATTTCATAAACGGATATAATTTCCACACTCAAGAATATGAACATGGAAAGAGTACAATGAATAGTGGAGTATGTGTTCAGTCTTCCAATGATGGAGGTGCAAGCAATGAATTTTATGGTTTGCTGGATGAAATTATAGAGATTGATTATCCTGGTCCAGAAATGCGAGTTATCTTATTTATGTGTCGCTGGTTTGACTCCATCAGAGGGATGAAGGTGCATCCATAGTATAATTTGGTTGAAATAAATCATAAAAGATTTTATAAGAGATATGAACCATTTATTTTGGCACAACAAGCGATTCAAGTTTTCTATGCTCCATATCCTAGTTTGAGGCGTGACAAAATGAATGGTGGGTCGTTTAAAACAAAAGCACGGAAAAAATCAAGAGCCGCAAGACATTGCATATCAACAAGACAAAGTTACAAATATGTTTCATACCGAGGAATATATAATTCCAACGTTATGAGATCCCAGCGGAGTAGTGATAAACGTGGATGCAACTGAAATTGATGATAATGATGAGGAGGAGGAGGGGGACGAGGAGGAGGGGGACGAGGAGGAAGAGGAGGAGGAGACCGAGGATGAGGATACTGATGAGGATAAGGAAGATGATAATGAGGACTTTGAAATTTGACGTCTAGGGTAAGTTTTTTTATATATAATTTTAGTTTTAAACTATAATTTTACAAATTTTCTTAGCTCAATTATTTGTTTATATAATGTCTCATTGTTAAATTTATATCTTTTGTCTCTGTATGTTTTGTATTTTTGTTCTTATAGGTTATCAATGGTGAAATCATGATCGCGATCTCTGTATCTTCATTATGCATATTGTAAGTTTTTCATGTTCTTCATTAAGCATAAAAGTTTTATTTTCTTTATTCTAATTTTGTTTTTGGTTGATAGTTTGGCGTGGTGGAAGACGATAGAGAGTACTAGTAGTGGCGATGATCCACCGCGGCAAAGACTATACCTACTTGCCCTCGATCTTCTGGACCTTCACATGATCGATCGCCAAGATTATCTCATTCGCCCTTCCCATTGGCCTTATTCTGTACACGGACACTCCTCTACTGAGAACATCGAACGTCGACCATATATATTTCCGATGGGAGATTCGTAAGTAATATAAGTATTATAATTTTTAAACTATGTTAATTATTTATTCAATTTTTTTTCACTTTATCATAGGTTTGAAAATTCTGTACCTGTTATTCGCGAGATCAATAAAATCGTGAATAACTATTGGAGAGGAGATTCTTTGTCATACTCGAGCACGCCAGGACCTACAAAAGAATTATGGTGGTGCGAGTTTCAGGTATAATTGATTCATTTTATATATTAAATAAGTGATTATATAATCAATTGTTTTATTTCCATCTCAGCGGAGATTTATTTGGGACCCTACTCAAGACTTGGAAGTTAAAAGAATTTTTAAAAAATGTGCGATATCATATCCTGGCATGTATTGAGTCATGCCAAATCTACTAGAAAACAAAATTGAGTAAAATCTCCAATTATTGGCAATCGATGAGAGCAAAAAGAAGTCAATGTAATAAATTAAATCAAGCTTGTAATTGAGACTTATCTCGCAACATATGCGAGAGGATCTATAAATATCGAGGAGCATTCACTATTTGATTATTATTTTATTTCTAACATTCTTATATTTAGTCTAAGGAATTGGGAAAGGAGCGAATTTATAGATACTTTACGTTCGCACTTTCAAAAAAAGATAAGACTTGAGTGGAGATAGAGCTCGGCGATTAAGGTTTGAATTAATCTTTAAACTTACTTTATAACTTTAATTACATTAGTTATGTAAATGCTCTGATTTAAATTTTAATTTTGTGTAGGAGAGATATGATCGATTATCCTCATCTCGGAGAATTTTGAGAGATAGCGGTGATCTTGAGGATCTGAGCCATCTGTTAGTAATAATTTGGATTTATGGCTTGAGGCGAGTGGAGGATCAAAAGGATATTAGGTATGGGTTCTCTGAGCAGAATGCATAATGCTCCTCGTAGATCTATTTCTTCTACTCCACGCAGATGGCAATGATACATAACTTAAGCGAGGAGGTTAGCAATTTGAAGGGCATAATACATGAAAGAGATCGGAAATCCTAGAAATACAACAACAAAACTCACAAAGGATCAAGAAATGATAGAAATCGGCGACAACAAGCCTTTCTTATCGACATTCGAGATTTAGTTCTGGTCCAAGTCATATTCCTTCGAGTCTTGACGATGATGGTGGCAACGATGATGATATTGTATGCATGTTTTTAATTAGTACTTTTAAAATTTTTTAGTTTATTGAGTTTGTTTATTTTGCTTTAAACAGGAATGATCGATGAAGTTAATCCCTATGGCGGTTTTCTACCTGCACATCATTGTAAGTCTTTGCATATTTATTTTCGTGTTAGTATATAGTTTTTTTTAATGTATGATACTTTTTTTTTGTTTCTTTTCTAATGCAGGTAGAAAAATGTCGGCATAGCTTACCAGATTCTTTTTTCTTTTTTCTTTCCTATGTGTTTAGATCTTTTGTATACATTGTTATTTGAATATCAGAACTATGTTGATGTTTGAAATATTGTAGAACTATGTTGATGTTTGAAATGTTGTAGGATATAACTTTTTATTTAGAATGTTGTATTGTTCTTAACTGATTGTGTTGCTTTGTATTTATTTGGATATGATTGAATATTATTTTGTTCTATTGAATGTGTGTGTGTTTTGTTTGTATTGAATGTATTTATTTGGATATTAGAACTTTTTGTGTTTTGTTGTATGTGTGTGAAAATTTGTATATACGATAGAATATCGAAACGGATGAAATCTGTTAAAAAAAATTTTATTTAGCGACAAATTTAGCGACAAAAATATAAATTCGTTGCAAAATTCTGAGAAATCTGCGACGACTTTTGCGACGAATTAAATTTTCGTCGCAAATTAGCGACGAATTTAGCAACGAATCCAACTTGCGACGAATTTTGCGACGAAATTGGCGACGAAAATTAAATTCGTCGCAAATTTTTGCAACGAAAAAAATTAGTCGCAAAATATTGAACTTTGCGACGAATTTAGCGACGAAATTTGCGACGAATTTGTATTAGTCGCAAATTTACCAACGAATTTCTTCTTTCGTCGCAAAAATTTCCAACGAAAAAATTAATTCGTCACAAAATTTGGTTTTTGCGGAAATTTAGCGGCGAAATTTACAAATTTGTATCGGTCGCCAATTTTCCAACGCAATTTCTTATTTTCGTCGCAAAAATTACCAGCGAAAAATTAATTAAATCATGAATTAGCGACGAATTTTTAATTCGTTGCAAATTTTTGCGACGAAAATTGCGACGAATTTTTGAAATCTTGGTAACTTCTGCAACAAAATTAGCAACGAAATTTTAAATTCGTCCCTAATTTTCGTCGCTAAAATTCGTCGCAAAAATTCGTCGCTAATTTTGTCGCTATTATTTGCGACGCTTTATTCACAACAAAAATATTTTTGTCGCTAAATTCGTCGCTAATTTATTTTACAACGAATTTTATTTTAAAATTCATCGCTAATGACTGTTTTTTTTGTAGTGTTATGTAAGAATTGTATGTGAAGGTACGACTTACAAAGGCAGATAACTCTCGAAGAACTCTCGTACTTGATGAGTAAAACAAGGAACAATCGTTGTCACCGGACTAAATATTACGATGTTGTAGTACTGTGGTGGAAATTCAAATTAATCCTCATAACTTACATGTTGACTGTGAGCTTTTCGAGAGGATTATAATTTGTAACAAAGTTCCAGAATAGAACAGTGTAGAGAATATCTATGCATTATCTATATTCCATGAAGTATATTTTAATTTCCTCAATTTATTTTTCATAAGTATTATTTTCTTTAGAAAGATATTTCTGTTGTAAAAAAAAAAAACTGGTTAGCCTTCAAAAAGTTTTTAATATATACCTAATGGATAAAATAGGCTAAAAGTGAAGCAAGTAAACCTCCGCTTTTCGCTGCCGCTGCTTTCTACCGCGAAGCTAGCGAAAGTACAGATTCTCCTTCAGGAGCACATCTTCTGTTCTCTTCGACTTCTGGTCAACCTCTGTTCCCTCGGATAGTACGTCGACAACTGCAGTAACCTCTCAACTTAGACTTGGCCTGTGATGCCGCCGTCCATGGCTTCAGGGATGCCATGGACTCAGGAGCTCGATCATCTTCTGTTCTTCCATTACTTGCACAGTTCTCAGGCACACCCTACTCGACCTACTTTGAATTTGAGGCCCAAATTAACTGTTTACTCCTGTGCCTCCGTCTGGGATACGCATATTTTTCTCGATGGGAGTAATTTGATACTTTCTGAACGTCGATGTGCATTCCCAGCAGTTGTTTATTTATTTTTTTCCAAATGGAAAAAAAAAATTAATCACTGGAGAAGGTTTCAGGGGCGGAACTTTCGGCTGATACTAGTTGGCGGCCGTCATGCGTGAGGAATCTAGATACGAATTTAGGAACAACTCGCTCAATTCATGAAGTGCAAATAAGTTAAGGCAGATTAAAGTATGTGAGGCAAGTCAAATACAGTAGTGAACTAATTAGAACAGGTGGTTTGATTCCCATGTTGCAGCTGGCAACTTCTAACACTAACATTTAGCATCGATCTGTACGTATTACCAAAAAATAAAATAAAATACACAACCATGAAATCATGATCCAGGACTTGGGAGAACGGCATTAACTTGGTCAATTTACAAAGTTTCACATGTACGAAACATGTTCTTCTAACCATCAAATTAACCGAGCCTTAGCAAATCACTATAGCTTAGCATTTTTGCAATTCCTGAGGGTGCATTTCATTAGGGATTATTTTTCATTATCTTTATTATCCATCTATTATCAATAAAAATTTTATTTTATTTATAATTTGAACGATTATCAAATCATGATGGATGCTCACCACATCATGTCACGTCAACAAAAAAATTATACATGGGAGAATTAAAAAACCTTCAAGATGTTTATTTTTCTTGATTCTCTTGATTATGATTTTTTTTTCTAAAAATACCCTATGATTTTTACCATTTAGAAAAAAACTATTCTTATCAATTTATCAAATAACAATATAGTCGGTTACTGGTCGGCCACCACCGATCATCGATCGGCCGTGGACGTCGATCATTAGCCGACCACACGTATCGGCCGATCATTGGCCGTCGATCGCCACCGCACCGCCAACCGCGCCGATAAGCTTTCGCCATCGCCATTGGCCGACCATCGCCGACCGACGGCGATCGATAATCAACGATCGACTATCGACGCCGGCGACCGATCGTGTCTTGCGACTTGTGTCCGCTGGCCAAAGTATCGACGACTCAATCGGCCGATGGTCGATCGGGCGACCGATTGACGATCGATGACCAACGATCGACGATCGATTGGTGATCAGCGGTCGATCGACGATCGACGCCCGACGACCAGCGATCGACCGACGACCGATCGACCGCCGTCAAACCATGGAATGTATAATTTAGAAAAATATTAAATTAGATGATACAAACAAATTTTGGTTGCATTATTTCGGATTGAAATAAATAATATTTGATAATGTTTCATTCCTCGTAATCTTGATAATGTAATTACCTAATAATCACGTTACTAAAATTATATATTATAACTTAAACCAAATCGCAACCTAAATATTTTATTCAAGAAATTACGTCTGAGATACATTTGTCTCGCTTACAATTGTAGGGTAATTTGAACGAGAACGCATGAAAGAGCATCGATTATGTTCTTAATTTCAGGTAAGTATTTTTTTTTCTATATTTGGCCCAAGCAAAACTCCTCCGGTGACTGACAACGACACCCCCATCGAATCAGAATCTTTTTTTCCTTCTTAGGATAGAATCAGAATTCAGAATCATCCTATTTCCCTGCAGGCCTCGAGCTGGTAGTGTCGTAAGGTCTAAATTCTATAAAGATCCTTCCGCCGCATCTGCCCCCGACATTCCACTGAAACCCTAGCCCCCGCCAACCCACCCCAAATGGACGCCGTCGCTGATCCACCGGTGCGCGAATTGGAGGCGGCCTCCCTCTCCGTTGACCCCGCCCTGGAGCTCTCTCGCCCCCGCACCTTCATCGAGTCGATCGTCGCTGGCGCGATCGAGGACCTCGCCGGCAGGAAGGTCGTCGTTGGCGGTTGGGTCAAGACCGGGCGCGAGCAGGGGAAGGGATCCTTCGCGTTCCTCGAGCTCAACGACGGCTCCTGCCTCGCGAACCTCCAGGTGATCGTCGACGCGGCGGTGTACCCTTTGTCACTGCTGGTACCCACCGGCACCTCCGTGCTGGTCGAGGGCGAGCTCAAGAAGCCGCCCGAGGGTACTAAGCAGAGAGTCGAGCTCAGGGTGGAGAAGGTGCTCGAGGTCGGGCCGGTGGATCCGGCGAAGTATCCCCTCCCAAAGACGCGGCTTACGCTCGAGTTTCTTCGTGATTTCGTGCATTTCCGCGCCCGCACCAACACGGTATTCAATTTATCATCTTGTTTTTTTTTCCTCTCTCTCTCTTTCCTGTTCCAGTGTGTACTCGAGTATGGACATTTAAAATCCATCCATACCAGGTTCTTGTAGCCGAGTCCAAATACGATAGCCGTGGGTAGGCATCTCTTTGGGTGCACAATTGCATTAAAATACAAGATTTCGACCTCAAGAAGGCATATGTTTAAGAGATCCAATTTCAGGATTTCAAAGTTGGAAGAAAGCAATTTTCTACTGAGTGGAGGATTTTACCAGGATAGGTTTCAGTCCTTTCCCTTGTGAATGTACAATGGGATGACCGGAAATCAGGTAAACTAAAGATGCCTGAGACCTTCACAGCTTCTCGCAACTTCTTCCATCTCATGGACATACGTCGCCGACTGAAATTGAAGAATTTGTACTTGTTCTCTGGATTTGGAAGTTCATAACCATCTGAAATGGCCTCAACTATCTTAGCTGCCTGGAGTTGGAAGTTCATAACCAACTGAAATGGTCTTACTATTTTTTATTTTATTTTTTTAGCTCTCGGGGCTAACCCAGTTGGTAAGTGCACAGGGGTAACTCTTAAATGGGCAGGGATCAATTCCTGAGGAGTTCACTGCTTTGGGCTATTGACGGATCCCCTCCTGTGTACTTGCCAATTGAGTTCTTGACTTACCTCCTACACCGGTAGGGGCAGT
Source organism: Wurfbainia villosa (assembly GCA_025175895.1). Taxonomy (NCBI): domain Eukaryota; kingdom Viridiplantae; phylum Streptophyta; class Magnoliopsida; order Zingiberales; family Zingiberaceae; genus Wurfbainia; species Wurfbainia villosa. The sequence goes on along the minus strand of CM046004.1, from coordinate 95,211,073 downwards.
CGGAGGGAACCGCTAATGCAGTGTTTTTTTTTTTTTTTCCGAGTATGGACATTTAAAAACACATTAATGCCTATATACCTGTCTGAAATTTTGTTTTTATTGGTTGTCATATTAAGCAGAAAGTACCAATTTTTTTCTCGATTACCCTATTTATAGAATGTGTTTCTCTGTTAATTGCTCCATTTTGATGTTCTTGTTATTTGTTCCCAATAAATTGTTGCAGATATCTGCAATTGCTCGAATTAGAGATGAGCTGGCGTATGCAACCCATACATTCTTCAGGAAAAATGGATTTCGGTACATACATACTCCTATAATAACCACGAGTGATTGTGAGGGAGCTGGTGAGATGTTCCAAGTTACCACGCTATTTAGTGATGCTGAAAAGTTGGCGAAAGATTTGCAACAGAATCCTCCACCATCAAAATCTGATGTTGAGGCTGCTAAGCTTCTTGTCAAAGAAAAAGGAGAAGTTGTTTCAGTAGTAAAATCATCAAACGCTAGCAAGGATGAGATAGTTGCTTCTGTTGCTGAGCTAAACAAGGCAAAGGAAAATGCATCAAAGCTTGAAGAAAGATTTAATTTGAAACCTGGGCTTCTTCAGAAGGATGGAAAGATTGATTATGCAACTGATTTTTTTGGGCGGCAAGCTTTTCTTACAGTGTCTGGCCAACTTCAGGTTGAGACATATGCTTGTGCTCTTGGAAATGTGTATACCTTTGGTCCAACTTTTCGAGCAGAGCACTCACACACATCACGGCATTTGGCTGAATTTTGGATGGTTGAACCAGAGATAGCATTTGCCAATCTGGAGGTATAATATTTGAATATTTTGTTATTCTAGTGATGGAAACTTGATGTTTTTGCAGTCGAGTGCTAATCAGTAGTGTTCTTACACAGGTTTGATATTTGTTTCTAGTTCTGCTTGTTGCTTATTATTGCAGTAAAGTTATATATAGAATCTAGATTCTAGTGAGTTGTAATTTCTTTACTGCAGGATGATATGAACTATGCTGAGAACTATGTGAAATTTCTTTGTCAATGGTTACTTGATAATTGTTTGGAAGACATGGAATTTATGGTCAAGAACTATGATAAGACAGCTATAGAGCATTTGAAGCTTGTTGCATCTATGCCATTTGAGCGCGTTTCATACACCAAAGCTGTAGAGCTTCTAGGCAATGTGACAGACAGGAAGTTTGAGAACAGGGTGGAATGGGGAGTTGATTTAGCTTCAGAACATGAAAGGTACAAATTACATTGCTGCAAAGCATATTTAAAGTTGTCTGGAAGGTTCGAAGGGTTGATTATCTGTTGCATTATTTAGGTATTTGACAGAGGTGATATTCAAAAAGCCAGTCATTGTATATAACTATCCAAAAGGCATTAAAGCATTTTATATGCGGCTCAATGATGATCAAAAGACAGTAGCAGCTATGGATGTGCTTGTGCCCAAGGTATGCCCTCCATTTGGTGCATTTTTTTTTCCAACTGAAACTTTTCCTCCTGATAGTGTGTGCCATTCACCTATTTTTATTTTATTTTAAAGTTCTCTTGCAATCACATTCATGTTATTGGTAAATTTCTTGTTTTTAGGTTGGTGAACTGATTGGAGGTAGCCAAAGAGAGGAGCGTTTAGAGGTCCTCACTAAAAGGTACAGATTGTAAAATTTAAATATTCAGTTGTATTTAGCTGTGGTCAACTTTGGGGTGTATGCTGGAACATTATGTGTGATATTTATTTCTTCCTTTTTCATTTAAAATTTATCACGTATACATTTGTTTCTATAAAATCATGATTCCAAAGAATTTGGATCGGAGGCAAGAGCCAACTCCATTAATCATGTTGGATGCATCACTGGACATGAGATCTGTCAGGGTTATTTTTCAGTGTTGAAGTCCCATAATCACTTTCTATTGTTGACGAGGAAATTCAAAATTTTAGGCAAAATTAGAATGTCCCTCCAATTTTCTTTCTCGGATAATTACTCCCTATTGTTGGACTACGTGTCATGCTTTGAAATTACTATGCAAGTATATAAGTGAGAAGTTATGTTTGCATCACGACTGACTGGATTCTTCAGCGAAGTCATGTTGGCAGCTGGCCAGAATGTTCTTCCACTTTTAGATTGTTTACTTGTTCTCTTCATTTGTTTTGTTGAAGTTTATTTGGCCTTATTTTATCTTCTTTTTCAGAATTGAAGATTCAGGGTTGCCTCTTGAGCCTTATGAATGGTACCTAGATCTCCGACGGTTTGGCACCGTCAAGCACAGTGGATTCGGCTTGGGTTTTGAACGCATGATTCTTTTTGCCACTGGCATAGACAACATCAGAGATGTCATACCTTTTCCAAGATATCCAGGAAGGGCTGATCTTTGATTATGCCATTGTCTTCTCTCACTGGTATCATCATTGCGTATAGTTAGTTATTTAAATGGATGGATATTATATGTGCCTAGCATAGGGAAATCTCATACTAAACCTAAAAATAGATTTTTATCTTCATATCAATTTCGATATGCTGATTTTTTTTTTTTTCTTATCAGTCGTTGGATTCGTCTGGTCTGTTTATCCTAATTCAATTTTAACTAAAGCTTGTTGCCATTTATTCTTAGTGCTATATGAATGCATGCATCTGCTGTGTCACGTACTTAGTCGTGAAACTTCTGGCTGTTGTTTGTTGAAAACATCAAAACATACATACTCCTGGAAATAATGGAGCTCTGCAACTTGCACCGCATGCTACAGCACCGTCCAAACCAAACTGTCGTATCTATTAATTCATTTAGTTTGATTCTGATTTCGACGGTGCAAACTGTATTTAGTCAAATGGAGCTTGCCAACTAGTTCAACTACAACGATCATGAGGAATAGAAGCTTGATGAATCTTATTTGTGCAACTTTCTGCATAGCTTGATGAATCTTATTGGTGCATATAATCGTGTCATATCATTTTCATCATCATGAGTGGGCATGGAATTTCTTATTGTCAGCCTTGGTATAACCTGATGATGACTGCTTGAAGTATTTCTTCGTTTATGCCGCCCTGCCATCTCCGGCTGAGTGGGGGTGGCTGCTTTTTCATTAGGTGATCCTCAATGACTTCCACTGCTTGCGTGAAGAGTGCATGTATCTCTTTCTCATTTCCCCACCCTGATTCTGACCGCCTTAATTATCTTCCCCATTATCTACAGTGGAATAATCTCATGGAATTGAAAGAACATAGAATTTTGCTCACATTTTCATTTTGCTCTTCAGAGTTTGCAAAATTGTTTCACCTCTCTTGTTTGGAAATTGGATTAGGCAAAGGGTCGCAGTTTGACGAGGTTTAATAGGAAATTTTATTTATTTATTTATTATCTTTGAGGTTAAAATTAAAAAAAAAAACCAAGAAAAAAGATGAGTGTAGACGCCACGTCATGGCAATGAATTATATGATGTGACTTTCTATTGTTCTATTTATTATTTTCCTTGACCACGTGATTTTTTCTAATTTTTTAAGTGGAGAAAGTTTCAAAGAGATTGGGTTTCTGGCTGTAATCTAGCCATTTTTATCTGTTAGCAAAAACGACTGGAATCAGACCGGTTGATTGGACCAGAAATTCAATTTTTCTTCTATAATTTGCTCTTTTTTTTTTTGCCCCCCATTTTACCCAATTACGCCTTCATACTTGGGCTCTGATTTTAACGTGAACGCACTGAAAAAAAAAATCAGATATTTATGACATTAAATGTTTGTTTGTTATGCCCAAATTGTATTACTACAATTAAATGTTTGGATTAGTTAATAAAAGATTTTCCAGACTTTTATTCTTATATAAACTTAGAAAGGTAGTTTTAATAAATAATAAAATTATTGTCATGATCTAAATATTAAACGAATTTGAGTTACTAAAACAGGCTCTAAATTTTTGAAAAATAATTTTTAAAAAATCATAGAAGCGTGATTAAATCGATTATTTAATTTAACGTGATTTTCAAAAGCAAATACCAAAAACGTAAATTCGTCTGAACTGTCCGCGCCTCCTCCGTGACGCTCTGAGTCACCGCCGCGCCGTCCGTCCACCGCCGGACCGGGCGCGATCGACGCACAACTCGCGCGCGGTCCGGCGGTGATCGGTTTTCGGCCGGTTAGCGGTCAGAATCCGACGCAAACCGGCCAGAAACGATCGCTTCACGCGGCCATTGCCGACCGCGATCGGGCCGGAATTCGACGCCGGACGGACCGGAAGCTGACTCCAGTCCGTCCGGTGTTGGATTTCGGTCACAATTCGGCCGGAATTCGGCCCGCATGCGGCCGAAATCGGCCGCCCGCAATTCAGCCCGTCGACGGCCGAATGGCGCGCCGCCGTTATCCGACGGACCGGCACGTCGACGCCGGCCTGTCAGGCGCCGCCGTGAGACGAATCGTGGCCGAAATCGGCGCCGAATCGGCGGCCGATTTGGCGACATGCGGCGGATTCGGCCAGTGCACCGAATCCGAGCGCCGGACGAGCGGCGTGCCATCCGTCCGATGCGGTTCGGCCGCAATCGCCCGCTGCGCCCAAATCGGTCGCCGATTGCGGCCGATTTTGCGGTCGACCAAATGGTGACCGGCCGATTAGATCGGACTGACCAGCGTCGTCTTCCGGTCCGTCCGGCGTCGGATTCCGATCGCAGTCGGCGGAATCCGTCGATCCGATCGCATGGCCGACGATGGGCGACGCGCCCGCTGCCGCAAGCGCGTGTGTCGTTCGGTCGGTTTGCGTCGGTTCCGGCCATGCCGGCCGGAAACCGGTCATCGTCGGACCGCGTGCGAGTCGGGCGTCGATCGCGCCTGGTTCGGTGGCCGGACGGTGCGGCGGTGACGGCGGCAACGACGGTGAGTCGGCACGTCGCGGAGGAGGCGCGGACGGTTCAGTCGCGCGACAGAAGATTTTTCTATATATATATATATATATATATATATATATATATGACTTGTACTTCCACGAATCATCCGTTAAGGCCATTAGATATTGGTCCTAAAATTCCGTGTGGCGTTAGCTTATTGGATCATGTCTATTTACTATTTAATACACCTACAGATTTAAATAACTCAAAAGATTGGGATCAACCTTTTGTTTTAAAATGGTTGGAAGAAGTCAAATAAAATTTCGATTTAGTTGAATTTAATATTTTAATTATTGACTTTTTTTTTTTAATGACATCAATCAATTCAAAGTGAGTCTCATGAATTGATAGAGATCATTAGATTGACGATTTTAATTTTTTACAGATTCAAATTGAGTCCTTCAATCCTCGATTCTTTTTTTTAATATTTTTTTATAATTTAAATATCTAAATTTTTAATTTAATTATTTTTTAATGAATAATTTAATATCATAAAAAAATTTCATCAAATCACAGGATAAATAGTATAGACAAAACCAACGGTAGAAATAATTTGAGCTCTTATCCTAACTCAAATTCAAAAAAATTTAAAAAATCTAACTCTTACCTAAGAATGATCCATTATTTATTAACTGAAATCGATAAATTATTATTTTTAATTAATTGAGCCGATAGAATTTTTAAATAAAAATAAATTAATCGACTGATATTATAATATCAATCGACTGATGCTAAATATCATTCGATCAATACATAAAAGTATAATTTTACAAGATTGATAGATATTATAATATCAATCGATCCATATTCCTAAATAAATTGAATCAAATTTCTAATTTAGATCGATTGTATTAATTTAATCGAATGTTTTACACATTTGTGTAGGGATCTTTTGCGAAAAATAATAGCGGAAATTTAATCCCTCCAGAGATTCATGTGTATACATAGTATCGTAATTGTTCTTACAACGACATCTAGTTGAGAGATTACTCTTTATGCATAGCTCTTCGCAATCCCAACGACAACTTTTTGTAATGGATCTCAGTGCGATTAGGTTGATTGTATCTCTATGGTATCCACACGAATACTTTTTTAGAGAATCAAAGTCTTTGGTTGTGGTATCAACCACCCAAAAGACTTTCGGCCAAAAGAGAGAGGAATAGAGATGTTCGACCAAAAAGATGAGAAGAAGAAGTCTCTTGCTCAAGAAGATGAGAAGAAAACTTTTAAAGATGTTTCTTCCAATCTTTAGTTTTTCCACTTCAATGCATGATTAATTCACATTAATAATGTATGATAAGAAGTTTCTTTCAACCTTTGATTTTTCCTCTTCAATGCATGATTAATTCATATTAATCATACATGATAAATTCATGATGAATCCATATCATTCGTGATAAATTCATGATGAATCCATATCATTCATCTTTTTCAAATTAATTTGAGTCTAACTAAAATTAAACCAATTTTAATTTAACTCAAATTCGGTCAACTTATTTGAGTCTAACTCAAATCCATCCCTTTCAATGAGTCTAACTCAATGATTACAATTCAATAGCCTAATGGTTTATTTAATCAAACTAAAATGAATCCATCTCCAAAATAACATATTCTTTGTGTGTGACTTAATAGGTTCTCGTAACATTGGCAATGTCTCTAAAACCCCTTTTAGAAATATAAACAATGAGTGACATCTAGCAATGCATCATTGCTACCTAAGTGACGAGAATGTCGAGATTAGACATAATCTGTCTGTGACTATTATCTTGTATAACTCAATCATTTTATCTTTGATATCTAGATTGATTAATAAGATATAGACCGTGTCATCTTCTTATCAATTTTCGTGTTTCTTGATCTCTAAGTAGACTACCCTAAACAAATGAGCTCAATATCTCATATTGACTTGTTTGAGCATGACCATACATTTTAGTAGTCCTACTTTATCAAGGGGCCCATAGATATTAATTTCGTCATATGGAAAGGATAGATCTCATCTACATCACTCACATCTCTCCGTATAAATCATTGCATACTTAGTGATTGACTTTATAGTTTACCTTGTTACAGGTGACGTTTGTCAATACCAAAGTATACAACTCCTTATCTAAGGAACCATAGTGATTTCAGGTCTAAAGACTATTCATACCAATATAATAGCCACTATGAGAATGTTTATGACCTCATATAACAATCTATGAAACATTCTCATGGTGGATCAGTTCAGTACATATTCTCTAATATATATTTATGTGTCAACTTGATATCCTATATCCATGACTTATGAGATTAAATCATCAGTTGACCTACATGTTAGACTCAACATATTAATATTATCCTTGTATATTAATACTTGACTAGGAACAATTATGAACAGTGTTCTATATATATCTATAGTATCTCATTATCAAGTCACCAACTTGATATACCGTAGACTAACTATCCTAGGATATTATTATAGTTACAAATGACACATCAATGAAGTAAATACAATAACTATAAACTCTATCTTTATTATAAAATATGAAACAAAAATTTCCTTATCAATCATCTCATAATTGACATTTAGGATTAACACTGACACTTTGCTCTTACTGTATAAAAAATCTATCGCGACACCAACCATCCTGAGGCTCTTCTCCAACTTCTCTCGACTCTTCTTTTTAAAAATATAGAATTGTTATATTAATAGTAAATCATGTGCGAATGTGATCTGACTCAACCGACTTGAGCGATTCATGGAATCGATTTTTATTTAGAAAAAAATTCACAAATACTGGTTAGAAATTGATTCAAAAATTTCTAATTATATGTATAAACATTTTACCACTCGGAGGCCTCCGGGGTTCGCCTCTTCTTTTTAAGCGTTGGTGGGATTTTGAAATCAAGCAACAAATTATTCTTCCTCCATTTTTCGACTTTACAATTCGTTCATCCCCACCAATTCACCGCGAACATCAACTCATGAGAGACATGGTCGCCTGCTTCGGCCACCACGCCGTCAAGGTCGCCGAATCCACCTGCTCCGGACTCAGCCCCGCCTTCGACAACCCCTCTCCGCTCCAGTCGGAGAACACCGTCTCCTGCTCCTACGGCGCGACCCTCTCCTCCCGCAAGCAGCTCCTCATCGAACTCACCTGGCGCCGGATCGCCTCCGCCGACGCCTTCCTCTCCGTCGCGATCGATCTCGAGGGCTCCGCCACTCATCGCGTCATTCTGCGCAAGAAGAAGGGAAGCCGGGCGTTCTCGGCCGGGGCCGCCGCCTGCGCCCTCCACTGGGACGTTTCCGCCGCCAAGTTCGCCGGCGCGGCGCCGGATCCGGCGAAGAACTTTTACCTCGTGATTATGGTCGACAAGGAGCTGGTTCTACAGCTCGGAGATCTGAGCGGGCATTTCGTCCAACGCATGGAACACGCGCCGCGGGCGGCCGAATACTGCGCCGTGCTCTACGCCCGGCGCGAGCGGGTGTTTGGCGCCACGCACCACTCGACCAAGGCGGTTTTCGGCGACGGCGGCAGCGAGCACGAGGTGATGGTGCGGTGCAAGGGGGGAGAGGGAGAGAGCGAGGAGGCCGCCACAGGGGACGACGGCGAACTCTACTTCTGCGTCGATCGGAAGAGGTTGATCGACGTGAGGGAGGTCAAGTTGAACTTTAGAGGAAATCGGACGATCTACCTCGACGGATCGGCGATCGACGTTCTCTGGGACGTCCACGACTGGTGGTTCAGGGGATCGGCCTCCGCCTCCAGCAGCGGCGCAACCTTCATGTTCCGGACTAGGAGCGCCATGGAGAGCGCGCTGTGGTGGGAGGAGGAGATGGCAAAAGGTGCGTCTCAATTCACTCTCTTGATCCAGGTTTTCAAGAACTGATCTGGATTCCAATGATTTTTGTATCTTCTCTCGATTAAAATTTCCTCTTTTAAAAAATCTACTTATTTTCTTGTAATAAAAGAAATGATAAAATGAACACTTTTTTTTTTTTTTTTTTTTTTTTGATTTCTATGTTTTGATCCGTTGAATCTCCCCGCACGAAGTAACTATTTCCGCAAAATACAAAGCTGCTGATGCTCTTTCTCGGGTTCAAAGGGGATTAGAGATTGTGATAGCACAGTTGACTATTTGAGCACTCAATTTATTATGCAGCAGTTTAATTTGTAAGACTTGTGTTAGAAGTCAATTTTGTCGCCCTTGAAATTTTCAGTTAAAACGATAGCCAAAACCAAATAAGCTTCGTCATTGAAATCACTGCAAATTAAGTTATCGAAGTGTTTCATGGACGGCAATGATTTCGACCTTTTTTTTTCCTCTGCTATTTGGATGTCGTTGCCGTCGACTCTGTCTGTGTGCCAAACATTTTGTTCTTGTCTCGATCCGTCTCATGAGGTACACCATAATTCTGGTCCAAGCACACAATTGTTCTTTGTGGGGACATTCTAGTTAAAAGGGTTGAAGAAGAGTAAAAAAAAATAAATAAATAAAAAACAGGGAGGAAAGAAAATAGGCAGGACTTGGAATATGTTTATCTGGGTCGAAGGAAGGAAGTTGAACTAAAAATTCAAATTACTAAATACTTTTGTAAAAAAGAGTGAAATACTACGCTCCTCCGGGATCTCCTCTCTCATCGATTTTACAGTGAAAAGAGAAAATTAATTAGGTATCTGACATAGTAGAAAATAAACATCCTGATTGATATTTCCATCAAATAATAACGAAGATTAATTCTTATTCATTTTTGTACTTATGCCCTCCGACAATAGTGGAGGTTTCTAATACTATTACAGATAATAGAATGAATAATCTGAGATCTTTGCAGCAAATTGTTCTATATTAAAGGTTTCAAGCTTCAAACTGAGTTCTTCTACCAATTCTGATGTTATTTTAATTACTGGCAACTATTCTCGAGAACGCAGCAGCAGACAAAAAAGCAAACAAACACAATATATACCAATGCAAAAGCGCTTGCAAATTCTGAAGTTGTACGGCATAAATATTTCTATTACTGCGAAGGAAATTAAAGTTGTCGATCCAAATGCCCTTCTTATAATGCATGATGGTTATTGCCCACATGGGACATTTAGCCATGAACTCTATCATGGATAACTCATTATCCTACGTTCCCCATTGTTTTGTCTCCTTTTCTTCCTTATAAAAATAACCTTCTTGATGAGAAAATTTATGGACAAAGTGAGAGTTTACTAGACTACTTGTGGGCTGCTTGAGGGTTGGCTGACTTTAGAGCTATTGGCTTGAGGCTGATTAAATCTCACCGGTGAGGAGCTATTAAAAAAAAGTGTTTTGAGTTTTTGTAGGAGAGTTCTCTAATGCAAATATTGTGCGAGAAAGTATGACTTATGAAGACAGATAACTGTTAAAGAATTCTCCTCCTTGTTGAGTAGAATAAGAAATGATCATCATCAGTTGCAACGTTGTGAAATTGTGATAAAAATTCGAAATAATATTCGTGACTTTCATTCTGACTGCGAGCATCAATGATGATTCAGATTCGCATCGAAGTTCTTGTCTAGAATAATTCTAAATCATCGTACGATATCTATATATTTGAGATATATTTATATTTTCACAATTTTATTTTATCCGAAAGGCTAGTGCTTTGGGTCATGAAGACACTTTAAGATGGCAATCATTGGATGAGCCAGTGTGCCTTTTCTCTCTGCTGAAGCTATCCAAGGAGGAAACAGGAAGAATGATTTTTTGTATTCATGTGTTCTTGGACATATCCAACTTAATCCCTGGCCAAGAGAAAGTTGGCTCCTCAGTCCTTAGTGATCCACCAGCCACCATGCACCTCAAACCCACCATAGCCAGTGTCAGTGCATTCTCGCCCCGCTTTCTGCACTATATATCCGTTTTTTTTTTACTTTCTTCTTCCTCTCTTGGCCGCACTGTGTCACTGACACTTCCATTCAAGAGTGGATCGTCGATTCCACGAACTCGCTTAGCCAGCAAAGATGAACCTATACTACTGTCGTCCTTGGTTTTTAAGTTTTCCTTTTCATGCTTTCTTATGTTTCTCCGAAAACTTGTGAAGCTTCCGATCGATTGAATCGTGTGAAACCCTTCTCCATGGGTGATGTACACTTTAGATCATTCACAATCTGGAAAAGAAAATGCAGGACCATGTAAATAGAATTGGCGTTGGCTTGCACAAAATTTCCACACAATAGGAGCTAATAAGCAGACAAGATATCTCAATTCTAATTAGTTTTTATGCGTCTGCGCTAAAAAGCACCTGTTTTTCTTGTTATCGATATATCCTACATTTGGGTTACTGTACCAATCATAATTAAGTCGTGCCTTTGGCGAAGGGTACCACTTTATCTGATCAAAATGTTATTGATCTCTTAGACAATATGACAATATGAGGTTCTTGGAGTGTTCCTCCAGGGGGATGTGTTGGAAATTTAAATGGAAAGATGAAGGTTCGATGAAAAAGATGTTCTATCATTTTTCCCATTGAATGATAAGAGGACGAAAGGATAGGGAAGACGACGGAAGGATAGGGAAGACGACGGAAGAATGAGGAAGACGTTCTACTATCTTTCTCATCTGAATGTGAAACGTTCGCATTAAAAATATTAATTAATGGGAGATAAGACAAAATGGTAGAATTATGATTGACGTTTTGAATAAATAAAAATAATAAAAGTCTTTTTTCTACCATTAACCGTGAGTCTTGCCTCTATATATAGAGGCAAACTACGACATAGAAGAAAGAGGGAAGAAAATAGTTCCTTACTCTTTGTTTTTCTTACTTTGATAGCTTTCAAGTGTGTGCAGTTCGCCACAAACAATCTGTGCTTGGTTGTGTCTGCAATTTTTATCGTTGTACATTGGAAAATAGATGTCCGTCGAAATCTCAAAGCACGACTGGAAGAAGACGAACCCATTTTAAGAACATTGTGTGTTACACATGTTTCAACGTTCTTCATTTCTCAGTCGGACAATTTTCTCACTCGGTGCCTGAGCACCCATAGTGCTTTCCTAAGCACCCACAGTGTTCAGCATCGGCGATCTCTGCTTCTCATAGTGCTTTTTCAAACACCTACAGTGCTCGACATCGACGATCTCTGCTTCTCACTTGGCTCCCGAGCTCCCACAGTGGTTCCTAAGCACCCACAATGCTCGACATCGACAATCTCCGACTCTCACTCGACACCCGAGCGCTTCTTGGATCGATTGCTTCCCAAGCAACCTTCCTGACTCGGCTCTTTGCTCGGTAGTCTCGATTTGCAGAAGCCCAATACCAACTCAGTAGTTGTCGTCTCTACGGATATATCTGAAATTATTTTAAATTTGAATTTTCCTTTGTATCTCCAGCATAGATAAAGTTTTGGATAACAAACTTAAAACAGATATGTTCTATATATTGAGATGACTATGATGCAAGAGGTTGAGGTGCAACAAACTCAACATGTGACGGTCTCCTCCGCCCCAATTGGAACTGTTCCAATCAATTATGGGGAGAAGCCAGAGAAGTTCACTAGGATGAACTTTAAGCGATGACAATAGAAGATGCTTTTCTACTTGACCATACTGAATTTGGTTTAGTTCTTGACCGAGAATTCTTCCAATGTACTTGAGGGTATGAGTGATGTCCAAATCTTCAATATTATGGAGGCGTGGAATCACTCAGAGTTTCTATATAGAAACTACATCTCCAACTATTTTGCTGAATCGTTATACACTGTGTATAACATGAAGAGAACGACCAAAGAACTGTGGGAGTCCCTGGACAAGAAGTACAAGACAGATATTGCAGAGGCCAAGAAGTTCATCGTGAGTCAATTCCTAGACTACAAGATGGTTGATTCCAAGATAGTGATCAATCAAGTTCATGAACTTCAGGTGATTTTACATGAGATTCACTCAGAAGATATAGTTATGAGTGAAACTTTTTAGGTGACAGCTATCATAGATAAGCTACCTCTGAGTTTGAAAAACTTTAAGAACTACTTGAAGCATAAGCTGAAAGAGATGAATGTGGAGAAACTCGTTGTTCGACTTCGAATCGAGGAAGACAACAAAAGTTCAGAAAGGAAGATATTCTCTCAGGATACTGTAAAAGTCAACGTGGTCGAGCACAGTCAAAGCTCGAAAAGAAAGAATTCAAAGTCCTCCAAGATGGGACCCAAAGGAGGCGTCAGTAATAAAGAAGCTAATTGGGAAGTGCTTTAATTGTGACCAAGTCGGACACAAGTCTTCAGAGTGCCGAAGAAAAAACAGGAAGCCAACCTGAACGAGGGAGTAGAGGTGGACAACCTCTGTGTTGTGATCTTCGAGCTGAACCCGGTGGGATCTAACCCTAGGAAATGATGATTGGATATTGGTGCCATCAGACATGTGTGTTGCAACAAGGGACTACACCACAATTTTGAAGAAGTCAAAGGGAAGAAGTTGTACATGGGGAACTCAACAACCTCAGACATCATGGGCCAAGGAAAAGTGGTGCTAAAAATGACCTCGAGCAAGGAGCTCACTTTGAACAATATGTTATATGTTCCGTAGGTTCGGAAGAATCTAGTATCCGGATCATTATTAAGCAAGCATGACTTTCATATTATTTGAGTCGGATAAGGTTGTTCTGTCAAAGAATAAAGTATTTGTAGGAAAATGCTATGTAACTAACGGGCTGTTTAAACTAAGTGTAATGACTATTAGACCCAAAGTTAATAAAATTAAAAGCTCTTCCACTTATATGCTTAAGTCTTCATATTTGTGATATGATAGACTATGACATGTTAACTATGACGTGTTGCGTAAATTGATTAACATGCGAAGCATACCTACATTTCACCTTGACCTGAAACACAAGTGAGACTTGTGTTGAAGCGAAAATGACCAGGTCAATCTTTCAACATGTTGAAAGAAGCAATGAGTCACTCGGTCTAATCCACACTGATGTGTGTGACCTAAAAGGGACATCGACATGTGGTGTGAATAAGTATTTTTTCACTTTTATCGATGATAACACAAAATATTATTTAGTGTATCTTCTCAAAAGTAAAGATAAAGCTATAGAGAAATTTATTTTCTATAAAAATAAGGTTAAAAATCAACTTAATAGAAAAATTAAGGTGGTTCGGAGTGACCGAGGCGGTGAGTATGTATCATCATTCGTAGAGTTGTGTGTTGAATATGGAATCATACACGAAACTACGACTCCCTATACGCCTCGGCAAAATGGTGTTGCTGAACAAAAAAAATCATACTATGAAAGAGATGACGAATGCTTTACTGTTGAGCTCTAGCCTTCAAGAGCACTTGTGGAGGGAAGCTGTATTAACAACTAAATATATTTTGAATAAGATACTCCGAAAGAAAATAGATAAAAGTCCTTGTGAGTTATGGAACAAAAGACAACCATTCTACAAATACTTATGAGTATGAGAGTGTCTGGCCAAAGTTTTGGTCCATAATCCGAAAAGAATCAAGATAGAATAAAAAACTATTGATTGCATATTTATTGGATATGCACATAACAACACCTATAGGTTTCTTGTGTATGAGTCTCAATTTTCAGAGATACATAAGAACTCGATTATTGAATCGAGAAATGTCTCATTCTTCGAGCATGTGTTTTCATATAAGACCCAAGAGATTGATAGCTCCTCTAAGAGGGCATATGAAACTAAAAGATTAAGAAGGAAATGATGAACTAGTTGAGGGTGAGCTTAGACGAAGTAAGAGAGCTTGAGCGGAGAAATCCTTTCATATTGGAAAGTGACCATCAAAGGTACTCAGAAGCGGTAAACTCATTTGAGGGACCTCAATGGAAGGAAGCAATTACATATGAGATCACTTCAATCTTGCAAAATTACTAGAAGTCAGTGGACCTTTCTCCCGGAAGTAAACCATTGGGCTGCAAGTGGATTTTCAAGAGGAAAAAGAAATCAGATGACACCATAGATAAATACAAGATTAGATTGATAATTAAGGGTTACTGACAACGTGAAAGCCTAGACTATTTTAATACATATGCTCTAGTATCAAGAATGACCTCTATTAGAGTGTTATTTATGATTGCCATTCTTTTGAATATGAAAGTACATCAAATGGATGTAAACATTGTTTTTCTAAATGAGAATTTATAAGAGAAAATATACATGAAGCAACCTAAAGGGTTTTCTATTTCAGGACAGGAAAACAAGGTATGTAAATTGATCAACTCATTGTATGACTTAAAATAAGCTCTAAGGCAATGACATGAAAAAATTGATAATGTCGTGTTGGACAGTGCATTCAAAATCAATGAGAGTGATAAATGTATTTACAGTAAAGACATGGAAGATGATTTCCTCGTCTTATGTCTTTATTTAGATGACATATTTATCATTGAGAACAATGATAAGATAATTAAATTCACTAAAGGAATGTTGAATTCAAGATTCGATAAGAAGGAAATGCGTCTTGCTAATGTAATACTAATGTAATACTAGGATTAAAATTCTTAGAATACCAAAAGGTCTTGTGTTATGTTAGTCTCATTATGCGGACAAGATTCTTGAAAAATTCAATACAAGAGATACTGCATTGGCACGAACTCCGATAGATATGAGTCAATATCTATCGAAAAATCGAAGAGAGTGTATCTCTCAGGTTAGAGTACTCTAGGATAATTAGAAGTCTGATGTATTTGATGAGTTATACATGATCAGACTTTGATCTATGCAGCAAGTTGAGCAAATTCACATGTAATCCTGGTATTGAGCACTGGAAAGAGATAACTAGAGTATTGAGGCATCTACGTTATACTCATAATCATGAATTACACTATATAAGATTTCTATTTGCGATCGAAGGATACATCGATGCTAATTGGATATTTAAAGTGAAAGACTCAAAGTCTACAAGTGAATATTTATTTACTTTAGGAGGTGTAACTGTATCATGGAAATCTTCTAAGCAAACCATAATACCTAGATCCACAATGAAGTCTAAGTTTGCAGTCCTTAACAAGTGTGGTGAAGAGGTTGAATGGTTATTATAATTCTTAAAAAATGTTCTGAGATGATCGAAACCTATGCCAATAATCTGCATACATTGCGACAGTCAGTTAACTATTGGACGAGCACAGAGTCATCTGTATAATGGTAAGTCTAGACATATGTGTCATATATATAACATTATTAAATAACTACTCTCAATGGAAATTATCACTATTGAGTATATAAGGTCAAAAGATAATTTAACGGATTCGCTAACCAAAGGATTAAATCGAGAGTTACTTGTAAGCTCATCATTGAGGATGAGTTTGATGTCGATAAGAAATGTTGGTGCAAAGGAAATCCAACCTATGCAGACTAGAGATCCTAATAATTAGGTTCAAATGGACAACCTAACTACGCCAACTAAGTATGATCACTGTGGGGTAGGACCCAATGAAACCGTGTAAGTATTGAGGACAAACATATGACTTTTAATGATCCTATTGAGTAATATGGATAATACTCAAGATATCACCTATGTGAGAAAGAAGTGCGGCTTCGAAGAGAATTGGAGGCATAATTCTTAAACCTTCTCGTAGAACCAGACATGCTCATGACCTAGAACAAATGCACCCATGAGAACTAAACTATATCAGGGTAAGTCCAGTGTGAAATGTGGAAATGCTTACATAAATGGTCGAATAATTTAAAGACATTGTGTCTGCTAATCAGCCAATATACAAATATATTTTCACAAGGGAAGGTTCAAAATGTCAAACCTACTTGTCCTATACTGAACTTAATTGTCAAAAATTGTTATATATCAATTTTCATTGATATGGAGGATTGTTGAAAATTTGAATGAAAATATGAAGGAACGATGGGAAGACGTTTTGTCATCCTTCTCATTGAGTCGTAAGATGACGGAAGGATACGAAAAATATTTTGCCATTCTTCTCATCTGAATGTGAAACATTCACATTAAAAATGTTGATTAATGGGAGATAAGATGAAACAACATAATTATAACTGACGTTTCGAATAAATAAAGACAATAAAAGCCTTTATTCTACCATTAACCATGGGGTCTCGCCTCTATATATAGAGGCGGACTGCGACAAAGAAGAGAAAAGAGAATATTTCCTCACTTTTTTATTTTCCTCACTATGATAGTTTTCAAGTATGTGTTCAGTTCATCGTGAACAACCTGTGTTTGATTGTGTCTGTAGTCTTTGTCATTATATCCGTAGAAATAGACGTTCATTAAAATCTCGAAGCACGACGGGAGGAGGACGAATTTGTTTTAAGAACACTATGTTACATAGGCCTCGACGTTCTCCGTTTCTCAATCAGACAGTTTTCTCATTCGGTTCCCGAGCACCCATAGTGCTTTCCTGAGAACTCATAATGCTCGACATCGATGATCTCCGCTTCTCACTCGGCTCCCGAGCACCCACAGTATTTTCTCGAGCACCAAAGTCTATCCTAATTTGAAAATTAGATCCTAAGACTCTGGACAAAATTTGATAATTGAGTTCTATTTTCACTGTGCAATTTAAATATTGAACCCTAATATATGAATATTTAATGGTAAAAATTTTTGAGCCTGAGCGAGAGCCTTGGTAGCCCTCCCCTAAGGCCGATTCTACTGGGCACCCACAGTGCTCCGCATCGATAATCTTTGCTTCTCACTTGACTCCCGAGCTCCTGCAGTGCTTTCCTGAGCACTCACCGTACTCGACATCGACAATCTCCGACCCTCACTTGACACCCGAGCACTTCTTGGACTGATTGCCTTCCTGACTCAGCTCTTTGCTCGGCAGTCTCGATTTGCAGAAGCCCAACACCAACTCAGCAGTTGTCGTCAGTCCAAAATTATTTTAAATTCGGATTCTTATATTCAGAATAGACAAAGTTTTGGATAACAATATGATGCGAGCAAACAGATGTTTGTGCAAATAAGTAACAAAGGAATGCATCTGGATGTTATTATAATTGATTGGCTAACTACGTTTTTTGGCTTGAACTTTTGAGATAAATAATTAACCAATCAACTTTAATATGGCATATGTAGGAGTTCAGATCCTGCTTGTGTTAAAAAAAAACAATAATAACTATCTAATCAAATAAAACTATGAAGTACAGAATTCTCACCCACACCTTAATCGTGACTATTAAAAATGTGAATTATATATATATATATATATATATATATATTCTCTAACAGGTGTTTATCTAACAGACATGGTACAAACAAGCGTGTATAAATATATTTTAACATCCTATAAGCTGGTGTTTTCAACAGGGATATTGGAGTGGTAATAATGAGGAGATAAAAGTGTTCTAAAGATGCAATCATAAGACCTAGCGTATTTCTCCTTTTTTTTTCTTTCTCAAAGCCTTCCTGAATCTTTACCTCATTTATTCTACTGAAATGACATAATATTTCTTTAGCCAAGTCAAGGTCTGATCAGATCAAAATTCTTACCAGAGAAAATCAACGAGAATATTAGTGGAATGCAGTAAGCAGGGTGAGTGTGGCTTTCATATTCTCCTCCAACAAATACATCTCGAACACTTTCTCTAATAGCTATAGAACTCTTGCTGGCAAGATCAGGTTGGGGCAGCCTAAGCTTTATTGGTCGTTCACTGTCCCTGACTTCATCAGGGTCTAAAGGGCAATCTAACGATGCATAGTCTCCAAGAACAGCCACGCCATTAGTAATTCGTTCACCCATTAGCTTGTACGGTTCAGCAGGGAAGACATAGAGATGCACAATGGAAGCAATAAACATCTGTACTGGAACAACTAATCTATTAGATTTTTATCTAGATAATAGTCTTTAATGCAGGAATTCAAATAGAAGCCTTTTTGCAGATAATATGTTATCTGAAAGACAACTTTCAAATGATAACAGAATAGATCAACAAAAAATATACACACAAGAAAATATACCCATGAAAAACTATACAGAGGATTATCATCCATAATCAATTCCTTTCCACTTCTTAAAAAATAGTGATCCTCCAGAGGTAAGAAAATAATTGAAAGTTCGTATCTTTAACCAATAAATTTACCATAAATAAAATGAACCAGTTTTATGAACTAGGAAAATTAACACATTGCTTCAGTGCAATTTCAGTATCTCAAATACCATATTTATAGATATGGTAATGGATCATGTATTAGATTAAATATAAGACGGAATCACCTCTATACAAATAATGAAGTCCTGTACACTTGATTTAAACTGCCAAAATTCTGCTATAGGACTTTCAAATAAATTCCAACTAAAAAGTAGGGCAATCGCCACATCTTGCCACCATGTTAGAAAAACTATTGATTTGAACATCAGGAACTTGGCAAGTGGCTTTATATGAGCTAGTTCATTCTTTATAACAGCATAAAATAAGACCAAACAATACAATGCCCATGACTGACTGAAATTGAGAACTACAGCCATATAGGGGTACCTACAAAATTAAGATGAGATCAGAGGGTTTTCATGTTAAATAAACAACACCAGACAAGAGAAACAAAAAGAAAAAAAAAAGAAGAAAGATGATGAGATTTTAAGATAGGATACATTTTGTTCCCTCTTTAAATTAATGCATTGAAAATAAGATGATTGTTCATAGTCGTTAGAAATTATGAGGTGGCATACCCAATTGACCATTTTTCAACCTCAGAATAACGGGAGAGAAGAAACATTGTTTCTGCCCTATGACTAGTAGTGCCAATATTAGCTTTGTTCATCCAGTTTAACAACGTATAGTAGCTCTTATAGGTGCCCATCTCAAAACAAGTTTGATTGCATCTCTTAAAGCCAAGAGTTTAATTCTATCAGATGCAATAACCAATATGTGACTGAAAGCAATGCATTTCTTTTTAAATATTATTATACATAATGGCTCCTAAGATTCCAAGATATATACGAACGCCTATCAATTACATGGCTTCTAGAATTTTGACATGACGTATTCTTCCAGTCATTTAGGTTTGTAATAGTTACATTTCACATAACAGCAAGTATCCTTTTCTGGAAAGAATAGTTTTAATAAGCATATTCTAATTTGATGACATGCTTCATTAACTTGTGTGATTTTCATTTCGCTAAATATCTACCACAGATGGTATCAACCTCCAGATTGATTATTGCTGAGGAAAAAAGAATGAATATTTATAAGATTAACATATGCTCATGAATTAAATGTACTCATGCATTATAATACTTGGAGAAGGCAATTGGCTATCCAGCTTCTAACAAAGATGTTTACTAGTCTAAATTGAAATGGCAGTTTAATTTTAAAAATATATAAAAAGAGTCAAGTAACATACATATTTCATTAAGCTAAAAAATCTCAACTTGGACTTGACTTACCTGCACTTCCACTTAAACTCTCCTTCACAATATACTCCAAAAGCTTCAAGAACCAAAGCTAAAATCACAGTAAAAGTTCTTATTATCATCTGTATGACATGGCCAAGTGTAGGGTAAACTAATTCATCTGCCAAAAAGAGAAACCAGCAATCATTCAGCAAAAGCTTACGTATCGAACAATTCCAATCTTGATACTCTGGTAAAACCACTCGCTTAGTCTCCATAAAAAATTACAACCCGGTGCACGAAGCTCCCGCCACGCGGGGTACCGGAGAAGGAATCCATTGTACGCAGCCTTACCTTGTTTTTTTTTGCAAGAGGCTGTTTTCAGGATTTGAACCTGTGACCTCTTGGTCACAAGGCAACAACCTTACCATTGTGCCAAGGCTCCCTTCTTCGCTAAGTCTCCATGGTTTCAAAAAATAGTTCATTGGAAAAGGATGCTTTATTATTCCCTTCTCAGAAACATTCTCTAGTAAGTTTGTTTTGGAGGTAACACCACCTTGTCTGTTCAAAAATTCAATTGTTCTCTCTTCGCCACCTACAGCAGAGCAGGGGAGATACTCAGAAATAATAGCAAAATCCTGTTAAGGAAAGCACACTGCATGCAATGTCAAATTAGGAAATTTTTTGAAGATATAATGATAGCTAGATATAATAAAATATCAATAGTTTCAACAGGAAAAATTACATTAAAAATGGTGCTAAGCAGAAAAACCTGGCTATTCCATGCAAAAAGTGAAAAGAAAGGAGCAATTTGATGACATAAATGGCCAAATGCTTAATAATTGATATGATTGTATTCTAGCATGCATCCATCACACCGAAACATATAAATCTTTCTGGTTGCAAACTAGTGTTAACAAGAAGATGATCAATTAGAATTCTAATTTTCCTATAAGATTTCTGCCAATAAACCAAAAGCAACAAAATTTTCTCTCATGCATGAACTAATTAAATCATAGCAATAAGAAACAATTCTGGCTTCAATTTGAATGAGATCCTTATGCAAATCAAATAAGAAATATTACACAAGTTATCTAACTGAATAATTATGCAAGGACTGATGAATTTGGTAAATAAATAAATAATGCAATGTAGCGGCACCCATAAGTGCGCTAGAATATTGCCGGCATTAGATTTCAATTGACACCTTGACAAATGTAAAAGCAAGTAAAATAAACAAGATAGAGTAAGAAAGAGTTCACTGTTCAAAAACATAGGTTTGTGGTTATCTATAAAATTTTGAGATATCACTACTGAACATGTAGCAATCAGTTAATATCAGTAATTACAAACTAGAGTTATTGCTTAAAAAATTTCAATTTGAATGGAAGTATGTCTTTCTAAGATTGAAGAGCATTAAGTGTGTTTCCTACCAGGGAAAAGAACAAATGGAAACAAAGTGATAGAAAGATTTCTCTGATTGTACCTTACTTCCATTTCCTTTGATAGAAATAGAGAGAAGAAAGAGAGGGGAAAATCTTTCCTCAGTTTTTGCCAATTCAATTTTCGTCTGACATGGGTGAAACAGTTATTGTTCAAATGTGATGAAGCAAACCCAGAGAAAGAATATCAAAAGCTTGATGTAATTATCAGTTGTTTTCTGTCAGATCCCAGAATGGTGACAATAAGAATCTCATAGCAAATAAGCAAAAAAGAGACATTTCTATTCCATACTAAGCATGATTTAAATGTTAACATATTGAGATCTCCAGCCAAACTAAATCCAAATAATCCACTGACAATATAATTTGACATACTGCTACATAGAAAGAGAAAAATAAAGATTAGTTTGCATTTATGCATGAATAACATTTTCAAGGCATGAGAAATATAATCAGATTATATAGAAGAATTTTCATTGGGATAGACGCATACCCAGGCAAGCAACAAGGTATCTTCCAAAGCAATATATGGCAAAGGCCTCGTAACAATCTCACAATCAACACTGATAGACGGATTCACCAGTGATACATACTAAATTCAAATAACAATCGACTCAGCAATGTTTTTAATGAACCAGATTGATAATTTGGCAACAATTCAACATGTCAAATACTTCCTGGAAATGAATTGAACCAAATGAAAAGTCCAGACTGAAATAAAATTATAGAAAAATTCTCTAGAAAATTCCCAAGAATATTAACATATTGACTAAAATATTTAGCACACTTAAAGGGTAGCCCGGTGAACAAAGCTTCTGCTCTGCGGGGTCTCGGTGAAGGATCCATTGTACGCAACTTTACCTTGCTTTGCAAGAAGCTGTTTCCAAGATTCAAACCCGTGATCTCTAGTTCATAAAGCAGCAATTTTACCGTTGCGCCAAGACTCTCCTTCCAATATTTAGCACACTTGGCTAGGGAAAACCAATTTGTACTCAATATTAAGAAATATATGTGAAAATGTTTTCACTATGATGGCAAACTGCGTAAAGAGTTCACAAATCCATGAGAACATCCTAGGGGATGGAAAGTTGATATTCTGATATGCAAAATAATACAATAACTGGAAATTTAATTATGTGTACTAAAAGAATCAACCTTAGGACCCACCACCAATTGCTTGCTAGCCCACAAAAGAAATAAAACAAGAAAATGACATATATGAAAACCAACCAAAAGTTCAGACTGTAGAAAACTCCAAAGAATGAACAAGAATATCAACACCATCAACACGCAAATACCATGTGTTGAAAACCAATCAGTAAGCCTATGAGATATGTAAGTGAAGATGTTTTCATTGAGTTCACACATCACTTAAAAAGCCCAAATGTTGATATCCAAAACAAAGGAACAGTTGTTATTTGTCTAATGAATCAATCTCACAACCCACCACCAACTGCTTGCCTGCCCAGCAACATAAAAAAATAATACAACAACAACAAAGCCTTATCCCACTAGGTAGGGTCGGCTATATGGATCCTTCTACGCCATTGGACTCTATCCCCTACTATATCATCATCTATATTTAAATAAATTTTATCTTGTTTTATTGTTGCTAACCAAGTCTTTTTTGGTCTTCCTCTTCCTCGTTTGATGTGTATATTTGGTATCGTTTCACATCGCCTAACTGGAGCATTTATTGGCCGTCTAAGTACATGTCCGTACCACCTTAAACGTGTCTCTCGAAGCTTTCCTTCAATAGATGCAACACCAACTTTTTCTCTAATGCTCTCATTTCTTATTCTGTCCATCCTCGTATGTCCGCACATCCACCTTAACATCCTCATCTCTGCAACTCTCATCTTTTGCTCATATGCTTGAGTCGTAGCCCAACATTCAACTCCATATAACATAGCAGGTCTAATTGCCGTTTTGTAGAACTTCCCTTTAAGTTTTAGAGACACTTTACGATTACATAAAATACCCGATGCTTTCCTCCATTTCAACCATCCTGCTTGTATTCTATGTAAGACATCTCTCTCAATCCCTCCATCATCTTGCAAAAATGATCCTAAATATTTAAAACTCTCAATTCCAGACAACTCATCATCTCCTATCTTAACATTTGTCTCATTACGTCTAATATTGCTAAATTTAAATTCCATATATTTTGTCTTTACTCTACTAAGCTTAAAACCTTTCACTTCTAGTGTTTTCCGCCAAAATTCTAGTTTAGCATTTACTCCTTCGCGTGTCTCATCTACTAAAACAATATCATCTGCAAACAACATGCACCACGGTAATGTATCTTGAATGTGTCCAGTGAGTTCGTCCATGATTAGTGTAAAAAGATAGGGACTTAAAGCTGATCCTTGATGTAACCCTATCTTTATTGGAAATGCTTGATTAATCCACCAAGTCTTCACTCTGTCACTTCCTTATACATATCCTTAATTAGTTGATATATGTTACACTAACACCTCTTTTTCTAAAATTCTCCATATTATTTCTCTTAGAACTCTATCATGCTTTTTCTAAATCAATGAATACCATGTGTAGATCCCGCTTTTGCTCTATACTTTTCAATTAGTTATGCGAGAAGATGTATAGCTTCTATCATTGACCTTCTGGCATGAATCCAAATTGATTTTCGAGAACCATGGTCTCCTTCCTTAATCTTTTTTCTATTACTTTTTCCCAAAGTTTCATGGTATGACTCATTAGTTTAATACCCCTATAGTTTTCACAAGTTTGTATGTCTCCCTTATTCTTATATAAGGGAATTAGGATACTTACCCTCCATTGATCAAGCATCCTTTTTGTTTTCAATATCTTGTTAAATAATTTTGTAAGCATTCAATACCTTATTTCCCTAGACACTTCCATACCTCTATCGGAATATCATCTGGTCCAACGGCTTTTCCATTTTGCATTCCATTTAAAGCTTGTTCTACTTCTGAAATTTGAATTCTACGATAAAAACTTAAATTTCTATACTCATTTGACCTACTTAAATTACCTAAATTAAGTTGGTCTCCTAAACCTTCATTAAAAAGTTGATAAAAATATCTCTTCCATCGCTCTTTTATTTCTTCATTATTTACTAGTACCCTATTGCATTATCTTTAATACATCTTATTTGATTAAGATCTTTTGTCTTCCTCTCTCTCACTTTAGCTATTCTATAAATGTCTCTTTCCCCTTCTTTTGTATCTAATTTTCGATATAACCGTTCAAAAGTTTCAGTCTTAGCTTCATTCACTGCTTTCTTAGCTTCTTTCTTGGCTATTGTATATTTTTTCAAATTTTCTTCATTTTTACAAATATTTAATTTCTTATATGTTATTCGTTTTTCCTTGACTTTCTCTTGCACTTTTTCATTCCACCACCAAGATTCTTTACTTGGTGGTGCATGTCCTTTTGACTCACCGAGTACACTCTTAGCTACTATTTTCAATTTTGATACCATCTTATCCCACGTCGTATTAGGGTCACTGTATATGTCATCTAATACTTGTACTCCTACCTTCTCTTTGAATATATTTAGTTTCTCATCCTTTAACTTCCACCACTTAATTCTAGGGGTCGTGTATATTTTTCTTCTATTAATACTATGTTTGAAGCGTATATCCAATACTACTAACCTATGTTGAGTAGTTAAACTTTCTCCAGGAATAACCTTACAATCTTTACAAATCTTTCTATCTCTCTTCCTAACCATAAGAAAGTCAATTTGTGATTTATTATTTCCACTTTTGAACGTGACTAAGTGTTCTTCTCTTTTCTTAAAAAATGTATTAGCTAGTATAAGATCATATGTTATTGCAAAATCCAATATAGTTTACCTTCTTCATTTCTTGTTCCAAACCCATAACCCCACGCACCTCTCATATTCGTATTTTCACTCCGACATGTACCCATTTAAATCACCTCTATTAAAATCATCTCATTCGAATATTTTGTAATACTTCATCCAAGTCCTCCCAAAACCTTAATTTGGTATTTTCATCTAATCCTATTTGAGGTGCATATACACTAATTACGTTTATAGTTTCTTTCTCCACTACTATTTTGAGAGCTATAATTCTATCCCCCTTTCTAATTACTCCTACAACTTCATCCTTTAACGAACTATCAACAATAATACCCACTCCATTTCTTGTTTTACTCTTGCCTGTATACCATGACTTAAAACCCGAGTTCTCTATCATCTTTTGCCTTCTCACCAACCCATTTTGTCTCTTGTACACATACAATATTAATTTTTCTTCTAATCATCGTATCTACTATCTCCATTGTTTTACCAGTGAGGGTTCCTATGTTCCATGTACCAAATCTTAGACTACTAATTTTTCTATAATATTTGTTCTTACCCAACCTATGGTGTGAGAACTCTTGCTTATTTAACACTACACCCAAGTTCTCATGGAGATGTAGCGGTCCTTGTCGATACGTTGCAGTCGGACCCTGCAACGTGAACTCTAGCATATTTTTCACTACACTCGAGTTCTGAAAATGTAGCGGTCCTTGCCGAGACATTACAGTCGGACCCTGTAACGCGTTTCTTCCAGGGAACAACCTAGCATTAGCACAATAGTTTGATTGATCCATTCATTGAACATTTGTCTTAGTTTAACGCTGGCTGACAACCTAACGCAACCCTCCTCCTTTATCCGAGCTTGGGACCGGCCACGACAAGGTTAACTTATCATGGGCGGAGTTAGCAACATAAAAAAATAATAAAACAAGAAAATAACATATGTAAAAAAAACAATAATTAGCAATGTTTTCATACAATTATACAATGCAATGGTTGCTAAGTTTTACTACAACTCAATATGCCAAATATTTCATGGAAAATGAATTGAACATCAT
Organism: Wurfbainia villosa; assembly: GCA_025175895.1. Classification (NCBI taxonomy): domain Eukaryota; kingdom Viridiplantae; phylum Streptophyta; class Magnoliopsida; order Zingiberales; family Zingiberaceae; genus Wurfbainia; species Wurfbainia villosa. Next base: position 95,184,612 of record CM046004.1, on the reverse strand, counting down.
CAATGTGTGTGTGAGAGAGAGGGAGGAGTGAATGGGTGGTAACTTATAAATTTGGTGTAAAGCAGTTAGACCACATGCTTTGAATCAACTTCCAGTTATTAATGTATTGGAAAAACATTGGTGATTAGTAAATATGTTAAAAAGTTCTATCGAACACCAAATTTTGACTAACAACTATCATATACTGGTGTCATCAATGTGGACACATCAATAACTTCAGAAGAATTAACAATACTCACATTCATCGTGCATTAAGTATGAATTACAATTAAATTTCCACATCCAATGAACATAAAATAATCTAAAATATTCATATATTAAGAATTGCCAAAAATAATTAATTTATTAAGCTTCTGAAAATTCAACTTTAAAATTATTTAGAAAGCACTGACAACTATTTATTACTTTCTTCATGCACTATGCAATAATCATTTACCAGAGTTTCATAAAATGCTGTCCAATAATTGATTGAACAAAAATGGAAATTAATAATGAAAGCACAAGTTGGGTCTCAATTTAACTGGCATATAAATACTTAAGTTCCATTAAGTGCCAATTGCCTTCCCTTAATTGACTCCTATTGATGTGGAAACTATATCACACACTATTGACTTCCATTCACGAAGGTGTCATCACATACCATTTTACAACCATGCTTGTGTAATATATATTCAACCCAGTCGCAGCAATACTACATCTTAGCAAGTATATATCACCCTAAATGTAAGCACTTACCAGCAAAAGAAATTGTGGTCAAGTCCACGTTCACTTTGCAGTCAAAGATTGATGTGAAACCATATTTATTACTCATATATGCTGCTATTATGTGCTCCAAAAAGTGTTTTTTTTTTTCATTTTACCAGCACAAAAAAAAAAAAAAACTCGTTTCACCAATTGCTAGTCTTATGTGCTATTATGGCACAGTGAGAATGCATTAAGTTTCACCAAATCGTATCATTTAGTGAATATATATAGAACTTACTGATTCAACTGAATAACAAGGGACCATTAAGATGACAACAACTAGAAACTTCTGCTCCTGCAGCACGAAAAAGTAGGGTTATAGAACAACTATCTGAAGCAAAATTCAGTAAATCAGACGATGAAAAGTATATGCAGAACCTCTGGATTTTTGTATGAGGAGAGGTGCTGGAATACAAGGAACATGGAAAGGAACAGCGCGATGACAACCAACGCACCACCAATAGCCGCGGCCCATCCAAGTAAGGAATAAAATAATAGATTTAGGTAAAGCTTCTCCATCAGACCCATTGTGTAAAACAACTCTCAGTTTCCTTGGTATCTCACAGTCTCTGCGCATAAATCTGTTGATGTGCTGCAAGAACCAGCAAATGTACACACCAATCGCGTAAAGCGATAGAAAGATTGAATTTTGCGACCAAAAGATCCATTCCTAAGCTTGAGTCTTGAGATTGAAACATCTGCACAAATCAGTAACGAGAAACTGATAACTATACTGACAAATCCCACGTCTAATCCGCGATGGCACAATCCATTTGGCGTCAGAGTCAGATTAACCTCCGCGAACAGCAGGAAGGATTCCGATGGTGCCGCAGCATCAGCAATAACCAAACAGAAACGAAGAAACCAAAGAGACCTCACATCCAATCGAGAATGAAGAAGAACATAAAAACGTTTCCAGAAAACTGTGAAGTGGGAACCCCTCGATCGAAGTGATAGCTATAAAACTACTCTCCAAAGTCGATCGAGCACGGGGGAGAATGGGAGGGATTCTCAGGGGACGACACACAGGAGGCGGATCGAGATGGGCAATGGCGAGAGGAGCAAAGCGATCGGAAGAGTTCCGGCTCGGAATTAACAGTCGCCTGGCGTTGTTGCGTATTAGTCGGGCGGGGAGACGAGACGGAGAAGCGTAGAACGTCGGATGGAGATCTAACGGATGAGAAGTGATCAGCGCATATAAATATTATAGGAGGACGAAATGCTAAGAAATATTAGATTGATGAATTCTAAGATACGACTCTATATGTATAAAAGATAAGAATGATTTAAAATCTTGGATGGATTATCCAGATTTATTTTTTTTTTAAATTCAAATTACCATCGTGTCCTATCAGTGCATTTATAATTTCTTTTTTTTATAACACTATGTGTGTCATTTCCGATTTAAACATCAATTTTATATGTAATTCGAAATGATTTTGAGTTCGAATTCAATTTAAAATCTCTTGGCACGGCGCCCCTGATTGCCTTTGTGTCCACGTGGAAGGCACGCACTAATCCCCCTCAAGAAAACTATAAAAAAATGGAATAAAAGAAAATTAGACCCATTTGCTCTCCTTTTTCTCCCCCCTTTCGTTGATCTTTTCTTCCTCGCAACGAAATCCTTCTCCGCGTCCCGATCGCGCTCCCTTTCCCCTCTTGCAAGCCACCCGAAAGAATAATCGCTTCCTTTTCTCGATTATATCCCCCAGTTCTTGAATTAGAATCCGATCCACATTTGCTCTAGGTTTCATGGCCACCAACGGCGATCCTGGTGTCGCCGCCGACTCGGGCGCCGTCAGCGAGGCCGATGCAGTCACAATCCATGTCCGATCCTCCAACGGGTCCAAACTCTCGGTGCAGACCGCACTCGAATCCACGGTCGGGGCCTTCAAGGTTCTCCTGGCGGGGAAGTCCGACGTCCCGGCGGAGCGGCAGCGGTTGATTTACAAAGGCCGGATTTTGAAGGACGAGACAACCCTAAAGAGCTATGGTGCACCGATCTCCTCCTTGATTTCTGTCTTATGTTTGTTGTTTTCTCCGATGGTTTGTCCATCTACTTGTAGGTTGTTGTTCTGGTCCTTTGAAATGGACGTTGTCAATCGCATACTATAATGGCTTAAGTATGAAAAAGGATGAATCTTGCGACAATTTATAAATAACGGATGCTGAAACAATATTGAAATGCTCTAAGATGATGGTTTCTCGTTCTTTTTGGTCCAATATATGTATATGTATATCGTTTCACTACTGAACAAAAAAGTGTAATACAAAAAAATTTTGTACGTTTCTCGTCCTAGTTTAATTCGTCGCTGAAATTTATGATGGATCGGGATTAAAAGGATGGTGTTTAGGAATAACACTTACAAAAATCTCTACTTATTGTGATAAGGAACTTGAATGGCTCATGTTGAAACGTCTAAAACTCATCATCATGTTTTTTTTTCACCTTTTTTTGAAAGGTTCATCGTTGTTTGTTAACACAATCTACCTTGATGAGTGTTTAATAAGCTATTATGGCCTCTCTGAAGTATTCTCTCCAACTATTTGAGACGGGACAGGTGCCCACCATCTCTACCTGCCAATGAAAGAGCAATACGTATCCCAAAGAAGCAAACACACTAAGGTTACTTGGCATTTAAACTTTGTCAATTAGCTAGTTAGATCCTTCCCACTCTATTTGCTGTAACTTGAGTTTCAACTTCTAAGTTCTTCAAAGCCTACTCGGCCCTCTCACTGCCATGTTTAGTTGTAGCCTTAGCCTCACAAGTCCTTAGCCTCACAAGTCCTTGTCCAATTGAGTGGACTTCTCCTCTTTGCGTTAATTCTTTAGGAGGAATCTGTTAAGCTGAATAAGCTTACTGCAACTTTTGCTTTGACACTTCATCCGACAACCTTTTCAGCCTCAATTCGGTAAAGGGAGCAAGTTCACCTCAGACACCAGTCATTTCATTCCCCTTGTGAATTGTTTGAGATTGTCAATAGGTACAAGGTCACTCCTGGTGTCATCAGTGGTCATTGCTTGATATTACTACTATGGCCAAATACCTCATCCAAGCCTGTACATTAACTACTGTTAACTAGGTAGGTGAAGCATCTGATCAGCATTCAACCAAATCATATTCTCTTTGGAACTTGAAAGTCTCATTTATATGTACATTTAAAAGGTTTTCCATCCTGCTTTTTTATTTTTAGACATAAGAACTCATGCTTTAGAAATTGTTGTATTCTAATGGAATTCTGAATTATATACTGCTACTTGTTAGCAGCTGGTTCATTTTGATCTGCTAGCATTGTTCTTTTTCATCTTTCATGAAATTTAAGTTGTAGTTGTTAGCAGCTAGATGACCTTATAGTTGTGGCTAGTTCACTTTTCAATCATGACAAAGCCATAGCCTCAACTATATGGGTTATTGCATGGTCCTGATGTGATTTGGATGGCCTTTTGGTCAATATTTTGCATATCGAAAGCCCCTCTCATTGCTTACACACGGGGACCTAGTTTTATAAAAGATACAGTTCAGATCCATGTTCTTAGGCTTTGACACTTAAACGTTGGCTGTCAATGCCTAACACAATACCCAAACTTTTTCATCCACACTTAGGTCATGGCTCATATTTTCTAATGGAATTTTATTTTTGTCTTGCCTAGGCTTGGAGTCAGATCACACAATTCATTTGGTTCATGGTTTGACTCAGCAAAATCCACCTGCTGATGTGACTCCAGCTGCCAATAGAGTTTCAGGAGTTGAGAGTGATGGTTCTAATGGAGGTGAGGGATTTGGAGGAGCTGATTTTGCAAGCTCACTCTTTCCTGGCATTGGTAGTAACATTAGAAATGGTGCTGGATCAGGATTTGGCTTACCAGATCTTGGTCAGATGCAGCAGCAGCTAGCGCAAAATCCAAGCATGATGAGGGAAATAATGAATATGCCTGCTGTTCAGAGTCTGATAAATAATCCTGACCTGATGCGAAACATGATAATGAACAATCCTCAAATGCGTGAGATCATTGACCGTAATCCTGAGTTCGCGCACATCCTAAACGACCCCAGCACTCTTCGGCAATCTCTGGAAGTCATGAGGAATCCTGAACTCATGAGAGAATTGACGCGAAACACTGATAGAGCTATGAGCAATATTGAGTTGTCCCCAGAAGGATTCAACATGCTTAGGCGAATGTATGAAACTGTTCAGGAGCCATTTCTTAATGCTACAGCAGGGGCAGGTAACGAAGGGAATGATGTGGGTCAAAATCCATTTGCAGCACTTTTAGGGAATCAGGGTGGTGTGCAGTCTAGAGATCTGACAACAGACCAGCCTGGTACTGGTTCCAATCAAACCAGCGAGTCAGCTTCACCAAATAGTAACCCACTTCCAAACCCATGGAGCAGAACTGGTAATATTTTTGTATTTGTCACAATGTTGTTGGTTAAAAGGGCAGCCCGGTGCATAAAACTCCTGTAATATACGGGGGTTCCGGGTAGAGGTCTATTGTACACATTCTTACTTTGCAAGATGCAGTTTTAAAAATTCGAATCCATGACTTTTAGATCACAAGATAATAATTTTACCATTGCGCCAAGGCTCCTCTAGGTCATGATATTGTTGGTTATATGCTAAAAATTCCTGCAATTGCAGGAGGTGTCGAGAGTATCAATACCACACCAGCTCGCCCTCACGATGTTAGATCTCCAAGCATCGGTGGATTATCAGAGTTAGAAAGGCTGGCTGATGGAATGCCAGACCCATCCTTTGCCAATCAACTTCTGCAGAACCCAGCCATTATGCAGATGATGCAGAGTCTCCTCTCCAACCCTCAGTTTATGAATCAGGCATTTTAAAAAAAAAACCTTATTATTAGAGAGAAGGAATTGTTGTTGCCATCATTTTTTTATATTTTATCCAAATTTTTACCATCAGGTTCTGAGTCCACAACTACGTAACTTGTTGGGTTCCAACTCCCAGCTTAGCAGTATGTTGCAGAATCCAGAATTGTTTCAGCAGCTTACTTCTCCTGAGACACTGCAGGTAGATGCATTTGCAATGCTTTGATGCATTACTTGTGTTCTGTTCTCAAATCTTTATTTGTCTGGTATGCAGCAACTTCTATCATTTCAGCAGACACTTTTATCCCCAGATGGCCAGCGGCAAACAAACCAGTGAGTTATGAGATTGTTTTCATTTGAATCAATACTAGTCCTCTCCCTAGTAACTGTCATTTAATCACTCATCTAAACATGTTGGTTCTAGGCTGATACTCGCTTATTTGTTTCTTGTATCTCCATGGTCTGGTGGTGCTTTTTAAATAACAAAAGACACTGAGAACTAAGATTGGAATTGTTAAGTTTGACATTCTTTACAAATGGATAATTGTTGTTTCTTTCTGATTCAAAAATGAAATAGCAGCCTTAATATAATGGTAAAATTGCTGCCTTGTAATATTGCGGTTACGAGTTCGAGTTACGGAAATAGTCTTTTACAATACAGGGTAAGACTGCGTATAATAAATCTAATATGGTCCAACCTTTCTTCGGGACCCCATATTGGTGGGAACCTTTGTGCATCGGATTGTTCTTTTTTTTCTAATTCAAAAATCAGTTAGGTTGTTTTTGTTAGAGTGATGGCAACAATGATTCTTTCACTCTCAAAAGCTCGGAATCGCCAAGCTAGCAACCCCCACCGACCAGCCCCTGGTGGGCCTTTGGCCCTTGACTGATGGTAAGCACAAGGAAGGAGATTTCATCCGGGGAGTTTAGACCTCGTCTGCAGTTTGAACGGACATCCTCTCAAGCGTCACCTTGTGTTTATCATCGAGTCATCCCCGGGGGGACAACAATGATTCTTTCACCATACCATATCATCTTGTTTGATGTCTATAAAATTGTACCACAAAAACTATTTTGCCAAATACTACAACAACAACAACTTAAGCCTTATCCCACTAGGTGGGGCCGACTAACTATTTTGCCATATACATGGTAAGAAAACTAAATGGAAGTCGTTTTTCATTTTTTTTCCTTTTTTACACAAGTCATTGTACTTCAAACTCCCATATATTTCTTTTGATGGCATTGCTCGAGCAAATTTCTGAACTTCTCTGCTTAAGTTGCATTTTTAGTTCAGTTCTTCATTGTAGGCTCAATGTTACTGGGCTGACAGTGATCACGTGTAAAATACTGTTTGCATTAGATTTTATTTGATGATTATAATGGCTGGACGCATTGCATATTGATGCCAATAATTGTTATAAATAAAGATTAATAATAGTTCCAGTACAGCTTGAGTTTATAGTGAGTAGGATCAAAGTAATTCATTTGAAGGTCAATGAAATGAACGCTGAATTGCTTTAGTTCCGTTTCAAACTTTGGCATTTTACCAAGCAGAGCTCTTGCCTTCTCTTTCAGGGAACAAAATCAGACTGGTGCCACTGCAACAGGTACAAGGAATTCCCATGACCCGTGCTTATCATATCTGAGAATTGGCTAGTCGGCCATAAGCTTGAGTCCTGAGTTTGCAGTACTATGCATTTGAATAAGAAACTGCATTTATCATCTCCTTTCGCTGCAGGAGCAATCAACACCAGTGGGTTGGAATTTTTTATGAATATGCTTAGTGGACTGGGGTCAGAAACGGGGGTTCCTAACTCTGATGGTTGCACTTCTATCCTGTCTTAACAAAAAAAAAAATACTATAATGTATAGTTACAGATTTCTTCATATCAAACAATTTGTACTTATTACATTGTTGTCTTTATGTTGCAGTGCTTCCAGAGGAACGATATGCAACACAGCTTTCTCAGCTACAGGAAATGGGCTTCTTTGATACTCAAGAAAATATTCGCGCTTTACAAGCCACGGCTGGAAACGTCCATGCTGCAGTGGATTGGCTTTTGACGGGCCCTCATTGATAGATAATGTAGGCTTTGCCTTTTTTTTTTTTTTTTCCCTTTTACATAGATAAAGAACAATACTGATGGTTTCAGCTTCATAATTTTTGCAAAGACGTCAACAAATGTGCACAGTTCTTCTAATGACTTGTGTCTCAGATTTATCATATATATCTTCTTTGTTAAACTAGTCGCACTATCTTTTGCTCTTACACGTCATTTTAAAAGTTTATTTTCTTTCTAAATACATTTAGGTTTTATTGTCTCAAAATGTCTTGATTAACATATGCTTGCTATTATTTTTGCTTCGAGCGATCAGTAAATTATCTTATAGTTAGATCTTATCGTCCAATAACTTATTTTATTATTCTTATTCATATTGCTAATTCATCCTGGAAGGCGGCCTATTGTGTACTATTCTGTTGCAACGAACATCATATTTTGAGGCTATAATTAACGAACACTAAGCTGTATCGTGGTTCAACAATTATCATGAGTTGAGTTTGGTTAACGTTGTGTGATTATGAATAAAGTGAGAAAACAAAGTATTAGAATTCCTATTGTAATTAATCAGAAATTTTTTAGTTCAATTTTTCACGAGCATATCAAAATTGTAAATCCTTGTGATAATAACTGTAATTTAAGGAATCTCGACCTCATCTTACACTTTGCCTCTATCGTTATTCCCAGTAGAGAAAGTGGCCTCAAACGTCGGGCGCACACATCTGATCTAAGGTGCGGTTAATTACCTTAGAATTGGAAAAGATAATATTAGAATTGGGAGAAAGATACAACTCTTTCTGCCCCGCGGGTGTGATGAAGCAGTCTATGGTTAAGTTTGAGGGCATAATTAATGAATTCATTTAGTTAGCAGATCGGAGAGCGCTTAAATTTTCTGGTGAAATTTCAGTGCTTAGGTCGTCGTCGTCCGCCCGCTGTGGAATTAGAGAAAAGAGCAATACGATTGTTGTTCGATGAAGGTAAGTTTATCGTTACATGTCTTGGAAGAAAATATCTTAAATCGTGAGTATTCAGAACACTGATTTCTTTCACAGTCAAGGAGTTGCAACGCATGAAAGTTCTTAACGTTCTAGGCAAAACTTCACAACAGGATTGAATACTCTTTTTGGTTTTGGGAGAGATGAGAATAAGCTTAAGTTAGGTAGGAAGTTAACACGAGGATAAGTGGAAGACATGTGAATAATTGAAAGGAGGCTATACACTCAACTCCTGGTTTATCTGTTTATGTCTCGAGATGTATCTGCAGTTTCAATCAGAGACTGCAACTAACATGCTGATGGATGGTTCTGTGACGTATTTGTTGGTGTTTGATGAACTTGTGCCCTGTTGATATGCAATTTTAGTTGCCAAATGCATGCTTGTTATGGCCTCAGTTGAGTTCCAGTTTGAAAATCCGAACCAGTGCAAAACTCAAGGGTCAGGTGAAAATTCCAGACTGATTAGTACTCTCTTGTTTAAAGGATTGATTTCATTTTTCAGCCCGTGATGTTCATATCTGGAACTCAACTGTGTACAAAATGAAACTCTAAATTCTAGCTCACTCGAACAGTAGTTCAGTGTGTTTGTTAATGAAAATGGTAAATGATAATATTCTGACACTTTTAAGTTTTTGTAGATTCGTAGAGTAATAATCAGTTTATTATGAGCTTCAATGGTGAATTGCTGTTGGATTGCTAAATTATTTTAGACCAAAAGTTCGGTCTAAGAAAGGTAATAAGTTGGTTTTGTTATTTGAGTCATATTTGTGCAGTAGCAAACCTAATCCTACATTCCTACCTACAATGTGATGGAGTGAAGGAAGGATTGTGCATCTCATGATGAAAGTTTTGACGAGAAGATATTAAATTTGAACTGTCTCTAGCCCTATTAGTCCATTTGACAACGCCACTTGTAATTAATTAGAGGTTATGGAAATATAGTTTAGATTTTAGATATAAAATTTTTAAGCATGTGAAATTGTAATAACTTATAAATTCAATTTATAGATTTGATTAAGTGAATTATTATTATTTTGAAAACATCTTAAGTACATAGCTAAGTCTAACAACTATTGAAAGCCATAATAACGTATTGAATGTATCATTATTGTCATGGTTCTAAAAATTGTTTAACGTGACATTGTAATTACCATATTTAGTATTTATATCTTATAAGTTAGTAGTTGTTTAACTTAGTGGCAAATAGAGGAATAATTTTATATCTTTAGTTTTTCTCAATCTATATATATATATATATACTCATTTGATAAATGTTATTTCTATTTACTATGGTAACCTTAAAGGTTATTCTTAGACATCCAATAAATGTATATTATTTATAATACTCCCCCTTGAATGTCTTTTGTATAAAGAATATGCCTTGTTAAAATCTTATTAGAGAAAATCCCAGTGGGATAAAAATCCCAGTGAAGGAAAAAAATACATCTTTCTTTATATATGTATTTTAACATAATACTCCCCCTGTTAAAGACATTACTTAATATCTCTATAAAGTCGCATTCCAATCTTATGGATCAACTTCTCAAATACTATTGTGGGTAATATTTTTGTGAATAAATCTGTAGGATTCTCACTTGATTGAATTTTGTGTACATCAATGTCTCCACTTTGTATTAAATCATATGTGAAAAATATTTTTGGAGAGATATGTTTTGTCCTATCACCTTTGATATGTCAACATTTTAATTGGATTATGAAAGCTACATTATCTTTATGAAGTATCGTTAGAGTTTTTTTATTTATTAACAAACCACATGACTCTTAAATATGATTAGTCATTGCTTTAAGCCATACACATTCATGACTTGTCTTATGAATTGCAATTATTTCAGCATAATATGATGAGGTAACTGTTATAGTTTGTTTCATAAATAGCCAAGATATTGTTGTGCCACTATATGTAAATACATATCTCATTTGTGACCTAGCTTTGTGTAGATTTGATAAATATCCTGCATTTGCATACCCAATTAATTGTGCATTTAATTCATAAAGGTAGAATAAACCCATATCAATCATTCCACGGAGATATCGAAAAATATGTTTAATTCCGTTCTAATGTCTTCTGATTGGAGCAGAACTATCTTGCTAATAAATTTATCGAAAAAGCAATATCATGTCGGGTATTATTAGAAAAGTACATTAAAGCACCTATTGCACTTATATGCATACTGGCAGGGAGGCTCTAGCAATCTCCTTATTACCAAAATGATGGTAGGCCGATTAACCAATACAAGTTTTACAAATTTTGCATACAATTTCTAAAACGTTGCAGATTACCTAGCCAGTAGAGGAGTTATGTCACTTCAGGACCAAGAATTTTCTCATTTTTATCTCGAAAATGGAAAGGATCCTTTTGTATATCAAGTGATCGAACAACCATTGGATTAGTTAATGGATATAAATTGTTCATATTAAATCGTTTTAAAACTTTCTCAGTATAAGTTAATTGATGGATAAAAAGTTCATTCTTTAAGTACTCGAATTGCAGGTCGAGACAAAATTTAGTTTTACCAAAATCTTTCATTTCGAACTCTTTCTTTAAATAGTTTATTGCATTAGAGATCTCTTTAGGAGAGCTAATAATATTTAAGTCATCAATATAAATAGCGATTATTACAAAATCATGTCTGAACTTCTTTATAAAAACACATAAGTAAATATGGTTATTTGTATAACCATCTTTTAGCAAATATTCACTAAGACGATTGTACCATATTCGTCCAGATTGATTTAAACCATGCAAAGATATTTATAATCTAATAGAAAATAATTCTCGAGAATTGCATGTTTTTGAAATCTTTAGTCCTTCTAGGACTTCCGTTATATGTCATTATCTAGTGCACCATATAAATATGCTGTAATGATATTCATCATATGCATATAAAATCTTTTTTGTGCTATTAAACTAATAAGATAACAAAAAATAATAGCATCCATTATAAGAGAATATGGTTCTTCATAATCAATTCCAGATCATTGCGAAAAACCTTGTACAACTAGTCGAGCTTTATATCGCACAATCTCATTTTTCTCATTTTTTTTCATACAAATATCCATTTGTATTCTATTGGTTTTAACACCTTCAAGTGTTTTGACAATAGGCTCAAAAATCTCATGTTTAGAGAGAGCTGTTAATTCTGTCTGAATTTTTTCTTTCCATTTTGGTCAATCCTCTCTTGATTGACATTCCTTTAAAGTCATTGGTTCAAAGTCCTTATTTTCACTCAAAGTATCAATTGTCACATTATATACAGATATATCATCAATATTTGTATTTGTTCGATCCCATGTTTTCATTGTAGAAATATAATTTATCAATATTTTTTTATTATCTATTTCAACTTCTTCTAGAAGTTTTTCTTCTTAGATCGACTTATTTCCTTTTTCTAGACGATCAATTTGTTCATGTGTTCCCTTTTCCTTTCGAGGGGTTTTATCTTTAGAACTTGTTGGTCTTCCATGCTTTAGGCATGGTTTAGGTTCATTTGTCGAGAGAGGTCTTTCAAATTTCTGATAGAAGCATTTTCTGTTGGAACATGTGATTTTATTACTCGTTTTGGATCAGAGAAATTATCTGGCAATTGATTTGCAATCTGTTGCAAATGAATTATATGTTGAACTTCTATTTCACATTGTTTTGTGCGAGGATTAAAATGACATAAGGATGGGTTACTCCATATAATCTCTTTTTCTATCTTTTCTTTACCAGTATTATTACCCCCTAAAGTTGGGAAAAATGTTCATCAAATCGAAAATCAAGAAATCTAGCATTAAAAATATCTCCTGTCATGGATTTAAGATATTTGATAATGGATTGAGAATCAAAACTAATATAAATGTCTAATTTCTTTTGAGACCCCATTTTTATTCTATGAGGGGGAACAATGGGGACATAAACTGCGCATCCAAAGGTTCGTAAATGAGAGAGATTATATTCTTTTCTAGAGACCAATTGGAAAAGAAAAGCTTGAGAATTAGTGGGTCGGATGCGAACTAGTGTTGTTGCATGTAAGATTGCGTGTCCCCATGCATGAACAGGAAGCTTGGATTTCAACAGTAATATTCTCGCTATTAATTGAAGGCGTTTAATAAATGACACTACTAAACCATTTTGAGTATAAACATAAGCTACAAGATATTCAATCTTTATACCAATAGACATGCAATAGTCATTAAATGCTTAAGAAGTAAACTCTCTAGCATTATCAAGGTGAATTATTTTGATGGTATAATAAGGAAAATGTGCATGTAATTGAATTATTTTAGCAAGTAATCTCGAAAATGCTAGGTTTCGAGTTGATAATAAGCACACATGTGACTATCTTGTAGATGCATCTATTAAATCCATAAAATATCTAAATGGTCCACATGGTGGGTGAATCGGTCCTCATATTATCACCTTGAATCCGATTTTAAAATATAGGGCATTCAAACTCAATCTTACTTAGTGAGACCTTTATTATTAATTTCCCCTTGATAACATGCAACACATGAGAATTCATTAGATTGAAAAATCTTCTTATTTCTTCAATGGATATCCGAAAGAATATTCCATAATTCATCGCATCATTACAAATCCTGTAGGATGACCCAATCTATCATGTCATAAAAAGAATTCATTTTGATTAGTAAACTTCTATTTTACTACGGTATTTATTTCAATTGGTTTAATGTATGTATAATAAAAGCCTGAAGAGCAAATAGATAGTTTTTCCAAAACTTATTTATGCCCCATTTTAATATTAGTAATGCACAAATACTCATTATTTCCTATATTAGTTGTTTCTATATGATAACCATTAAGGCGAATATCTTTGAAACTTAATAAATTTCGACGTGATTTGGGTGAATATAATGCATTACTGATCAAGAAATTTGTTCCTCCTGGTAGTAAAATGTTTGCTCTTCCGAAGCCTTCGATTAAGATTACACTACCAAATACAATATTCACATCTTATTTTTGCATGATAAGATGAGAGAGTTTTTACTTTTGAGAATTGTACGTGTAGTTGCACTGTATACAAAACAAAGATTCTCATCTTCAATCTTTGACCCAATAATATCTATAGGTCTTAAAAAATAAATAAATAAATAAATTAACAATAAATTTGAATTTACTATAAATATTGAGAAATAAAAAACAATTACATTAATTAAAATCATCATATTTAGCATTCTCAAGAAAGTCACTAGGATAAATTTTCAAGACCCTTAAAAATATTATTAGGGTCATTATTTTGATATAAGACATTTGCCTCTACATTATTATTCTTTTCCTTCAACGAGGCTTGATAAATCTCGACAAGATGCTTTGGCTTACGATAGATATGTGACCAATGTCCAATCAACCCACATCGGTAGCATTTATTCTCAATATTCTGACTAGATCCTTTTTTTCTTATTTTTTATTATTATATTTCCACTTTTGGTTGTTTGTATGTCCACCATGATTATTACGATAAACATTCTAGCCATGGCCATGACTACGACTATGACCGCGACCACAACTACGACCACGATTACGGCTGCATCCTCGACCATGATCACTTCACATTCTCGTTCATGTCCAGAATTGTTGTGAGTTGTCGCATTCACTTTAGGGAATGGACTAGAGCCAGTTGGATGAGATTCATGATTTTTCATTAATAATTCGTTATTTTGTTCAACCACAAATAAACAAAAAATTAGTTCAGAATATTTCTTGAACCATTTCTCTCGATATTGCTGTTACATGAGCATATTTGAGGCATGAAAAGTGGAGAGTATTTTCTCTAACATATCATAATCGATAATATTCTCTTCGTATAACATTAATTGAGAACTGATTTTAAAAACGACTAAATTGTATTAACTCACATATTTAAAATCTTAGAATCACAAATGAATTCAATCATAACAAGTTTTTGGAAGTATTATCATTTTTTTGTGATTAAACCTTTCCTCTAAACTTTTTCATAATTCAAGTGGATCTTTCACTGTTAAATACTCGATTTTCAAATCTTCGTGGAGGTGGTGATGAAGAAAAATCATTGCCTTGGCTCGATTTTGTAAAGTCTCTTTATTATTTTCTTTAATTGTTTATCCGAGTCCATTTGCATTCAAATGGATTTCAACATCAAGGATCCATGATAAGTAATTTTTTTCAGAAATATTGAGAGCCACAAACTAAGTTTAGTGAGATTTGTCATAAAATACTAACATATAAGTATAAAATTACAATAAGATTTATATGTGCATAAAAATAATATATTATAAAATAAGAATTATAACAAAAAGGTTAAAAAGTGTATCGTGATGTTTTATGATTCAATGAAAATATTATGACCTACTTACCTTATAAATTATAAAGTCAATAATAAGACAAGTTGATAATTTTGCAAGAATATTGTCATTCAATAGATTATACAAATTTCTATCTTATCAATGTGAGATCATCAAAATTCTTGATTTACCTAAATAAGAAAATAAAAAGAAAACATATAATCTTTAAATATCAGGTCACTAGTTTTAATACTAATTATGTATAATTATATCGAATTTATCATAAATTGTTAATAATAGTTTTAGATAATAATAATTAGTTATATAAGCTATCATTTCCTATATATAATATTATCAAAGATAAAAATTAATATGTCATAGAATTATTTTCTAGTATTTTTGAAAATCTAATGCTATCAAAGCAAAATTTTCAAAACTATAAAAGCCTAAAATTATTATTATCGAGGATAAACTTTGACTTTGAGTTTGTATAAAATTTAAGCAAAAATCGTGCTGATAATATATTGTGAATTATATGAATAAATAAAAGATTTTTTTAGAAAGAATGAAAGAGAAATAATTTTATTTCTTTTGTTTTTCTCAATCTAAATGTATATAAAAATATACATGATAAGCGTTATTTCTATTGTAATACCCCAAATTTTAATTCCTATATTTTTATTAGAGGAAAATAGAAATAAAAATAAGAATAGAAATAATAAAAATAGGAATAGAATAATAATAATAATAAGAATAGAAATAATTAAGAATAAGAATTAAAAAAAAAGTTCGAATAAATGGTTTGTTAGCCGAGGCTCGAACCATGAACCGTTGGTTTGGGGGAATAGACTTTCCACCACTAAGTCATAAGATTACCAATGAGTAGGACATAACAAAATATATCTATAGGCGAAAAAAAAGGAGAGATTGGTTAATTTGACTAATTATTTAAAGGGATAATTAGGTTAAAAAAAATCCTAATTTATATATATATTTCTTTTCTTCCTCTCCCTTAACCCCACGCCAAAACCCTTCCAGCCGCCGCCTCTCATCTCTCTCTCTTGTATTTTTTTTCCAGCCGAATCGCCTCCTCCTCTCTCTCTCTCTCTCTCTCTCTCTCTCATATTTCCTCCGGCCGCCGAATCGAAGAAAAACAGGGGGCTTTCTCCACCGAGGAAAACAATAGAAGAAGAAAAAAAGATCCTCTATAATTTCTCCATCGTGGGATAATTCAAGAGGGAATTTTCAAGAGGGATCTCCTCAAAAACTTGGTAGAGGATCACGCTAAAGCCAAGGAACACGTAGGAGATTTTCTCTTTACGAAATTTAACGGTATAAATTGGTGAAAAAGCGTAGGAAGTAAATATTGTTCACTTGCAGTATAAGTAGTTATCGTATATCATTGATATATTTTTATGTGCATGTTATTTCCAGTTATGCATGATGTTTTCAGTTACGTGATTTTACCGTTATGTTATGGGTAATTCAGCATCATATTTAGATCCATGATAAGAATGTGATTTATGATCATGCATGTTGTAGATGAGTTGTAGCTTACAATTATATGCATGATATAAAGTAAGATGTAAAAAAATATTTCCTTTATAAAGAAGATTTAAAGATGCTCCCCGTTCGAATTGGGGATTAAGAGCACAACGATCTTCAGTGTACTCCCCATTTCAATTTTGGGAGTCAAGAGCATAATGATCTTTATGGTGCTCCCCATTCGTGATTTAGGGGATTAAGAGCATTCTGTCAGTATGTATAAGAATATAAATATAAAGGAAGTATTTTACTTTTGAAAGGGCATGTACCGGGCATTAGTTCGCCGACGGGCCAAGGCCTTCAGTCTCAGTTACCCTAGTAGGTTCGGTGGTTGGTCACCCCGGCCTATTAGGAAAGTGCACATTGGTACTATGCTGGACCCATATCCAGGATGATTATTATTTTGAAGTATAAGTAAAAGTTTTCAAAGTTAATCATTCCAGTTCAGATACACTGTTTACAAGTTTTAAAAATACTTAAGAGCATGATTTATACAAGAGACATGTAATCAGAGTTATGATTTTCAGTTATGTTTGCATGTGTATCAATGTATCCAGGGCAAGAGAACTAGTTGCATGATTTCATACAGTGCATATTTTTGTGAGCATAGAAAGTACTTACTAAGCGTTATTGCTTATAGTTTGCATTTCCTTATACTGCAGATAAAGGTAAAGAAAAGTTTCAGTGAGGTGGCATGGCGGATGAAGTGCTTGGAGTGTGTGGTGATGGAACAGTGGAAGTAAAAGATCCTGAGTGCAGATGTCTAAACCAGATTTTAAGTTTTTAATTGTTTTCTTTTTGATATTGTTGGAGTTCAATTGGATTGCTTATGGTTGAAACCAAAGAATGCTAGAGTCATGTTGGGTTAGTTTTAATACTCACACGTTATGTGAAGATCTTGAATTGGTTATTGTTTAAGTGATGATTAAAGTATAGTGTCAAAGTAAGATCAGGAAGATAATAAGAATAAGACAGTAAAGTAGTGACATCTCCCCTGGTAGAGAGTGGAAAGACTAGGGGGGTGTTACAAGATGGTATCAGAGCGAGGTTCCGCCCTTCCGTCACACACACATCGAGCATCAGTCCTGTCGCCTCTAAGTAAGAAAGTATTTATCTGCTTTATTTACTTTATGAGTAGTAAGGAATGCTTCTTTTAAGTTAAACATGCTCACCTAGAATGTTCTCTTTGAGTTAAACATGCTTGCATATATATATATATATATATATATATATATATGAAGATGATAGACAGTATATAATAGAGTATACCTAGATATGTATGTGAAGATGGGAAAAAAATAGTGATAATAGCCTGATAGTGGAATAATGCAAAGGGAGGTTCAGCCAGTAAGCAGCCTACGTATCCTACATGTTCTAAGTGTGGGAGGAAGCATCCAGGAGTTTGCCGCCAGAGCGTGAGTGAGTGTTATACATGTGATGTCGAGGGACACTTCACCAAACAGTGCCCCACCAAGACCAATCTCCCTCCACCACAGTCTATTCAGTATGGAGGTAGACCAACCCAGCTACATCAGATGCAGGGAGCACTGGAGGGTCCTTACATCAACCAAGGAAGATTGGAGGCCCCATCAGTTACACCTAATGCCCGGATCTTCTCCCTCACCAAGGAAGAGGTAGCAAATGCTTCTACGGTGGTCACAGGTCAGATACCTATCCTTAGTCAGCATACTACCGTACTGTTTGATACTGAGGCAACCCATTCTTTCATGTCTATGACATTTGCTAAGAAGATAGATATAACTCTGGATGTCTTAGATATTCAGTTTTTAACGACCCTACCTTCGGGTGAAATAATGACATCTGCACACTGGTTGGGTGTCGATCGTAATTTGAATGCAGAGCTTTATAGTGATCTGATATTGCTGGATATGCATGACTATGATGTCATTTTTGGAATGGATTTTCTTAGCAAGTATGGTGCTTCCATTGAGTGTCGTAAGCGAAGAGTAGTATTCCAACCCGAGACCGAGGCTAAATTTGAGTTTATTGGAGAACCAAGGAAGAAGACTAAGAAGTTCTTGTCTGCCATGGAAGCTCAGAAGATGCTAGCTAGTGGATGCACTGGGTATTTATCACATATAGTTGATACTAAGCAAGAAAGAAGTCAAAAGCTGGGAGAAGTCTCAATCGTATGTGACTACCCGGAAGTATTTCCTGACGAACTACCAGGACTAGCACCTAGAAGGGAAGTTGAGTTTGAGATTGAGCTTATTCCTGGTACCAACCCAATCTCAAAAGCACTCTATCGTATGGCTCCAGCTGAATTGAAAGAGCTTTAGGAACAATTACGGGAGTTATTAGACAAGGGATTCATCCGCCCTAGTCATTCCTCGTAGGGAGCTCTAGTGTTGTTCGTGAAAAAGAAAGATAGGTCTATGAGGATGTGCATAGACTACCGAGCCTTGAATCAAGTGACGATCAAGAACAAATATTCTCTGCCAAGGATAGAGGATTTATTTGATCAATTGAGGGGAGCCACAGTCTTCTCCAAGATTGACTTGCAGTCCAGTTATCATCAGGTAAGAGTTTAAGAGGATGATATACCGAAATTAGCCTTCCGAATGAGGTATGGACACTATGAGTTTGTGGTCATGCCCTTCGGAGTGACAAATGCACCCGCTATGTTTATGGACTTGATGAATCGGGTATTTAAGGAGTTCCTTGACAAGTTTGTGGTCGTCTTCATTGACGACATCCTTATCTACTCGAGAACCCAAGAGGAACATGTCGAACACTTGAAGACAGTCTTGCAGACCCTTCAGCAAAGACAATTATATGCAAAGTTCTCCAAGTGTGAGTTTTGGCTTGATCGAATATCGTTTCTGAGTCATGTTATTTCAAAAGATATAGTTATGGTAGACCCGACAAAGATAGAAGCGGTCAGTAATTGAGGTCAACTAAAGAATGTCAATGAAGTCAGAAGTTTCCTCGGATTAGCAGGGTACTACCGAAAGTTTGTGGAAAACTTCTTAATGATAGTTTCACTGTTGACGGTTCTTACCAGAAAGAACAAGAAGTTCGAATGGACCGAAGATTGTGAAAAGAGCTTCCTTGAATTAAAGAGGAGACTCACAAGTGCTCCAGTGCTTACCCTTCCAGAAAGTAATGAGGGATTTGACCTGTATAGTGATGCATCCAAGATGAGACTCGGAGCAGTACTTATGCAAAAGGGTAAAGTCATTGCTTATGCATCTAGACAACTTAAGGACTACGAAAAGAATTACCCCACTCATGACCTTGAGTTGGCAGCAGTGGTCTTTGCTTTGAAAGTTTGGAGACATTACTTATATGGAGTCCAATGCAAGATTTACACAAATTACCAGAGTCTGAAGTATTTCTTCACTCAGAAGGATCTAAATATGCGACAGCACAGATGGCTTGAGCTAGTAAAGGACTATGACTGTGAAATCCACTACCATCCTGGAAAGGCAAACAAAGTAACAGACGCGTTGAGTAGAAAATCATGCGCCACTTTGATGTCCCTAGCAACACTATCCCAACCACTGGAGAAAGAGATAATGAATTTTGGGGTTGAGATCATTTCTGGATAGCTCTCCGCCTTGACCATAGTATCTATACTATTCGAGGATATATTAGCGAGACAGAACAAAGGTCCTAGCATCCAAAGGATCAAACAATAGATCCAAGAAGGAAAGGATGAAGGATTCCGTGTCTCTGACAGTGGGGTATTATATCTGGGTGAACGCTTATGTGTCCCCAAGGATCCAGACTTAAGAAAGAAGATCCTAGAAGAATCTCATGGGACCCCATATTCAATGCATCCTGGATCCACCAAGATATATCAAGATATGAAAGGGAAATTCTGATGGCTTGGTATGAAGAGGGACGTGACTAAGTATGTTAGCACTTGTCTGACATGTCAGAGAGTGAAAGCCGAACACCAGAGACCAGGAGGAGTTCTACAGTCTATCCAGATCCCAAAATGGAAGTGGGAGGAACTAGCCATGGATTTCATAGTAGGACTGCCCAAAACAACTAATGGATACGATTCTATTTGGGTAGTTGTCGATAGATTGACAAAGTCTGCTTACTTCATGCCTATCAGAATATCATACTCCATGGAACAGTTAACCCAGTTATACGTCAAGGAAGTGATTAGACTGTATGGAGTACCTAAGACCATTATCTCTGATAGAGATAATCGCTTCACTTCGCACTTCTGAGAGTGTGTTCAGACAGCCCTCGGCACTAAGCTATGATTCAGCACTGCATTTCATCCTCAAATAGATGGGCAAACAGAAAGAGTGAATCAGATTTTGAAGGACATGCTCAGAGCTTGTACCTTAGATTTTAAAGAAAACTGATGCAAATATTTGTGTTTGGTAGAGTTTGCCTATAATAATAGTTATCAAATCACAATTGGAATGACACCTTATGAAGCCTTGTATGGAAGGAGATGCAGATCACCTATCTGTTGGTATGAGGGTGGCGAGAAGAAAGAAATGGGACTTAAGACTGATTTTATAGGTGACGCCACCAAAGTATAAAGAACATATGCCAAAGGATAGAGACTGTCCAGAGTCGGCAGAAGAGTTACGCCGATGTCCGACGCAGACCCCTAGAGTTCCAATTCGGAGATTCAGTGTTCATTAAGGTAGCTCCTATGAAAGGGATAATGAGATTTGGCAAGAAAGGCAAGTTAAGTCCCAGATATGTAGGCCCCTACCTGATCACCAAGAGAGTTGGTAAAGTAGCTTATGAGCTAGAGCTACCATAGGAAATGTCAGCTATCCACAATGTATTTCATGTTTCAATGCTTAAGAAGCACGTCCCAGACACCAACCAAGTGATTGAGCCACAGACGGTACAGATTCAGACACATCTAAGTTATGAAAGTCGACCTATTCAGATAATAGATCGAACAGTCAGGAAACTAAGAAATAAAGAAATACCGTTAGTAAAAATCTTACGGCAAAGTCAAAGGGTTGAAGAAGCAACCTGGGAACGTGAGGATGACATGAAGCAAAAGTACCCCGAGCTATTCTAAATTTCGAGGACGAAACTTTTATAAGGTATAAGGGATTGTAACACCCCAAATTTTAATTCCTATATTTTTATTAGAGGAAAATAGAAATAAGAATAAGAATAGAAATAATAAAAATAGGAATAGAATAATAATAATAAAAAAAGAATAGAAATAATTAAGAATAGGAATAAAAAAAAAGTTCGAATAAATGATTCGTTAGCCGAGGCTCAAACCATGAACCGTTGATTTGGGAGAATAGACTTCCCACCACTAAGTCATAAGATTACAAATGAGTAGGATATAACAAAATATATCTATAGGCGAAAAAAAAGGAGAGATTGATTAATTTGACTAATTATTTAAAAGGATAATTAGGTTAAGAATAATCCTAATTTATATATATATTTCTTTTCTTCCTTCCCTTAACCCCACGCCAAAACCCTTCTAGTCGTCGCCTCTCATCTCTCTCTCTTGTATTTTTTTCCATCAGAATAGCCTCCTCTCTCTCTCTCTCATATTTCCTCCAGCCGCCGAATCGAAGAAAAACAGGGGGCTTTCTCCACCGAGAAAAATAATAGAAGAAAAAAAAAAGAGCCTCTATAATTTCTCCACCGTGGGATAATTCAAGAGGAAATTTTCAAGAGGAATCTCCTCAAAAACTTGATAGAGGATCACACTAAAGTCAAGGAACACGTAGAAAATTTTCTCTTTACGAAATCTAACGGTATAAATTGGTGAAAAAGCGTAGAAAGTAAGTATTGTTCACCTGCAATATAAGTAGTTATCGTATATCATTGATATATTTTTATGTGCATGTTATTTTCAGTTATGCATGGTGTTTTCAGTTACGTGATTTTACCGTTATGTTATGGGTAATTCAGCATCATATTTAGATCCATGATAAGAATGTGATTTATGATCATGCATGTTGTAGATGAGTTGTAGCTTACAATTATATGCATGATGTAGAGTAAGATGTAAAAAATATTTCCTTTATAAAGAAGATTTAAAGATGCTCCCCGTTCGAATTGGGGATTAAGAGCACAACGATCTTCAGTGTGCTCTCCATTTCAGTTTTGGGAGTCAAGAGCATAATGATCTTTATGATGCTCCTCATTCGTGATTTAGGGGATTAAGAGCATTTTGTCAGTATGTATAAGAATATAAATATAAAGAAAGTATTTTACTTTTGAAAGGGCATGTACCGGACATCAGTTCGCCCACGGGCCAAGACCTTCAGTCTCAGTTACCCTAGTAGGTTCGGTGGTTGGCCACCCCGGCCTATTAAGAAAGCGTGCATTGGTACTATGTCGAGCTCATATCCAGGATGATTATTATTTTGAAGTATCAGTATAAGTATAAGTAAAAAATTTCAAAGTTAATCATTCCAGTTCAGATACACTGTTTACAAGTTTTAAAATACTTAAGAGCATGATTTATACAAGAGACATGTAATCAGAGTTATGATTTTCAGTTATGTTTGCATGTATATCAATGTATCCAGGGCAAGAGAACTAGTTGCATGATTTCATACAGTGCATGTTTTTGTGAGCATAGAAAGTACTTACTAAGCGTTATTGCTTATAGTTTGCATTTTCTTATACTGCAGATAAAGGTAAAGAAAAGTTTCAGTGAGGTGGCATGGCGGATGAAGTGCTTGGAGTGTGTGGCGACGGAACAGTGGAAGTAAAAGATCCTGAGTGCAGATGTCTAAACCAGATTTTAAGTTTTTAATTATTTTCTTTCTGATATTGTTGGAGTTCAATTAGATTGCTTATGGTTGAGACTAAAGAATGCTAGAATCATGTTGGGTTAGTTTTAATATTCACACGTTATGTGAAGATCTTGAATTGGTTATTGTTTAAGTGATGATTAAAGTATAGTGTCAAAGTAAGATCAGGAAGATAATAAGAATAAGACAGTAAAGTAGTGACATCTCCCCTGGTAGAGAGTGGAAAGACTAGTGGGGTGTTACATCTATTTACTTTTGGCGATTTATCAAACGGTGCACGTGAAGTTTAGAAATGCCCAAACAGCGCCTCATACTTTCATATTTACCAAATAGTGCACTTAATTCCCTTTTTACCCCTCCCGCCAAAAAAATATGCACCACTGTGGTGCTGGAATTACAAATCACAGCACCACTGTGGTGTTGAGAATGACACCACAGTGGTGGTGCAATCCTAGCACCACCACTGTGGTACTGGAATTTGCAATTCCAACACCACAGTGGTGCTGGAAGTTGCAATTTCAGCACCACTGTGATGCTGAGATTTGAATTTTCAGTACCACAGTGGTGGTGCAATCCCAGCACCACCACCGTAGTGTTGGAATTTACAATTCCAGCACCACAGTGGTGCTGGAAGTTGCAATTCCAGCACCACTGTGGTGTTGGAATTTGAATTCTCAACACCATAGTGGTGCTTGGATTGTAAATTCCGACACCACGGTGGTGGTGTTGGGATTGTAATACAATTGTGGTGATGGAATTTGAATTTTCAGTACCATGTTCGGGAATTTTACTGTGTTGCAAGTTTGTTTGGCCGGAGGGGTAAAAAGAAAATTAAGTGTGTTATTTGATAAATATGAAAGTATGAGGCGTTGTTTGAGCAATTCTAAATTTCACATGCGCTGTTTGGTAAATTGTCGATTTACTTTGGTAGCTTTAAAGGTTACTTGTAGACATCCGATAAACGTATATTATTTATAATAAATTTAAAGACTTTTCGCTATAAGACCTCAAATAATTAAAAATATAATTTCATATTCAATATATGAAAATAAATAAATTTTTAATGAGACAAATTATCAATACTTTTGTAATACATAAAAATGAAAATATATAGAAATTAATAATTATTTCATAATACATACATATACCGTTACAATGAAAATAATTCTAAATTAATATTCATAATATCTTATTATTTCTGTCTCAAATGAAAACATAAACGCCTCACATTAAATATGCTATGAGAATAAGTAATTCATGTAACAAATATATATAAATTAATATGTTTTGACTCTTTCATAATACACTACAATTGTGGCACATAATTAATTTGCTACTTTAAAATTAACCGTATTTAAAAGCAAATAAGAACACAATTGAATTTGTAAGAATGATATGTACACGAAAAAAAAATTAACATGAAATAAGTTGGATTAAGTTATAAAATAATTGAATATTGGGGAAAAAAATTGCCAATGATTTCTTTTTTTTTTTCATCCAAAAATGAATTTAACTAGTAAATATTTAAAATTATGGACCAAAATAAACTTTAGTAAATAAATATTTATAATCATTAGTCAAAATTCATTTCGATCGATAATTTTAATTTTTTACTAAGCAAAATTAGATTTGATGGATAAAATATTTAATTTTTTATTAGGAAAAGTTAAGTTTGGCCAAAGTTAAATTTATCGTTAATTTTTTTATAATTATTTTTTTATAAAAAAAATATTTAATATTATTGTTTTTTAAATCTTTTTTTTCCATTTAATACAATATCCACAAGCTATATGTATAAGTTCTTTTTTTTTTTGAAATTTGCATCGATGACAAAAAAAAGAAGATGATCAGTTAAATTTTTTTTAGCTAAATAAGTTTAATAGATAATTTATTGATATTAAAATCAGTCAATAAAAAATTAAAAATAACAATAATGGTATATTAATCAATATGATGATAATTTATCACTCATAATTATCAAATTTAACTTGTATTTTTAAATGTTATTGGCTAAATTCATTTTTTTTGTTGATTAAAATTTTTTATTTCATTTTCTGAAAATTATATTTTTATTTATTTATAATTTTTGTCAAATTATCAAATATGTTTGAATTTCTAAAAATTCATTGCTAAAGTAGAACAAGAAAAATATTATACTAAAATTTGAATAATCTATATTTATATGTATATCTATTTGATAAATTATATATTTAATTTTGTATGTTCTATTATAATCTTCATCATATATATAATTTTATTATTAGATACATTATATTTTTCGACAAATTTTTTATTGATTGTATTATAAAATTTAAATAATCTTTATAAACTTAGTTTTAATGAATAAAAAATAATACTAATAAATAATCTATTAAAAGAGTTAAATGAGATTAAATTTGATAACTTAAAAGTAAAATACACATTAGAAAATTTAAGACAAATAAATTTAAAAAAATAATTTAAATAGATTAGTATAATAATTACACATCAAAAAAATTTAAAACAAATGAATTAATTTATATTCAGACACACCTTTAATATCATTAAAATATTTATTATCATATATAAATTATTATTTAAAAAATAAATTAAAATAAATAATATTTTAAGATTATTAATTAGCAGTTCGATAGTTAAAATAGGCTTTGACCTATATCGACTAGTCTAGATACAAGTCGATTATGAATTAAACCTGTCGAACTAGATTAATAAGTAATTGGTCCGTTTCAAGTTCCAAACTTGAATGGTTCATTGGATTGTTAGATCTAAATTGAGTTAGCTTTGATTACTCATGATGAGATATCTGAATACTTCTTAATATTATACATAAATTTTTCAGTCCTCCTTTATTATTTATTGAGATTTATTTTTATATAACATAATATTTTTTTATTAATTTTTGGATAATTTATTATTATGCTTAAAATTAATATTTTTATTAGTTGTTTAATTATTTTTTTTTTACAACTATTCTTTTTCAGAAATGATTGATAAATTAATAAAAATGGTTTAATTTTTTTTTTCCTTAAAAAAAAGCAATGAAACGTATTTTTTATAACAAATGTCCTTTTTCAAAAATACCGTTAAATATATAGCGATCAACAATTTTTTTAAAACAAATACCTATCAATGGGCAGAGTTTATATGGGTCGGTGTAAAGCTCAAGACTTTTTTTAATAATAATTATTTTTATCAAATTATTGCTAGATATCAACCTCAATCAAATTATTATTTTTAACTATATTCAGGTTGCAATCTCTAATTAGGGGAGATTTGGAAGATCAAAATTTAATTAAATAGTAATAATTGTTTTATTTTTTAAAAATAAAATAAGTTATAAATTATATTTATATTATAAATTTTATTTTGAAAAAGAGAAAAAAACACAATATTATTATTAAGATTGATAAGTCAAATACTATTAAAATTTTTAAATGAAATATAAATTAATATTTTTAGTCATAAATTATACATCAATAGGGCGCAACTCATATAACGACCCGATGTGGACGATTGCTATTTACATTAATAAAAGAAATTAGTTCAAGTACATCACTAATAATGATTTATTTCAATTACATTTTCTGAATGATCTTGATTATCAACTTTAAACTTATATATATAATATGCATTCTAATAAAACATTTCAATGATTAAAAAACTTTATGACCTTTTAGAAAAGTTAATTATGTCAAAGAAAAATATAATATACTTATTCATTTATAAGTTTTTGATATTGACATTAATTTTACCGATTGTGATTGCATTGTAGGGAGAGTATTTTTTTGCTATGATAAGAATTGTGAAAGATAGATTATGTAATTGAATGGGTGATGATTGAATAAATGATAGTTTTATTATCTATGTAGAAAATGAAATATTTCTAACCATTGAAAATGAAGTTATTATACCAAATTTTAAAATATGAAAACTCAAAAAATAATTGCAATGTAATTATTTTAGGGTGTTTCTTAATTATAAAATTTTATTTTTTCTTAATTATATTATATTGTTGCATGGTAATCCTATATCTCCGCCCTTGCCCTGTACTTATCAATATATATTTGGTCGATATTTTAAAAAAATTGCCATTCATTTATTTTAAAAATTATTAGTCAAATATATAATTTATTATTATTATTATTTTTAAAAAAATTATCTATCATTTATTTGATCTAATATTTTTTTAAAAAAATATATGTCACTATTTTGGCCAATAAAAAATATTTATCTACCATGGATTATGGATTACCAGTCAAATTTTAACATAATTTTTTAGCTAGTAGTTCATATTGCTAACCAAAAAAAAAATTATCAACCTTTTTTTTTTATAATTTTTTATTTTCTTATGATGAGTAGATCAAAATTGTTTAACGTTTAATTTGGGACATATAAAAAAAATATGTATGCGCTTATGAATTTTTATGTTTTTGGTAAAAGATATTTAATGATTTATATGAAATAGAAAATACATATGTCATGCCCAAGGGCATATTCGTCATCCAAATAATGAAAGAGCCCCTTAATGATAATATTCCAAAATATATTACTGCAATCAGATATGATAAAAACTTTGAAATAATCAAAATATAAAATTATACTTTATTAACTGCATACATGCACGACTAAAATATAAATCAATTAAAAGTAAAATAGATTTATGACACCAAATCAAATTGCAACAAAATCCTAAGTGCGTAAACAAAAGGCGATAACAATAAAAAAACCAAATTAGCGTCTCGACGATGAAGTGGGACCAGCATGACAAGGGACTCTTTGAGCGATGCGAAGGTAGGTCAACATGACACATCCTTTGTCAATTAACTTAGAGGCAAAAGAAAAGAGGGAGTGAGTACAAATCACTCAGTGGGTATATAGAAAGTAGTGCATGATAATATAAACATAATGGAGATCAAAGCAAAGTAAATTCGAGTAGCCCAAACCTCAGAGTACCAGTATCAATCTGCAACTAATCTGATTAACTATATAATAAATGCACCTGTGATATGCACAACCAACTGTAAACTTACAAGAAATACACATCGATACCGCGACAAAACTTCGTGACTCTTGAGATAATACAAAGGGACACTATCTGCGGACAACAACATACTATCATGAACGAGATTCGTGGGCAGATAGGCAATATACAGAGCATTGTCTACGCACAATCACATGCTACTACGAACAAGACTCATGGGTAGACAGACAATATAAAGACTCAATATCTACGAGCAACAACATGCTACCATAAATGAGTCTCGTAAGTAGATAGAGTATATAGCTATCGACTACATGCAATAACATACTACCATGAATGAGTCTCATGGGCAGTCGATTATCCTAAGTCGTTAAGCCTAGGGTTATTCAACGCATCTAACATGAAACGTCTATCAAGGTCGATAAAGATCATCAATCTACTAATAAGCACGTCAAGGTGGTTAAGCCTAGGGTTCCAACCCATCTAACGTGAAACGTCTATCAAGGCCGATAAAGATAATAAATCTACTAATAAGCACGTGTTCCATAAATATTATTTCATTCTTTACATTTTTTCTAAGGAATAATCTCGTTTAAATTATACTATTTCTACCAGTTCAATCATGCACACAACAACATGCTACCACGAACGGATCTCGTGGTAGTTAAATGTAAGGTAGATATCTAACTATAGATGTCACACGAAACCAACTATCACTAACTCCGAATGGGTAGTCCAAGAGTATAACTCTATGGTAGATTCTCTCAACCATGAATGAGAGAGATGATTGACCACATGTATACAAATCAACCATAATTCGAAAGTAAGGAAACTCTATTGCAGACTCTCCCAACCACGAATAAAAGATATAGTTAGCCACTGATATATGAGAAATGCTATAATATACCTTCTAAGGATTAATCTCATTTTAATTATACAATCTCTACTAGTCCAATCACAATATCAACCGAAATAATAAATAGATAAACAAATACTAGTAGCATCCACCAATTTATATCGAAGAAATAAAAAACACATAATAGTAATATCAGTCAAACACTATAATAAATAACTACATGTTAATGATGAGCAAATAACCCAGAAACTAAGTAGAGTATAAAAAAATCAAACAAATATAAGGTCAAAGTAATTCAAAAAGACCATGGAGTGGAAAAGTAATGTAACTTAAATAAATATTGTAATCAAAATAATCATACACTAAGATCTAGAGATCAAAGAATGAATCACCCACCTTTGACTGCAGATATAGCGTCCTAGCTATCGTTCAGCTCGAAGCTCTATTATAATTAATTTATTATTAATTCAATCATCAACAAATCTATAAATTGTGTAAGTCTTCCTAGCTACCTAACTTAACGAATTTAATTGGATCAATTAATTAATTAATCAGATTAATAAATTAATCACCCCTCCCTTAAATTTACTAATTACCCCATCGAATTATTTTATTAATTGATTAAATTTCATAACTAAGTTAATTTAATTAACAGATCAATTAATTAAACCTATAAATTGGATTAAGTAATATATCTTCCAATAAATTAAACTGGCTTAAATAAATCTAATATTAATTAAATCAAATTAATTAATCTCTCCCAATTAGCTTAACTAAAATAGGTTTATAGCCTAATCAAATAAGTCAATTAAACCAGGATCTAAAACTAATTAATTATCTTAAGCTCAGATTAATCAAATCTAATCTAATGAGTTAATTAATCCCATCAACTTAACCAAAACCCAGCTTAATTACTTAACCTATATGAGCTGTAGGATTTAATCAAGTAAATGGGACCTTGGAATGTTGACGTTGGCAACGTCGATGATCATTGGATCCTGCTTGCGGCTAGGCGAGGAGTTGGCGATGGAATTCCGGAGTGGCCCCAATGATGGCCAGAGATGTAGCTGGCAGGTGGTCCTGGCCGTTGGCAATGGCGACGGCGAATGCGCGGCGCGTGAGCAGCGGGCGGGCGAAGAGGAACGACGATGAAATCTGGTCGCGTGAGAGGCAGCCTGAGGCGATGGAAGTTGGTCTGCAGGCGACTGGTGCTGCGTGCATGCGTGCGTGCAATGGCGACGAAGCGGGAGCAGTGGGCGGTGACCTGGTAGCAAACACGGGCGAGCAACAGCGGAGATGCGACGTTGTAGGTGGGTGACACGACGAGAGTAGGGAAAAGGGGGATTAAATTCCTAAACTTAGCCCCTTTTTTCCATTAAATCTTAACCTAGGGTTCATATATAACTTTAGACTTAATTGAATTAATCAGTAGTACTATGATTAATAATAATTAGACTTAGTCCAATTTATTAAAATCTTATTTTGAAATTATCAATTAAAATACTAATAAATAACTTTTTTTTTTAATAAATACATAAATTTATTTTATTTATTTCGATTTAAATTATATTATTATAAAAATAAATTTTAATTTATATTATTATTTTTGGTATATTACAACATATTTAAATTATTTAGATGTTACTAAAAGAGAATGTTTTTATCATCTTATTTTTTTCCATAGGCTAAAATTACTTGATATATTTGATTTTGACGTCTAAAATCTCAAAATGCTATAAATTTATAATTTTTAAAGCACAAATGATGGAATTTAAATTTACTGTATGTATTCTACAAAAGATTGGAATCGTCAATTTAGCGGCTCCTATGATGACCACTGCATATTTTCAATTATGAGATTGAATGGAATACCATAAGATTTATATTATAAAATTTAAATCATCGTGTTCTATATGACATATGTAATATATAAAAATTGAAATGACAATGGCAAAATAAAAAGAAATTGAGCAGATTGGCCATTGTCTCAGTGTCGTTGAAAAAATTCGAAGTTTCTGTAATGAAAGGAGAAGAAGGTTTTCCGTGGGATGCTAAGCTAGTGACGGTGTCAAAACTCATCTCACTAATAAAAAGTGTGGAAATATATTAGATTATTCAATTATAAATGGATCATGCTTTATATATATATATATAGCACTAAGTTCTCTTCCTATTATTAATCTTTCAAACGTAACAAAATGAAATTTTTTTTCTAATGGATTCTATACATATAAAATTCATGATCAATAATTTAAACCCGTAAAACTTAATTTAATCGTCATTTCGAGTTTGAACTAATATCCATCAGGTGTGGTATGTGGTATGACATCAATATATAAATCTATCAAATTAGAAAATTAAATTGAACAACAAGATGATAGGTAAATTTATTTATTTATTAAATTAAAATCAACATAAACTTGCATTATCTTTGTATATTTATAATATTTCATGTTTTTAATATCCCAAATCGATCGTATTTACTACTATGCATATAAAATTTGTTTTTCTTAATTAGCTCTAAATCTAATCACAAATTGGCATGCACATACTTATAATGAAAAAAAAAACACAGGGAATGTTATGAAAATCAATTTATATGGGTAGATTAGAAAGAAAGTAAGTATTGATTTTATTCGTGCACATATTTTTTTTTTGTTTTAATAATTAATGATTATAATTTCTACCAAATATAGTTTTGATACATTTTATAATTAAATCCACTTACAAATAAAATTTAACATAAAATATCACCTCATATGATTTTCAAAAATTTACAAGATTTTAAGCTCTCTGCTATCTCATCCTATTAATTAAGCTATATATTCTATATCAGAGATTAAAAGTTTCTTATCTCTAAATTCAATTACAAGTCGATGTATAACTCTATTTACAGTCGAAGAATAACAAATCAAGGGGTATTATAGGGAAAAACATGACTTTTTTTAATTAAAAGTCAAAACACTATTAACAGGAAGTCATTTGGTCATTTCCAATAATGAAGTTTTTCACTTTGGTAAAATGCTTTTAAAAAAAACAAAAATAAAAACAAAAACTATCAACTTACTTAGACATTTTGGAAATCTATCTATTACATTCCATAGATCTTTTGGTCACTCTTTTAATTGTTACCTCTACATGCAAACGTAGAATTGGATAGTAATCACTCTACCAGTGACAGTAATATTTCTTAGGACACGTCATTGTTCTATTTATCATTTTCTTCTGGAACCGTGGCTCTTAATGAAAACTATTCACTCACCATGATTATAAATTGTGGTTTAATTGTTATTTCATGATGATTATTTGGTCAACATTTATAGCGAGAGATGTGTGTCAATGTGTGAGAATTATATAATTAAGTAGAGTTCTTGTGGACAAAACGATTGTGTGTGCAATTTGATGGAAATGCGCGGCGATGATCCCTCCTCCTTCGACCTCAACGCCTTACCCGACCTCCCTGAAGGAGAAGAGGTGTCCGGAGGAAAGCATGAGGAGCCGACGCCGGCGCCGGCTCTGCCTCCCGCCGGCGCCCTTGGACGGCTGCAGGGCGAGGCGCTGCCGTCGGGGCCGAAGCAGTGCGCCATCTGCCTCAAGGTTTTCCCGTCCACGGCGTCTTTGCACGGCCACATGAGGTGCCATCCGGCGAACCTCCGCCGGTGGGGCCCTGCGCTAGTTGAGGACGCGGAGAACCAGGAGACGAGGCGGCGGTTCATCTGCGACCGCTGCGGCCTGATATTCGCGACCCGGCAGTCGCTCGGCGGCCACCGCGCTAGCCACAAGGGACAACAGGGGTGCTACGGGCTGGCCAAGGAAGCGAGAGAGTGCGGCCCGCGGAGGAGGATCAACGAGAGGAAGAATAGATCATTCAGCAGCGACGAGGAGGCTGCGGCGGCGGCAAGAAAGGACGCGAATAACATGCTATCGATTCTTTTCGCTGAACAGGAGCGACCGCCTTCAGTGGCTCCTCGTTTACTACCTGCACCGCCAATTGCGGTGGCCTCCTCGACGGAGGCGAGGCAGGAGAGGAGAATGCAGAGGAAGAAAAGAAAGAACTCGAACATGCCCTTGGACTTAAACCTGATCCCGTTGAACATAAACCTCCCACCGGAGCCCTCGTCGTCGGAACAAATGGACGAGAATGGTAACGACGGGAATTTGAGTTCTGGTTGGGAGTCGACCGATGGAAGAGAAGAATGAGGGAGCTAGGTTACCGATTAATCCTTTATTTAGTTGTTTACTTGCGCAGTGTATTTTTTTGTGTGTGTGTGTGTCCCTAGCTAGTCTCTTGTGCAACTTAAAGTTTCAAGTTTTATGGGTTCCTCATTTGTGTTTAACTTGCTTCCTTTAATTTGCTCTAATATCATGATTACTCAAAGCCATAGTATACCTCCATTTAAAGCATGAAATGGGTGATAGATTTTTTTTTCTCAAAGATCTTCGAGACAAGGAAATGATGAATGCATATAATATAACTAATTAGGATATAGTAAATGATTATACATGTTTATATATCATAGATTTGTTAACTAAGTCTAGACAAATTTTACTTTAGATTTGTTATGCTTTTAAGTAGTAGTTAATAAATATAAATATTCTTGCGATGATAAGTGTAGCATTTAATCCTTTGAAGAATCTAGAATCCGACAATTTTATCGAATATATAAGTTATGATGTAGAAATGATACAGGTCCACTTGGTTAGTGAGCACTTGATTAACGTAGATTCGGTCAACATAGAGAACATGTCAAATTACAAGGTCAACTTGATCTTGGCCCAAAGTCATCGTGTCTTCGTCCTAATAAGCTTAATTAGCTTAGAAGCTAGATTGTTGGGTTGAGCGAAAGTTGACTAGACAAGGCAGATGAGTTGATAGTGATGTTACATGCCCCTTTAACTCTGATGGTTACGTGTGTTAATGACCAAGACAGTTGACAACAACATTTGGCTTGAACAACTATGACGGTTACACAATTAAATGATTGTGGTTGTGGCAGATTAGAATCGAAGCGCTTGAGAGAAGGGTGTGGTGTCCTTAGGTTTATATAAAAGGATTGCCCAAGTAAGGACGACGAGGGGGGATCAGATAAGTTCTAATAAACTACTTTATTCTTTGTTTCTATTTTACTGTCTCTTCTTTGTCATTGAAACCTAATTTGAGCATCGAAGGAGCTTCGCTAAAGATCACCCCTTCGTTCCCTTTTAAGTTTTCCCTAATCATACATGAAGAAGTCATTCACCAAAATTCGATAAGAATTGTTCTTCTCAGACACACGTCAGACTGTTGACCCAACTGACAGATGACCGGACCAATCATTGATCCATATATATTGCCACCCAGGGCCGAAGATAGGACCTTCATTCAATATGGGCAATAGTATAATATAAATAATAAAATAAAAAAAAATCTTATAATTACAAAGCACTATTTTTTGAGTCTTCATGTTTTGAAACCTTTGTACAATAGCTTCATTATCAACGGTTAGAAATACATCTTTTTCTACATAGATGATAAGCCTATCATTCATCCAATCATTACCCATTCGACTGTGCAACCTGTCCTTCACAATTCACATGGCAGAAAATACTCTCTTTACAATCGCAGTTGCAACCAATAAAATTAATGTCAATGTCAAAAGCATATAAACCAACGGGTCCATCGTATTTTTCTTTGACATAACTAACTTCTCTGAAAGATCACCTAACCTTTCAATCCTTGAAATGCTTTGTTAGAATGCATATCACATATATAAGTTTTAAGTTGATCATCAAGCTAAGTATAAGGAGATCAAACCTTGAGAAATCTTGTGGATAAAATTCAACTAGTTGCATTTATTTTTTCTTGTCAAAAGCCAAAAATAATTTTGTGGATGTAAACAAACTACAAAAAAGAGAAACTCCATACTTACCTCTGAGAAACGATCATTTAACTCTTGAAGTTGCATAATAATATATACCACCATAGAATAAATTAATACGACAGTGATGTAAATTTGTCACTTGTAGTGGATTACGATAGGGACGACCACGTGGTGCCCAATGTGTGAACATATCATTCATTTTGAGGACATCAATATAATGTTGTTGATAAAAAGAGTGAACCTTTTCTAAAAATGAATTCTAACCATCATCTCTCATACTTTAGAGTTGATGTTTACATACTTGTACCAAATCCATTACATTCACATTATTCTTATCTTTTTTTTTCAATGCCTTCGACAATTCACTCAAAATCTCTAAGACATGTTTCATCAAGTATAGATTGAATGCAAAATCAAATGTAAGTATTGATTCCAATAAATTAAATGCCTCAATTTTTTGATCAGGAGAATTGGAATTATATTTTGAAATCATTTCAAATACATCACTGACAACAGAGAACATAGAAATCAAGTTGATCAAAGAATTGTAATGTGACCCCAACGTGTATCCCCAGCACGTTGAAGAGTAGTTTCTTGACTAAATTCATGACCACTTGAAATCTTACCTCGCTCCAATTCCTCAATAATAAAATCTCAATGTTTCTCTCGAAGAAGATCAGAACACTTGCAGGATGATCCAACAATATTTACCACATCACCAACAATGCGAAAAAATAGAAATCAGAAGATTTTTCTTTGCCACATCTATAAGAGCTATAGTTGAAGTTGATAGACAAAATAATGTATGTAAAATGCATGTGATTTCTCCTTTCAAATGAGTGTGTTTAAACCATTAAATTTACCTTGCATATTACTTGCATAATCAAAACTCTATCCTCTCAACTTAAACATGCTCAAATTATACTTAGAGAACATCTTATCAATAACAATTTTAAGTGAGAGTGTTGTAGTACTAGTAACATATTCAATTCTAATAAAGCACTCATTTGCATGCCTAATATTATCCACATAATACAAAACAACTGACATTTGCTCCTTTGTCGACACATCAAGAGATTCATCAACTAAAATAGAGAACACTGAATCATCAATATATCTGAGTTGTTTCAATTGCACAATCACTCACTATATCCTTCTGAATATCAGGTGATGTTAATTTGTAATTTTTAGGAGCATTTTTCAATATCGCATTAGTCTCTTTATTATGAGCTCCTAAAATCTCCAACTAGATAAGAAAGTTACTTGGATTAAGAGAACCCTTGTCACAATAAAACTATGATACAATCAATTGAAGCATTGAGATGAATACGATAATCATTCCACATTTTCTTTGATTGTTTATGCAAAATTAATTGAATGCACTCATCTTAATTCATGAAAGCTTCACAATTCATTCGAACTTTATGATGTTCACTGTCATATTGATCATCATGAATATTTAACCTTTATTTACTCTTCCAGTTTATACATTCTTCACTAACAAAAGTTTCTCCTCCTGCATGTTTTCTATTAGTTGTCTTGAAAAGATAGCAATACAAATAATACGTGACATCTTTTTCCATATTATATTCCAGTCAATCACCAAATTTTTTAAATCATGAAGGATTGAACCGTCTAAATTGACTTATTCCAAATTTTCGTTTTAGGAATTCATAGCCTGAAGGTTGACATGAACCTTTTTGCAAATATGTCCTTCGAACTTGATCCCTAATATTATCATTATAAGTACAAATTGAAACCCTTAGTCCATGATCCATTGGTAGTTATGAAAAATCAAATATTTCAACTCTAACATCTCCAATGTTTTGTTCTTCTTGTTCTGGATTCTTCCTTTTAAAAAAATCTATGTATTGTAAATATAATGATTTTCTAATAAAAATAAACAAATATTGAACTAACAATCCAAACTTAAACACTAACAATCCTAAAATCATGAATCGATAACATAGGAAATAAATCATATTTTCATCCTAAATTTCATTCCTCAAATGAGTAGTAACTTAAAGAAATTCAAAAGTATCATATACTATTGGTTCAAAATCTAAATAATGATACTACCAAAAGAAGAAAAAAAAAAAACTAACTTTAGTTCAAGGTTTCAATCTAGGCAAAGGATCCTACAGTCAACTCGGCTTTGTTTGTGCCCTAAACCAAAAAACAAAGGCAAACAAATGATCTAAAACGAAACAAAAAAATGAAGGTCATGACAAAAAAAATCAAAATAGCAACAACAATAATACCTGTGATCGCAATAGAAAGTGGACTCCTCGATCGTCAACCACTTTGGAAGGTTTTTATCATAATTAATTCTTGAAAAACAATGGTATAGTTATAGAACTCTAGAAACTCTCAAACCTAAGAAGTAATAGAAAACTAAATTAATATAAAAAAATTTGGATGTAGAAGCCAAAAGTGGACAGCTGCTTTTTATTTTCTTTTTGCCAATGATTGAAGATAGCGGTTGTGCATCCAAATTCAAAGGCTAATTTCTAGGTTTAATTTGTGAACATTATAATGAAAAATTTTCTAAGTCAATTGTCCACATTGGGCTCATATAAGCTCCACCCATGTTGCCACCGACCTGAGATAAAGTTACTCATCGATCTTTGATCGATCTGATAAAGAAGGTCAACTCATTAAAGAAGGTTGACCATTAAAGAAGACTGACCTATCAAGTCGGCCTATCAACAAAGACAAACTCGGTAAAACAATTGAGGCGAAAAAAATTCATTCGGAGGCTCACTATTGTAGCCTACTCAAGAGGTCATTCAAAACTTCAAAGAGATCAACCCATCCATTGATCTTAGATCAGATCATTTTTGGTGTTATCTGTGGGAAATCGAGTTGAGATGTTAACATGGGAAATGCGGAAAGAAGTCAAGGAGAGCATTGGAGGATCAAGGTCGCAATCGTCTCCCATACTTGGGAGCCCTTGCTTGGACTATGGACTACGGAGAGTAGTATAGCTATAACTATTGTCAAAGAGCTCTTTCAAAGATAGCCCATACCAAAAATCCTATCTTCAGAATTGCCTAAGGGAACATTAGCCTAGAAGAGGAATAATCTCGGGAGTCAATAACCCATGACTCCTCATTAAAAGACCTAAGAAGGGTTCAGAAGCGAGGACCAAGATAGAATAAAGGTAATGACTTGGTAGCTTAGTCAGCTCGGTACTCGGCTAGTGTGACACTCAATCATCTAGATTCTCGACAATGCAACTAGCTCGACAATCTGTCGCTCAATGTCTAAGCCAGTTTGACACTCAACAACTAGATCACTCGGCCAATAAGGGTGTTATCTTGATAAATAAATCCAAATTTATTTCACAATTCTACATTCATATTGTTCCTGTACAACTCTAGCAAAACAATCTTTGAAAAAAGATATCATCTGATAGTCTTACCGAACTTCCTCTCAGGAAGGGACATGTATCACTCCTTTCTATCTAGCGTATGGTGGAGAAGTAATGGTTCCTATAGAGTTTGATATGGCATCTGCACAAGTCGCACCTATGATGATGACAATGCAGAAAAACATTAGTTTAAGTTAGGCTTGATAGAAGAGGCCAAAGATAAAGTTGTGGATTGACTCAATATTTAAAAGCAGCGAATGTGCTAGGCCTACAATAGGAAGGTGATCCCTCATTATTTTCAAGTGTGGGACATGATCTAAAAAAAGAGGCAACTAGTGAGAGAGGTCGTGAAGTTGGAACCTTATTAGGAAGGACAATATCGAGTGCTCGAAAAGCTGAGCTTAGGAGCATATTATCCATAGGATTCGAGAGAAAAATGATTAGGGTGCTCATGGAATGCATTTCACCTCAGACCCTCCGACACTTAAGAGAGCTGACTTTATTGAACTTAAAAAGAGGTAACCTATATCTTGTATAATATTTTTACTTATTCTAATAAAAGACTTTGCTTGTTGGATGTCTGTATCTCCTAGCACACATAAATTTTTCTCTGTTAGGGATAGAGTCATCTATAAATTTTTTCTCTATTAGGAACAAAGTCAAAAAATTTCCTAGGACAAGGTCACATTTCCATTTCAAGTTCTACCTCTTTAATTATAGTTGAGCTTACTTATTTTTTTCTATCATTTTCCTCTATCAAGGATAGAGTCACTGACAACATTTCTTTGTTAGGGATAAAATGGCCTATAAAATTTTTCCTACCTCAGACTCGAACAATATCTTCACCTTAGAATTGTCTTTAGACATTCTTCTATTATGGATAGAGTCATCTGTCAGGAATGAGGTTGCCTTTAAAAATTCCTTAAAAAGAATACCAATTTAGGTCTACCATTGGATTGATCAAAAGAGCACACATCTAGTCATTCAGACTGCTTGCTCCTTTGACTAGACTTGGGAGAAGAGGCTTGTGATATGGAGATGATACATGTCCACTTGGTTAGCAAGCACTTGGTCAATGCAAAATTGATCAACATAATGGACATGTCGGATCAGAAGGTCAACTTGACCTCAATCCATAGTCACAATGACTTTGGCTTAACAATCTCCACTTAGAAGCTGTATTTTTGGGTTGAGCGAAGGCCAACCAAATAAGGCAGATGAGCAAGTAATG
This sequence comes from Wurfbainia villosa, assembly GCA_025175895.1. Lineage (NCBI taxonomy): Eukaryota > Viridiplantae > Streptophyta > Magnoliopsida > Zingiberales > Zingiberaceae > Wurfbainia > Wurfbainia villosa. Next base: position 95,145,109 of record CM046004.1, on the reverse strand, counting down.
ACATTACCCCTTCAAATCTGACGATTATGTGTGTTAATGACTAAGGCAAGCGGCAACAACGTTTGGCTCAAACAACTATGATGATTACACAATTAAACGATTACAACGGGCTGGAATAGACGCACCCCACCCGGGAGAGGGATATAGTGTCCTTAGGTTTGTATAAAAGGAGTGTCCAATGTTGGAGACCATTTGGTGCGCTAGAGGGGGAGTGAATAGTGTTCGACGATTTCTCTCGATTGTGTTAGTCTGTTTGTGTCTCCATAAAACGTTAGTACAGTGGAATATACAAAAAATAGAAACGAATACAATACACAAACACAACACTAAGATTTTACGTGGTTCGAAATCCTAATTCTTACCCCATGATCGAGCTCTAGTGTCCACATCACTAAAACTTGTCTCCTTCTCACAATACAATTCGGAGGTAGAGAAACCTCTTACAATATGTGTTTACAATAATAAACAACACAACACAACCAAATACAAGAAGCAAATGAAACAAGAAGTGAAAACACTTTACACAAGACTACGATTGCTTGAATGCTTGTTTTGGGCTCTTTAGATGCTTTTGAAGACATGAAATACAACAACACTTTGCTTCAAAATCGCCCCAAAAATCGCTATCTTCTTTCTCCACTATGATATCCATTTAAAGCCTCGCGTCCGGCTGATTTGCCACCTAGAAGTCGACTAGCCTTACCTGCTAGTCGACTTCTCACCTATTTGTTATCTCATAATGCACTAATCCATATCAGAAATGCCCGACCAGTCGACTATCCTGACCCAGCAGTCGACTATCATAGCCACCATTCGACTGCCATAAGCTAGCAGTCAACTACGAGATATTTTGTGTCCTGTCCACTTAAGACTAGTCGACTGCTCAACCCTTGTAGTCGAGTGAAAGTATCCAGTCGACTGGTGAAATCCACCAGTTGACTGCCAGAGCCACAAGTCAACAATCGAGCCTCAGTCGACTGACTCATAATCTCAATCGACTGCTCAAGGCAAATTGAGCTCTCGAGTGTCGTGCACTTGACAATCAATTAGTCAATACCATTAGTCGACTGGTAAACCTCAAAACTGAGATTTAATCCAAGTATAATCCCCTCATACTTGATACTTATCCTCGGCCTAGACCTAAGCCTTCAAGCCACCTCTATCAACCTACGCCCTTAGGGTCCATCCGAGTTCTCTATGACTCATTCACTCTTCATGCTAGCGTTCAGGAGCTTCCATTGGCTTCGTCAAGCCATCGGATACTATTAGTGATATATGAGAGATGTCCTAAGGTAATCACTTTATGGTTGTACCATTTATTTGATAAATAAAGATTCACTATTTGAGTATACATGTTTTCATGTATTTGATTCGATCTTAAACTCATTTGCTGAATGTCCGCAATACGATTCACAACATGAGAGAATTTGTGATTAGATCACAACTAGCGAGTATCTTTACATGTGTAATTGTGATGTATTGGAATTATCCCTAATCAATGAATTGATGTATTCGGACACCATCGATTATGTAGAGACTAACACGAGTTATACTCTTTGGTTTATCCAAGCAGTTGTGTAAAATACCAGGAAAAAAAATATATATTCCTTGTTAATTGATAAATTATCATATGGAATTTTACAAGATTTTTAGATTTTTTTTTTTTGAAATTAATTAGAGTTCATATGATCGATTAGGGGGAAGATTAAGGCTTAAATTGGGGATTGGGTTAGACTTGAGCTAGCTCAATCATTTGACCGATTTTTAACGCTCGAACCCAAATGCTATCCCTTCCGTTTTCCCCGATCGACCGTTTCTTCCTCTCCGCGGGCGTTCTGCGCCGATTCTTTTCTTCGCCCGATTCCTCTTTTATTCTCCCCAAATTCTCGCGATCGCTTCTCCTCCTCTTCCCAAACGTCTCCGCCTCCATGCTGCTCGCCGATCCATCTCCGCCGCCACGATTTCCTGTCGCCGTCGCCTCTTCTCTTCTCCTCATCTCACCGCTGCACCACAACCATCCACGGTCGCTCGCGACCCCGAGCAGAGCACCTCGCGTCCTGCCAGCCCTACGCGCGAGCACAACGACGACACCTTCACCGCCACCTTCGTTTTCCCCCTTGCCCAGCCGTCGATTGCCGTCGCACCTTCGCCGGAGGTCACCTTGAGGGGAGGACCATCGATGGTTGACCATCGGAAGCTCTATCAGCCGCCGCCGGATCTGGCCTTTCCCACTCGCCGGCCGACCTCCAGACGACGCAAGCCCCAGCCATTGCAACACTCACTTCCCCATGTGTCACTCTCCTCTGCCCTCTTTCATGGTGGTTTCCGGCCAAGACCGCCGCCGCCCTGTAGGTCGGCGATCTTCCCACTGGAGGCGCTGATCGAAACACCGACTATGATCTTCACCGTGAGGATTCCAGAGTTGATCGTCACTATAGCTGTCTCTCCTCCGTGCAACATTGCCTTGTGTTGGTCCCTTTGTCGTTGTTGGTTTTCTTCGATGGTTTTCTCGGATGTGATCTGCCGGTCTCCATTGCGGACAGTCGCACCCACCACTGCGATCAGTTGTGACCACCCTAGGCAGTCTGTTGCCTCTCGTCTCTTCATCAAGCATCGTCGGCGTAGCTTGCAGATCACTGCTCCTCCGCATGAATCGTGCTGCCCTTGGTTATTGCAAGCTAGCCAAGGTGTGAACTCAAACCCGATGCTGCCATAGCTAATGTCGCCGTCTCTTGTGCTCAGATCTTTGGATCAGTTGTGTTTTCGATTTTGGCATGGCGATTGGGTTGTAATGTTTCTGATTTACGGGGAAGGCATTTCTTTCGCTTGAGCAAGCTGAGGGAAACATGAATAGGATTTGTTTTGGATTAGCTGTGAATGGGGGAGGCAAGGTTAGGTAAGTTGATGTTTTGGACATTTTGGTATATGATTGTTGTGCAGCTAATTTGATAGTGGTTTCATAGATGATGGTGAACAGGGGAAGAGTGTTCCAGATGGGTTGTGGAAGCTGAACGGTTGAGGTAAGGTTTAAATTGGATTGATGATACCTGTGATACATTTTGCAATTACAAGTGGAGATAGGTTGTTGTCTTTAGTTGATCTGAATTGTTCATATCATATTTTCAAATGTAGATCAAGAAAGCTATGCAAAGAAAGTTAAACTTGGGCATTGATTAGTGACAGATGCTTGTACGCGTGGATAGCTAGCGGAGCTATGTAACAGGTGGGTAATTTCCTACCTGGTCCGGGTAGATGTATTGCATTCAGATTTAGTCATAGATATGAGCATGTTAGACGTTCATATTATCATGACCCCGCTCTTTTTATCGTATGCTTGATACTTTACTGTTGGCTATTAACTCCATTGATGCTATCATGTTTATTTTACCATGATTAGGAGTTATATATATAGGTGATGTAAATAACTTAGAATTTGTTTAAGTTAAGTGCAAGTAGTAAAGTCCGGATGACAACCTGATTGTAAATTGGGCAAAAAGGTCATCCGTAGGTAGATAATGTCTTTAACCTAGGGTTAGTTCTAGTACCCTTAGGTTGTATGTTACTACCGAACATGTATTGTGTAAATGGTCAGAGGAATGATACTTAGGGTATCGCTACGGACCGGTGGTCCTAGCTTATTATAATCAGATGAGTACGACTCTACGGATAGAGTGTGTCCATCGATTGAGTAGGACTCTACTAGGATGAGAGTCGTCGATTAGATTGGTATGACTCTACATGATAGAGTATTATGATCGATTGAGTACGACTCTCTGCTAGAGATAGAGTGCGTTGATCCGTTAGTATGATTCTCTGTAGAATAGAGAGTCTATGGTGGATGTCCATGTGAGACATTGCATTCATGCATTTGCATGCACTGGCGACGAGGTCTCCCCTTGTGGTTGAGAGTGTCGCGTCATCCCGCCTCCACGGTTACTCATAGGAGGAGTCACCCGTGTGAGGCGAGCATTGTGTGCCGCACTCTACCACTATAGGCGGTGGTAGTTGGATTTGCGTGTCGTAGTCCTAGTGTGTGGCACTCGACCACTCATGGGTAGTGGTATGTCGGAGTGGCCAAGAGGACCCCCATCGTGTAGCTTGCTCTTTACGCTTATATGCTACTCGATCATACTGCCCACTCGGCCACTCGAGAGTAGTGGTTGGTGTTGAGTTGGGATAGTTGTCATGCTCGAGCCACCGAGGCCACACTGGGGTCGTGGTAGCTTTAGGGTGAGCCAACATGACCATGCATGCTACATTGCCGTATCTGATAGCGCTTTGCATATTACCATATATATATATATATATATATATATATATATATATATATATATATATATATATATATATATATATATATATATATATATATATATATATATAGTCTATATATATATGATTATTGTGATGTTGCATTTGTTTGTACTATGCTTGCTGCATTTGGGTGGACATCATATTCATGCATGTCTCTTGCATTTGTTATACGATTGTGTCGGATATTGGTATGTGTTAGATAGACCACTAGATACCTTGACATGTAGCTAGATTATATTTTGTGTTGATCTACTCTTCCTGTTATATATATATATATATATGTTGGATATATGTTCAGGTTGGATCAGAGTAGCGTAGCGGACTTGGTATATACGCATTTTATGTTATTCATTCTTGGTTAGGCGGTATATGCTTGTATTTATATACTATCTTTGATATACATTGTACATCTAGATTATGTTGTTGAAATACATGTGATATTATATATATACATGTTTTCTATTACCTGCTGAGTTTTACTCACCACCTCGGACCACAGGTTTACAGTCGCCCGTGTAATAGCCAACTTCGTGATGGACTTGGAGCACCGCTGGCTGGCATCAACTCATCTCAACTCCGAGAGTCCGGATTTTTGGTGTTCTCATTTGTATTCCGTTATGGATTTGTTTTATGTGATGATTGTATTTGTGACTATTGATGTTGTACCCCTTTTTCTTCCTTTCTGGTTTTATTATGGTGTCCTGAGTCGGTGTTAGTCATACCGGTATGCATGTGTGTTGTCGTTTGTGAGATTGTAGTATGTTTCCGCTGTGTCTTGTGTAGTTTTTGATTTCATATATATATATATTGTTGTTATTGTGGACCTACGAGCCTTGTATTAACCCGAAATGTTGCCACGTACAGGGGAGATGTCGTCCGTTTGATTTTCGGCTCGGCATGCTCTCGGGGCGTGACAATTTTAGTGGTATCAGAGCCCAAGGTTCTGCGATGTCATACAATGTTGTTTTTGTGTCGAGTCTTGGATTCTCGGGAGTTGATTTATTCGGTTTTAGTTTTCTGAGATGAGATGAACAGCGGCCTGAGCTCCAAGCAGCACGAGGTAAGAATTCCTGATAACTTATGGTTTAGTAGATATTTATCTAAACTTGATCAGTAGGTGTATACAGTATAGTTATGACACCTGTGCAGACTTGTAGTAGGGGTCGTCCACCGAGGCGATCAACCGGAGTGACCTTTAGGGTTTATACTCCCGGTTTTGTTGGCTATGCATTTAGATGCTTATACCAGGGAATAACCTATAGTGTGTTGGTTATTATTCATAACCGTGGTATGAGTTGACCACGGGAACGACCTGTTGAGTTTGTGAGTCTTGAACCTGTGTCGAGGAGGTGAGTTACCTCTGAGAACCGATTGATACCGAGTCGGAAAATAGGGGCCAAGTCATCACATTTATTATGGAAATCAGAGACTACAGTCTTAGAGATTTCCACTAACTGTGCTAGTCGGATCATTACCTGTGGGTAATGAACAGACTTGTAGACTATTGTTGATGCAGATAGCGGAAGGCTAGGTTATGGAGTTTCATAGGGATTTTATCCCTGAGTTGTTCGTACTGAGTTGTATAACTTTGAGAGTACTTTTAAGTACTTAACTCATGTTATACTGAGAAAGTAGAGTTATTTGCATACCATTATCGGGGTCAAGCCGGTATTTGGTGATAAATGCAGAAAATAATCTTCAGGAAATAATATATCACTTGATCATGGATTAGTGATGTTGAAAGAGTGTATTTCCCCGTGTCACTTTTAGTGACACATTGTAAGGAATTCTTGAGCTTCAAGAAAAGGGTGATCGGTTAGTAATAGTGTACTGTGCAGAGTCGTGAGACTTGTGGAGGTTACAACCACCTAATAGCTCAAGAAGATGAATGGATATTTTAAGCCACCTACGATTGTTGGCTTACTGTTGGGTTAAGATGACGGGATCTTCTACCAGATCTTGTCGGAAGACGTTGGATTGAGATAGGAGTTTAGAAATAACTCCGTACAAGGGTTTAAGAGTTGGAGACCGATAAGTAGATATTGCAAGTCAGATATTGGAGTAAGAAGCCTTTGAATGTTGGACAAAAGGAGTAAGATCAGGGTCACAGGCCTTGAGCTACTTTTCGATTATAGAAGACCAATCGCAGATCATCAGAAGGTTCTTGTGGATATCAGCAAAATCAGAACAAAGACTCCGAAGGGATTGTGTGCGTGCGGATCACGGACCGCAAAGACACGCTGGATTATCCGTTGGATCAGTTCAGCTGTTGCTATTGTGAGCAACCAGTACCATGGAGGAGGTGTACTTTGAAGACTCAGTTGAAGACTATCGATGGTATTCCGGGAGGAAGATGCATCGTCTCGACAACAGAGATCAGCACAGAAGATTGAGTTATCTCAACAGCAGCAACCTACTACCTTAGGCGTGGTTGGAGTTCCTTGATACTCCCCTTCAGCAGAGATCAGCAAAGAATTAGCATCAGCAGAAGACATTGTAGAAGACTCAGCAGACAACAACAAACAGTTACCTCCAGATGTGATTTGCTTAGTACAGAGGAGAGAGTATACGACGATGGTCGTATTTATTCAGTATTCTACAGTTGTAGCTCGTAGGATTAAGTGATAGGATCAGATGATCTAGGAAAAATCCCCACGGCATTCGTCGTAGAAATGTGATTGCTTTGTCGCGAACTGTTGGATCTGATCTGATTCTCTTCGGAGAAAGGCCGAGACCTGCGTGGAGCCTTTTGGATCGGATCAACAGATATTTGATCGTTCAGGGTATTACTCTAGTTTTACCCTCTGGATTAATATATTGAGAGATACTTGTAGTTTACAGGTATCTTTGTCTAGAACATTCTTAGTTGGATTAGAAGGGTCCTTTACATCGACTTGTGGGTCGGTGGTATCTCTACCGTCTGGTGAGATGTGGATCAACAATTAAAAAATTAAGGGATGCCCTTAGACTTTGACAGACATACTTTTACTTTAGACATATCCTTACGGATGGTCAAATTATTGGAAGTATGGTACGATATGTCTCTCGGATGTGCGTATAATCTGAGAGCCTTCGGATGGACTCCAAGGCTTGCCGTTGCTTAGGCAAGTGGAGTAGACATTCGAAATGATTGCGAAAATAGTCCGGTATCAAAGATCACATAACAAGTGATATTTTTGTTGGTATCAGTGTTGTTAAACACTATAAAAGAATCGGAATAACGTGAGTTGCGATTATAGGAGATGTTGGAGGGGATATTTATCTATCCCAGTATTTCTCCTTGTGAAGATCCAGAACTTTTTGTCGAAAGAGAGATGGACATTTGAGATTATGCATCGATTATCGATGATGGAATGCGATAATTGTTGAAAGTAAATATCCTACGTTGAGGATAAATGATCTGTTTAGATCAGCTAAAGACACCTATGTATACTCTAGGATTGGTTTACGACTGGAGTGTTGATATTGTAGTGACATGGTGTCATACAATTATCATAGTCGTTGTGATGATTGATATATCATCAACTTAAAGTAAGCAGGATGCAGGTGTATGAAGAACGACAATTTCATACTTAGTATGAATTCTATGAGTTGTGATTAAGTTGTTAGACTAATTAACAATTTAGTCATCACGGGATTTGAGAATCGTGTATCCTGAACACGATAGAATCATTTTGTAGTTGTTGGAGTTGCGTAACTTGACCACTGTTGATTGTGGTAGTTGGAGTTGCGCACTCGACCACCGTAGATGGTGGTTTTCCTTGTATGGTGTAGATATTACTGTAGATGTGGATAGAATGTTTTAGCATTACTATACCACAGACTTGTTTGACAAAGATGATGTTGTAAATCATTTAGTCAGAAGCTGGTGAAACCAGTTTACAGGACCTAGATGGCGGGTAACTTTTACACAAGTATTGGTTAATCCTTCTGGAGTGGATCAAAAGGATGTTGTACGCAGATGCATCGTTTCAGGGATCGGAACGATTCCGATGCAATTGAATGAGGCATATCTTATGTCTGTGTCAGTTAAGAAACTACGAGATAGTCTGTCATATACATGACGTGACTTTAGTAGTTATTATTTGGATTTGTAATTGTATGGAGCAGAAGTGCTCATTGAATTTAACTAGCTACTTGGTAGCTACTATAGAGTTGCTGGAACGCGAACAGATGCAACTTGAGAGATTGATCGCTATAGTCTTCCATGCACTTACGGAGTGTGTGGTAGAGTGGATTTCGAATGGTTGATGAACTTCTCTTTTGAGAAGATAATTCTCCTTCTCTGATAAGGATAGTGTGTTCCGGACACGCGACCAATCATGGAAGAGTCATTACAGATAACACATCATTCGAGATGGGCTATGTACCTTGGTGGTACTGAGAGTTGAAACGTTTATACTGGTGAAATGGTATAAAGAGAGTTATAGCAGATTTTGCTGCTCGATGTTTAGTATGCCAGTAGGTGAAGGTTGAACATCAAGAACTCGCCGGATTGCTCTAGAAAATTCCGATTTCAGAATGGAAGTGGGAGCATATCACGATTGATTGCGTTACGGGATTGCTTAGAACCCGTAAAGGACGTGATGCGATTTGAGTGATTGTGGATCGACTGACCAAATCAGCTCATTTCCTTCATATTCGTGGGTCGTACTTGTTGGATCATTCGGTAGAGTTGTATTACCAAAAGATTATCAGATTGCGTGGGGTACTTTTAAGTACCAAATCGGATAGAGATTCGCGATTTACCTCGCGATTTTGATAGAGTCTGCACTAGACTATGGGCACAGAGCTTCGGCTTAGTGCAACATTTCATCCGCGGACTAATGGACTGTCTGAGCATGACATTCAAGCATTGGAGGATCTATTCAGATCTTGTGTCATGGATTATGGAGGTGTAGCTTATCGGTTGGCTTTACCTCCGACACTTGCGGGTGTTCACAACGTATTTCATGTTTCTATGCTGGGGAAATACGCGCCGCGATCTGACCATGTTTTGAAAGAGGTTTCGATTCTACCTCAGTCTAATGCGACTTACGAGGAGATTTCAGTGCGTATTCTTGGTCGCAATGAGCGTCAGTTGCTGAACAAAACCATCCGACTCATAAAGATAGGATGACAACATCATATTGATGGGGAGGCTACTTGAGAGCTAGAAGACACTATCCGAGCTCGATAGTCTCATCTGTTCACTTGAGGAAGGTATGTGGTCCTTTTGGAAACTTGTTTGAAGTAATTTTGCATGTTAGTACGAAATTTGGGGACCAAATTTTTATTAGTGGGGGAGAATGTAAAATACCAGAAAAAAATATATATTCCTTGTTAATTGATAAATTATCATATGGAATTTTATGGGATTTTTAGAATTTTTTTTTGAAATTAATTAGAGTTCATATGATCGATTAGGGGGAAGATTAAGGCTTAAATTGGAGATTGGGTTAGACTTGAGCTAGCTCAATCATTTGACCGATTTTTAACGCTCGAACCCAAATGCTATCCCTTCCGTTTTCCCCGATCGACCGTTTCTTCCTCTCCGCGGGCGTTCTGCGCCGATTCTTTTCTTCGCCCGATTCCTCTTTTATTCTCCCCAAATTCTCGCGATCGCTTCTCCTCCTCTTCCCAAACGTCTCCGCCTCCATGCTGCTCGCCGATCCATCTCCGCCGCCACGATTTCCTGTCGCCGTTGCCTCTTCTCTTCTCCTCACCTCACCGCTGCACCACGACCATCCACGGTCGCTCGCGACCCCGAGCAGAGCACCTCGCGTCCTGCCAGCCCTACGCGCGAGCACAACGACGACACTTTCACAGCCGCCTTCGTTTTCCCCCTTGCCTAGCCGTCGGTTGCCGTCGCACCTTCACCGGAGGTCACCTTGAGGGGAGGACCATCGATGATTGACCATCGGGAGCTCTATCAGCTGCCGTCGGATCTGGCCTTTCCCACTCGCCGGCCGGCCTCCAGACGACGCAAGCCCCAGCCATTGCAACACTCACTTCCCCATGTGTCACTCTCCTCTGCCCTCTTTCATTGTGGTTTCCGGCCAAGACCGTCGCCTCAGAGTGGCGATCTTCCCATCAGGCGCTGATCGAAACACCGACTATGATCTTCACCGCGAGGATTCCAGAGTTGATCGTCACTATAGTTGTCTCTCTTCCGTGCGACATTGCCTTGTGCTGGCCCCTTTGTCGTTGTTGGTTTTCTTCGATGGTTTTCTCGGATGTGATCTGCCGGTCTCCATCACAGACAGTCGCACCCGCCACCGCGATCAGCTGTGACCACCCTAGGCAGTCTGTTGCCTCTTGTCTCTTCATCAAGCATCGTCGGCGTAGCTTGCAGATCACTGCTCCTCCGCATGAATCGTGCTTCCCTTGGTTATTGCGAGCTAGCCAAGGTGTGAACTCAACCCCGATGCTGCATAGCTAATGTCTCTGTCTCTTGTGCTTAGATCTTTGGATTAGTTGTGTTTTCGATTTTGGCATGGCGATTGGGTTGTAATGTTTCTGATTTATGGGGAAGGCATTTCTTTCGCTTGAGCAAGCTGAGGGAAACATGAATAGGATTTGTTTTGGATTAGCTGTGAATGGGGGAGGCAAGGTCAGGTAAGTTGATGTTTTGGACATTTTGGTATATGATTGTTGTGCAGCTAATTTGATAGTGGTTTCATGGATGATGGTGAACAAGGGAAGAGTGTTCCAGATGGGTTGTGGAAGCTGAACGGTTGAGGTAAGGTTTAAATTGGATTGATGATACCTGTGATACATTTTGCAATTACAAGTGGAGATAGGTTGTTGTCTTTAGTTGATCTGAATTGTTCATATCATATTTTCAAATGTAGATCAAGAAAGCTATGCAAAGAAAGTTAAACTTGGGCATTGATTAGTGACAGATGCTTGTACGCATGGATAGCTAGCGGAGCTATGTAACAGGTGGGTAATTTCCTACTTGGTCCGGGTAGATGTATTGCATTCAGATTTAGTCATAGATATGAGCATGTTAGACGTTCATATTATCTTGACCCCGCTCTTTTTATCGTATGCTTGATACTTTACCGTTGGCTATTAACTCCATTGCCGTTATCATGTTTATTTTACCAAGATTAGGAGTTATATATATAGGTGATGTAAATAACTTAGAATTTGTTTAAGTTAAGTGCAAGTAGTAAAGTCTGGATGACAACCTGATTGTAAACTGGGCAAAAAGGTCATCCGTAGGTAGATAATGTTTTTAACCTAGGGTTAGTTCTAGTACCCTTAGGTTGTATGTTACCACCGAACATGTATTGTGTAAATGGTCAGAGGAATGATACTTAGGGTATCGCTACGGACCGGTGGTCCTAGCTTATTATAATCAGATGAGTATGACTCTCTACAGGATAGAGAGTGTGTCCATCAGTTGAGTAGGACTCTCTACAGGATAGAGAGTGCGTCGATTAGATTGGTATGACTCTCTACATGATAGAGAGTATTATGATCAGTTGAGTACGACTCTCTGCAGGATAGAGAGTGCGTTGATCTGGTTAGTATGATTCTCTGTAGAATAGAGAGTCTATGGTGGATGTCTGTATGTGAGACATTGCATTCATGCATTTGCATGTACGCTGGCGACGAGGTCTCCCTTGTGGTTGAGAGTGTCGCCAGTCATCCTGCCTCCACGGTTACTCATAGGAGGAGTCACCCATGTGAGGGAAGAGCATTGTGGTTCCGCACTCTACCACTATAGACGGTGGTAGTTGGATTTGCGTGTCGTAGTCCTGTGTGTGTGGCACTCGACCACTCATGGGTAGTGGTGTCGAGTGGCCAGCGTGAGGACCCCATCGTGTAGCTTGCTCTTTACACTTATATGCTACTCGATCATACCGCCCACTCACCACTCGAGAGTAGTGGTTGGTGTTGAGTTAGGGACGATTGTCATGCTCGAGCCACCGAGGCCACACCTGGGTCGTGGTAGCTTTAGGGTGAGCCGACATGACCATGCATGCATTAGTATATACCATATATATATACATATATTCCTCTATATATATATATATATATATATATATATATATATATATATATATATATATATATATATATATATATATATATATATATATATATATATATATATATATATATATATATATATATATATATATATATATATATATGGATAGTTGAGATTAATATATATATGGATACGATCTATATATATATATATGATTATTGTGATGTTGCATTTGTTTGTACTATGCTTCTTTGCATTTGGGTGGACATCATATTCATGCATGTCTCTTGCATTTGTTATACGATTGTGGATATTGGTATGTGTTAGACACCACTAGATACCTTGACCGTAGCTAGAGTATATTTTGAGTTGATCTACTCTTCTGTTATATATATATATGTTGGATATATGTTGAGTTGGATCGAGTAGCGTGCAAGGACTTCGTATATGCATTTTATATTATTCATTTGATTAGGCGGTATATGCTTGTATTTATATACTATGCTGATATACCTGTTGTACATCTAGATTATGTTGTCGAAATACATGTGATATTATATATATACATGTTTTCTATTACCTGCTGAGTTTTACTCACCACCCCTGTGGACCCTGGGTTTTCTGTCGCCCAGGTAACTGGTAGCCGACTTCGTGATGGACTTGGAGCACCGCTGGCTGGCATCATCTCATCTCAACTCTGAGAGTCCGGATTTTTGGTGTTCTCATTTGTATTCCATTATGGATTTGTTTTATGTGATGATTGTATTTGTGACTATTGATGTTGTACCCCTTTTTCTTCCTTTCTGGTTTTATTATAGTGTCCTGAGTCGGTGTTAGTCATACCGGTATGCATGTGTGTTGTCGTTTGTGAGATTGTAGTATGTTTCCGCTTTGTCTTGTGTAGTTTTTGATTATATATATATATATTATTGTTATTGTGGGCCTACGGGCCTTGTATTAACCCGAAATGTTGCCACGTACAGGGGAGATGCTGTCCGTTTGATTTTCGGCTCGGCATGCTCTCGGGGCGTGACAAGTTGTTCCTCATTGGCTGGAGATATTGAGATGTCCGGAGTTAACCATGAATGCTAGTTATGCTAACTAGTTTATTGGAGTGACTAGCTGTAAGACTTCATATGATTCTCTGCATATATGGATATATCTGTCACGCCCCGGGGGAGTCCCCTCCAGACGAAAATCCGACAGCATCTCCCCTGTACGGGTGACAATACCAAACTTACATACAAGGCCTACACGACCACTATACATCGGTCAACACGATCGGAATCCAAACATCACACGCAGGTAATAAGGCCTCAGGCCAACAATCAAAGTAAATGGTAAACAGTCTACAATAACTAGACTTACCCCTTCTACCATCTGGGCAGGAATACCCAACCAAAACCTATCGAAATAAAATCCGAATAAAGGTCCATAAGGACACCAAATATCCACGAGTATATAAATCCAACTCCAGTCCTAAACATATCTTCTAATAAAAAAATTCAAATCCATAAAACAAATAACCAATCAAACTATCACGACATGGGGGTTTGGCATCTGGACTCTCCTGACAGCTTCATTCTGAAATAGATATAAATCAACGGGGTAAGTTCAAAGAACTCAGCGGATATAGTCGATATGTAAGGTAAGATATAGCTAACAATAACAAACATGTCAGTACAGTCTCATATATATAGAGTATGCAAGAAAGAAATACAAAAGGATTGTACTTACCTGAATCTCCTACTCTGATATAGGAGCATGTGCCATACTAGAAGAAATAAAGTCATCACCATATACAAATATGTATCATGTATGCATGACAATCATATGCAACATCCAAGGCAGCAAAAAAAATACAGCAAACACAATACAAATGCTATCCATGCAAAATACATGCAGTGCAAATGACATGGTCACCCCTGACGCCAGTCAGCCGCCTCACACACGATGGTGAAGTCGAGTGGGTAGGGCTATGACAACTGTGCACTCTGCCATCACTGCTCCTGAGTGACCGAGTGGACAGGATGCTGTTAGAGTACACCTATCCTCCTGTCCCAAACAGAGTGGGGGAGCAATGCTCTCATCTCCCGGTGTTGTAGACCAGAGGAGGGATCTCTGCCCACTACTACGCTGCCTCATCGCTACCCATGAGCATACTAGGGAGCCTGATAGAGCAACTGCACACACCCTCCTGATGTACCACTAACCCATGAGTGGCAGCGTGTGCAGACCATGTAACTGGCTGCGGGCTCAACTATAAAGGAACCCCGTCCAGCCAGCATGCAATCATGCAAGATGGTGCATGATACTAAAGCATGTAAATCCAACTAAAACACATCCGAATAATATGTACAACCAATAAGTACATATCTATGATCCAAGTAAAACAGGAAAGATATAATCATAACCGATCAAATGCATGTATCAAGTAGGCACAAAAACATACTAGGCATATAAACATGAAAATTATTGCAAGCTATACTAACTAGCATATCAACATGACTATATCTAAGAGATAAGTCAAAATACCCGCTTGATAAAATGCTCGAGAAAAAAAGGAAATCGTCACGACCGTGTACCTGCCTCGTGATCGAAACCTGCATACATCATAATTATTGTTAAGCACAAAAATACAATCCACCGACAAATCGAATACTTAATCGATTTCTTACATAACCAATTAACCCAAAGGCTTAATAAAATCTCGATCACCTTCCACCTAATATAACCGTCCTTTCGTCCAATTACTCGAATATAATTTCTCAACTCCTATCATCATGTGTACAACATCCAAACAAAGCCTCACAACTAACTCACCGAAAGTAGATCCATCCCACAGATCAAAACACATTCTGAAATAAACAAAATATCATCCAACCATCCAATAACAACCGAATACAATAACGATCAACCGAATAACACCAAAATCGTGCTTACCAGCCCTAAGATCCCACCGGCAACCAATATCCCCAACTCTGTTCGTCGACCCTAGGTAAACTGCCCAAATTACAGACCGAACCTAACCAATAAATATGATCCACAACAACCCTAAAAATCCTATCCAAATTAAGCCAAAAGTAAACCCTTACCTTGCTCCGATTGAGACTCCCGTATAGAACACAGGGAAACTGCTGCCGATTGCCCTAAATCACTGCCCAAACCCAAATCCACTGTCAAATCGCGGAAAAATACCGCAGGGGTTAGACAAAACATAAGTCGACCCCTTACCTAGCTCCGGCGGCGATCCGGTGGCTGCAGGTGCACTGGGGAAAAAGAAGCAGCGGCGGCCCGTGGCTGCAGGCGCGTTGAGGAAGAAGAAGCAGCGGCGGCCCGTGGCTACAGGCGCAATGAGGAAGAAGAAGCAGCGGCGCCGCAACCTCGAGCGACGTCGTCTGTGGCAGAGGAGGCCGGCACGTGCGGCGGTGGACGGCACCGGCTGTGGACGGCGAGCGTGCGATGCGCTGGCGGTGATGCTCGCGGGAATAGGTGCTCACGAAAAAAGGGAAACGTGGTGCGTGACGGTCAGCAATGAGGAGGACGACGCGCGAGAACCCGTGAGAGAGGAGAAGAAAAACTGCGGCGGCGAGATCGCGTGGCCGACGCACGAGGAGAAGAAGACTCGGCTGCGAGGAAGGGAGAGGAGCCGGAGAAGAACGGCGAAAGTAAACTCGCAGAGAAGGAACCTCGCGGAAGATCGGGTGCGGCGCGTGGTGAAAAGATTACGGAAGAAGAAGAAAGCGCAAGAGAAACTGTCGGCTGAGGAGAGGGGTCGCGAGAGAGAAAAACCGACGCACGGGGAAAAATTGGGATCGATACCTAATAATCCAAACTACCCCTTTATAAATAACTAAAACCTAAGTCTTATTTTTTATTAACCCCTTAGAAATTTAATTATCCCCGTAATTATCTCGTACGGGCTCCGTTTATTTCTAGAAAAAATGCGAAAAAATTCTTAAAATTTCCTAAAAATCTCGAAAAATTTCCAAGATTATATTTCTTAAATTTTTGGCCATTAAATTTAGTATTTAAATTTTTCGTATTTAATATTCTCCCCCACTAATAAAAATTTGGTCCCCAAATTTCCTACTCAGATGCATAATGAGTAAGAGATACCACAAGTACTGAAAATATATTTCACGTATTTTAAGTAAACAAGTGGGGATATTGAGCTCTGATCTTTTCCTCAAGCTCCCAAGTAGCCTCCTCATCGGTGTGGTGACTCCACCCGACCTTGACAAGTCGCACAATCTTGTTTCGCAACTGTCGTTTCTTGTGATCTAGAATCCGTACCGGAATCTCTGTGTAAGTAGCATCAGGTTGAATGGAACCTGACACATCTGACAGAATATGTGTAGAGTCTGGCATATACTTCCTCAGTATGGACACATGGAACACATCATGAATATCCGTCAACAATGGTGGTAGCGCTAGATGGTAAGCGACTGCTCCGATCCTCTCCAAAATCTCAAACGGACCAATGTATCTAGGATCTAGCTTACCTCGGAGGCCAAATCTCTTCACCCCTTTCGTGGGTGAGACTCGCAGGAATACATGATCACCAATAGAGAACTCCAGAGGTCTCCATCTCCGATCTGCATAACTCTTCTGGCGATCCTGCGCCTCTGCCATCCTACGTCTGATAGTACGGACCAACTCTGCCTCATGCTGAGCTCTCTGGGGTCCTAGCAACTGGGCCTCCCCAACCTCCTCCCAGAGGGTGGGTGTACGACATTGTCTACCATACAATGCTTCAAACGGGGCCATTTGGATGACCGAATGATAGCTGTTATTGTAGGCGAATTCCACTAACGGCAAGTGGTCCTCCCAGTTGCCCCCGAAATCTATAACACAGGACCTCAACAAATCCTCTAGTGTCTCGAATAGTCCGCCAAATGCTCATGCTGCGGATGGAATGCGATTAAAGCGGGCGCATGCCTAAGGCCTGCTGCAGACTCTGCCAGAACCGGGACGTGAACAGGGGATCTCTATCTGATATAATGCTCAAAGGAACACCATGCAATCTGATGATCTCCCGAAAATATAACTCTGTCAAACGATCTAGAGAGTTGGTCTTCTGAATCGCTAAGAAGTGCGCGGATTTGATTAGTATATCAACGACTACCCAAATTGCGTCATGACCTTGATGTGTCCTAGGCAAACCCACCACAAAATCCATAGTAATGTGATCCCACTTCCACTCGGGAATAGGAATCCTCTGAAGTAATCCGGCTGGTCTCTGGTGTTCAGCCTTCACCTGCTGACAAACTAGACATCGCGCCACAAAATCTGCGATGTCTTTCTTCATGTCGTTCCACCAATACAAATGCTTTAAATCTCGATACATGCGGGTTCCGCCTGGGTGGATCGTAAATTGAGAGAGATGAGCCTCCTGAAGTAACTCCTCCATGACCGGGTGAGACTGAGGTACGCATAATCTACCCTGAAAATATATAATACCTTCATCTCTGTGAACTCACGCTGTCCGTGGTTATTTGACCGCCAATGAACTGTAAATGTCTGATCATCGCTCGAGCCTCTGGACTCTCGTCCGGATAGACGATCGAGCAACCATGGTAACCAAGAATGCTCGCTCTGGCCCCTCGCCTCCTCAAGGCCCAACTCAAAAAAACCCTGAATCAAATGCGTGACTAAAACTCGGAAGGAAGCTAAAGTCCCTCGGGACTTCCGGCTAAGTGCATCGACAACCATATTGGCTTTTCCTGGGTGGTAGCTAATGGTACAATCATAATCCTTCAGGAACTCCATCCATCTTCTCTGTCTGAGATTGAGTTCCTTCTGTGTAAACAGATATTTGAGAATCTTATGATCAGTGAGAATCTCAAACGTAATACCATACAGATGATGCCTCCAAATCTTCAAGGCAAAGATAATAGAGGCTAACTCTAAATCATGTACTGGGTAGTTTTTCTCATGCTCCTTCAACTGGCGAGAAGCATAAGAGACTACCCTGCCGTGCTGCATCAATACTATGCCTAAACCCTGTAGAGACACATCCATATAAAGGACGAAACTGTCATCCCCTGATGGCAATGCCAGAATCGGTGCTGACACCAATCTCTTCTTCAACTCTTGAAAACTGGTCTCGCACGCCTCTGACCACGTGAACTTCACGCCCTTCCTGGTAAGGCATGTCAACGGCATAGAGATACTCGAGAAACCCTCAACAAACCATCTGTAATAACCGGCCAAGCCTAAGAAACTGCGAACCTCCTGAACTGATTTCGGCTGCTTCCAACTAGTGACAGTCTCGATCTTCTGGGGGTCAACTGAAATGCCACTACTAGAAACCACATGTCCTAAAACCGATCGAGGTAACTATAACGCGCACTTATTGAACTCGTGATATAGTCGCTGCCGGAGCCTATCCAAAACAAGGCGAAGATGCGTGTTCCTCCTAACGGTCGCCACAAAGACAATGACGAACCGATCTAGGAAATCCATAAATTCATGGTTCATCAAATCCATGAATACCGTTGGAGCATTGGTAAGCCCAAATGACATTACTAAAAACTCATAGTGTCCATATCTGGTACGGAACGCTGTCTTCTGAATGTCTGAGTCTCTAACCCTTAGTTGGTGATATCCGGACCGCAGATCAATCTTATAATATACTGATGTACCTCTGAGATGATCAAACAAGTCCTCAATACGTGGCAGGGGGTATTTATTCTTGATAGTGACGGCATTCAACTGCCTATAGTTGATGCATAATCTCATCGAACCATCTTTCTTCTTCACAAAAAGAATCGGAGAACCCCAGGGTGAAACACTAGGGAGAATAAAACCTCTGTCCAAAAGTTCCTGAAGCTGAACCTTTAACTCGTCCAACTCTCTCGGGGTCATACGATAAGGAGCTTTCGATGACGGCGATGTCCCAGGAATTAACTCAATCGTGAACTCCACTTGCCTTCTGGGAGGCAGGCCCGGTAACTCCTCTGGAAAGACATCCGGATATTCTCGGACAATAGGAATGTCAGCGATCTGAGAATCACCACTGTCTTCTACATTTATCAATGATAATAGAAAACCCTGACAACCCTGCAATAAAATCTTCTTAGCCTGAATCACAGAAATGGTCGATATACTGTCGTCTCGGATGCCAGTGAAATCCCACGAGGGTTGGTTCGGAGGTCGGAAAGTGACCACCCTCGTCTGGCAATCAACTGTGGCATGATATGTTGACATCCAATCCATGCCAAGTATAATATCGAACTCGACCATGTCCAGTACCAATAAATCTACAGTAAGAATGATGTTATTGAAATCTAAGGGACAACCTCGGACCTCCTGGGTAACGTCCAACGTATCACCGGATGGTAGGGAGACGGTTAATCGCTGTGATCTAATAGTAGGTAGTCTACCAATCTCTCTCATAAATGTACAAGAAATAAATGAATGCGAATTGCCAGTATCAATTAGCACAATAGCTGAAAATGCATAAAGTGAAATCGTACCGTGGAAAACGGATTCGTTGGCTCGCTACGCATCCTCTCTAGTAATCGCATGAATCTGCTCAGTCTTCGGTGGAGGTGGTATCACTGCCAGAGGTGGCTGTGCCTGGGCCTAAGACTGATATGTAGGATGGTATGATGGTCGCGATCGTACTATACCGTAGTGCACGATCTGAACTAGTGGCGGGTCAGAATCGACATCAATCGTTGGTTGAGGCTGCGATGTATCAGATGGGGCCTGCACCTGATACTGAGGTCCTGAAACAGAACCCTGTGACATCGTACGGGCACTGGAGTACTCCTGTCCATGCATGCCATATGCAACTCCTGTAGGGGGAGCTGTCCTCTGCGGGCGTTGCGAAGGTCTGGCTGTTTGCCCCCCTCTCTGAGTCCCAGACTGACGCAACTGTCCTCCCTGTATAGAAACCCCGGAAGCCACATGTTGAGCCTTCAACGAACAATCTCGGCTCAGGTGTCCAGGCAGTTTGCAATAATAGCAAACTGACTGTCCCAAGGTGCAGGCTGAGACGATATGCTCTCTCGACCCACAACGAGTACAGTAGGTGTCACTAGTGGGCGGCCTCCGGCTCTGCTGAGAAGACCGGGAGGGTCCAGCTGAAGATCGTCCTGACTTCTGAGGCCGGCTAGATGCCCCAGAGTGACTCTGACCCGACTGACTGCGGCCACTTTGCTGTTGTCCAGTAGTCTGTGGCTGCTGGGTCTGTCCTGTGGTTCGTTCTGTCTGTTTTCTCTTCCTGTCAGTATTAGCTCTCTGTTGAGCCGACTCGATCAACAAAGCTCTATCCAATGCCTCTCGGTAGGAAGAACTGCCAAATCCTGCCATCTTGACCTGAAGATGCCCATCAAGTCCCTGAACAAATTACATCATGCATGACCTGTCCTCAGTGACTAACTCTGGACAAAACCTGGCTAACTGATTAAATTCCGCATTATACTCCATCACTGAACGATTATTCTATCGTAGACTCAGAAAATCCTGACGGCGCATCATCTGATATGCCCGTGGAAAGTACTGACTCTCAAAAGCCTCTCTAAATCTCGCCCAAGTAATCTGCTGCTCGCCGATGATCAAGCACTACATGTCCCACCAGATCTCGGCCTCGCCTCGTAAATGGAAGGCCGCCAACTCTGCCTTCTCCCACTCGGAGCAGACCATATAGTAGAAAGTATGCTCCATAGTCTCGATCCAAGACTGAGCCACACTCGGATCAGTCTCTCCGCTGAATAAGGTGAACCGACTTTTCATCGACTTTGCTAAACCGGAAATCCGAGCTCGTGCCGCAACCACATCAGTAGGATGAGTAGGGGTCTTCGCAAGAGCAGGCGTAACAACTGTAGATGGTGCCGCTCCATACGCAGGGGCAGATATCGAGTGAGAGTCGACCGACACCTCTGATGGGCCTGTAGTAGCAGGCCCTACTGGCGGGGGTGGCTGGTGTGTAGCAGCAGGGTCTCCCAATGGTACATCGGATACCCCAGAAGTGGGTATCTCTGGAGGAGGAACCGTCGAGGACTAAGGATCCACGACACCCGCAGCACCATGTGGCCAAAAAATTCCTAAAATTGTCTAAAAATCCTGAAAAAATTCCAGGATTATTTTTCTTAAGTTTTTGGCCATTAAATTTAGTATTTAAATTTTTCGTATTTAACATTCTCCCCCACTAATAAAAATTTGGTCCCCAAATTTCCTACTCAGATGCATAATGAGTAAGAGATACCACAAGTACTGAAAAATATATTTCACGTACCTTAAGTAAATAAGTGGGGATATTGAGCTCTGATACCAAATAAATTATCAGGCCCCAGGGGAGTCCCCGCCAGACAAAAATCCGACAGCATCTCCCCTATACGGGTGACAATACCAAACTTACATACAAGGCCTACACGACCACTATACATCGGTCAACACGACTAGAATCCAAACATCACACGCAGGTAATAAGGCCTCAGGCCAATAATCAAAGTAAATGGTAAACAGTCTACAATAACTAGACTTACCCCTTCTGCCATCTGGGCAGGAATACCCAACCAAAACCTATCGAAATAAAATCTAAATAAAGGTCCATAAGGACACTAAATATCCACGAGTACATAAATCTAACTCCAGTCCTAAATATATCTTCTAATAAAAAATCCAAATCCATAAAACAAACCAATAAAACTATCACGACATGGGGGTTTGACAGCTGGACTCTCCTGACAGCTTCATCCTGAAATAGATATAAATCAACGGGGTAAGTTCAAAGAACTCAGTGGATATAGTCGATATGCAAGGTAAGATATAGCTTAGAATAACAAACATGCCAGTACAGTCTCATATATATAGGGTATGTAAGAAAGAAATACAAAAGGACTGTACTTACCTGAATCTCCTACCCTGATATAGGAGCATGTGTCATACTAGAAGAAATAAAGTCATCACCATATACAAATATGTATCATGTATGCATGGCAATCATATGCAACATCCAAGGCAGCAATAAAAATGCAGCAAACACAATACAAATGCTATCCATGCAAAATGCATGCGGTGCAAATGACATGGTCACCCCTGACGCCAGTCAGCCGCCTCACACGCGATGGTGAAGCCAAGTGGGTAGGGCTATGACAACTATGCACTCTGCCATCACTGCTCCTGAGTGACCGAGTGGACAGGATGCTGTTAGAGTACACCTATCCTCCTGCCCCAAACAGAGTGGGGGAGCAATGCTCTCATCTCCCGGTGTCGTAGACCAGAGGAGGGATCCCTGCCCGCTACCACGCTGCCTCATCGCTACCCATGAGCGGACCAGCGGAGCCTGACAGAGCAACTGCACACACCCTCCTGATGTACCACTAACCCATGAGTGTGCTGCGTATGTAATCGGTCATGCGCTCAACTATAAAGGAACTCCGTCCAACCAACATGCAATCATGCAAGATGGTGCATGATACTAAAGCATGTAAATCCAACTAAAACACATATCCGAATAATATGCACAACCAATAAGTACATATCTATGATCCAAGTAAAACAGGGAAGATATAATCATAACCGATCAAATGCATGTATCAAGTATGCACAAAAACATACTAGGCATATAAACATGAAAATTATTGCAAGCTATACTAACTAGCATATCAACATGACTATATCTAAGAGATAAGTCAAAATACCCGCCTGATAAGATGCTCGAGAAAACAACGAAATTGTCACGACCGTGGACCTGCCTCGTGACCAAAACCTGCATACAGCATAATTATTGTTAAGAACAAAAATATAATCCACCGACAAATCGAATACTTAATCGATTTCTTACATAACCAATTAACCCAAAGGCTTAATAAAATCTCAATCACCTTCCACCTAATATAACCATCCTTTCGTCCAATTACTCGAATATAATTTCTCAACTCCTATCATCATGTGTACAACATCCAAACAAAACCTCACAACTAACTCACCGAAAGTAGATCCATCCCACAGATCAAAACACATTCTGAAATAAACAAAATATCATCCAACCATCCAATAACAACCGAATACAATAACGATCAACCGAATAACACCAAAATCGTGCTTACCAGCCCTAAGATCCCACGGTAACCAATATCCCCAACTCCTCTATTCGTCGACCCTAGGTAAACTGCCCCAAATTACAGACCGAACTCAATCAATAAATATGATCCATAACAACCCTAAAAATCCTATCCAAATTAAGACAAAAGTAAACCCTTACCTTGCTCTGATTGAGACTCCCGTATAGAACACAGGGAAACTGCTGTCGACTTCCCTAAATCACTGCCCAAACCCAAATCCACTGTCAAATCGTGAAAAAATACCTCAGGGGTTAGACAAAACACAAGTCGACCCCTACGCAGCGACCGGGAAAAAGAAGCGGGCATGCCCGCGCAGCGCTACCGAGGAAGAAGAAGCCGGGTGCCGCAACCTCGAGCGGCGCCGGGCGTGAGGAGGTCGCACGCGCGGTGGTGGACTGCCACTGATCGGGATGGCGAGCGCGGCGACGCTGCTGGCGCGATGCTCGCGGGAATAGGTGCTCACGAAAAAAGGGAAACATGGCATGCGGCGGTCAGCGATGAGGAGGACGATGCGCGAGAACCCGAGAGAGAGGAGAAGAAAAACTGCGGCGGCGAGATCGCGTGGCCGACGCACGGGGAGAAGAAGACTCGGCTGCGAGGAAGGATGAGGAGCTGGGGAAGAGCGGCGGAAGGAAACTCGTGGAGAAGGAACCTTGTGGAAGATCGGGTGCGACACGCAGTGAAAAGATTGCAGAAGAAGAAGAAGAAGGCGCGAGAGAAACTGTCGGCTGAGGAGAGGGGTCGCGAGAGAGAAAAATCGACGCACGGGGAAAAATTGGGATCGATACCTAATAATCCAAACTACCCCTTTATAAATAACTAAAACGTAAGTTTTATTTTTTATTAACCCCTTAGAAATTTAATTATCCCCGTAATTATCTCGTACGGGCTCCGTTTATTTCCAGAAAAATTCCTAAAATTTTCTAAAAATCCCAAAAAAAATTTAGGATTATTTTTCTTAAATTTTTGTCCATTAAATTTAGTATTTAAATTTTCCGTATTTAAAAATATCAATGAAGTTCTTACTGCAGTTTAAGTGCGATGTTCCTTCGACTTACGGTATTCAAGTCATCTTGGTCATGTAGACTTATGCTTTGACATCTTAAGCAAGCATCTATGAGGAGATGTGGACCCGGGATGATTGAGTATAAGTCGAAATGGCTGAAGGTGTTTGAATAGCCAACAGAGGATTTATCACTCTTTGCGAGGAGATGTATACCTATGGTCTTTCGTCAGATTGCTACTAAAGTTTTTGGCCAAAACATTACATGTTTAGAGTATGGTACTCTTGGAAACATGTGCAGTAACTAGAATCTGTAGGACGAGGAAGTAATACTTAGGTTAGGTGTGACATGGTCAGCCTAGTGGGGACTGACACATAGACCATGTCTTGAACCAAGTGGGTATAAGATGCATGAAGGGAACGAGACACATTTCACTGTAGCTGCTGAAGGATTTCAGAAGCGTTCTGGGATCAACCGTTGATTTTTTGGTTAATTGAGGATCATGATGTACTACTAGGAGCCATTCATGATCATTCTATAATTAATGGTTAATTATAGACGACCAACATAAATCAGGAACCTATTTGGTCACACGCACTACGAGTGTTATCCAGAGGATTTAAAACGAGCTTGAGAATAGGATTCTCAGATTGAGAGAGACTTGATTTGGTTGGACCAAACATGGAGCGAGCATGAAATTGTTTCAGTTGTATCAGAAGCATAGATGAGTCGAGTCTTATGAATACATGATGGATAAACCAAATCGGTTTGGTTATAATCCTATGGTGGAAAATAAACCTAAGGGGTTTGATTTGTTTTAAATGAATGAATCGAAATTGGTTCGGTTTGTTTTAACTTAAAATAGACCAACGTGGTTTGATTTATTTTAACTTAAGTTGATTGAGCGGGTTAACGGATTTTGGTTATGAACCAATAACCATTAGGAGAATGTGTTATCTATAAAAACACGGCTTAGGGGTTTTGTGAATAATGGACAACTTAGGTTTTGGAAATCCTAGCCGTTTTTTTCTTTCTTCCCTCCCTTGGTGTTGCCGCCCAACCCATTGGGTCCGTCCAACTTGTTGTGGTCGCCCCTTCTCCTTGCCGTCGGCCAACCACTAGCCGTCGACAACCCTCCGACCATCCTTAGTCGCCGACCAACCTCCCTTAGTCGTCGGTGACCAAGGAGTAGCCGACCACTTGTTCGACCGACCATCTCCTCCACCAAAACAATCTATCCAATTTTGAACAGCTTGTTGTCCTCTTCATGGAGAGGTCGTTTGGTCAACGTTTTATGCTCCGACAATGACCTACTTGTCAGAGATTGGATCTCAAGCAATCCCCTTTAGTGGAGGACCAAGGTTTCGTCAATTGGTTGATGAAAACATCTTTTGAGAAGCGAGTTGGTGGAACTCATTTTTTGGATCCGATTTTGATTCGGATTGTGATCGTTTCTCGGATCACAATATCTTCGACGCGAGGCTAGTAACTCTTGTGAAGATGGAGCTCGTAGCTTGTTGAAGTTATCCCGATGATACTTGGCATGGATACGGATAGAGGCAAAACTCGCGAGGGTTGCTTGGTTGATGTCATTCTCGCTTCACGTAATTCTTCAGGTATACCTAGAGTAGTTTTCTTTTATTGCAAAATTTGAAATGACGATTATGTCTACACTTAATGTATCCTTGCATGTGTGTGGTGTGTGTGTTGTAATAAGTTTAGTTATTACTTATTTTTGCTTTCGCTGTGTGCACATTTGCAAAACTTGATCGAACACACACCCACTTTCGTATCGAGGAAATCCAACAATGGCATTAGAGCCCGATTGTGTTCCGACATAATCATAAAATTATTTTGCGATAGTCATAACTGTATTTTTTAGAAATTTTCTACTTCTGAAAAGTTTAGAAATAATTATGGAAATTTTAATTAGTAAAGAAATTCAAATTAAAAATTTTCTAATGTGATTAGGAAATTTGTTTCCTAAATTAAATTTGAATTCCCTTAATTAATATTTTCCATAAATAAAATATGTGATTATATTTGAAAATTTATTTTAATTAGTTATACCGAGGGACGTGGTCGGACGAAGACAACTTCAAAGGCGAGGGACTTCAAGAGATGAGAGTGAGCGAATGTAACCTGGGAAGGGGTAGTGCTCTTAGGTGAAACTTGGTCATTTGGCCAAGTGTCGGATGAGGTTTCCCGACACCAGTCGACTGCCATGAAATGACAGTCGACTGCTCTGAGTAAAATAGGGTTTGACTGGTATCCGACTGATGGGTTTATGCCCAGCAGTCGACTGCCATGGAATGGCAGTCGACTACCAGAGGAAGTCGTGGACACAGAACCTCTCGTCGCCGACTAGGCAGTCGACTACTGAGGCAGCAGTCGACTGATGGTTACATCAGTCGACTGCCAAGGGATCTGTTGGACTACAATGGTCAGGATCCGACGTGTTCGGAGGTCGTTGTAGTGACGGCAGTCAACTGCCAAGGGCAGCAGTCGACTGGTGGCGGCCAACGGGAAGAAATCATCCCTCTCTATAAAAAAAGAGGGTGTTGGGCTTTGGGAGGCTAATGCTTCTCTTCTAAATAGCTCCCAAAGTGCCCTAAATGTTTTCCACTCTTCTACTTGTGCTAATCTTCATTCTATTGTAGAAGAGTGATCCTTGTGTAAAAGAGGTTACCTCCACCTAGCTTTGTGCAAAGGAGAGATCTAGTGGATTTGGTAAAGGAGTGATTCACCTTGGACGAATCGGGGACCGTGGATTAGCGGCGTAGCCGTGAACCACGTTACATATTGTGTTAGCATTGTTTATCTTTGCTTTTGTTATTTTTTTTGCTTGTTTATTAGTATTCCGCTTGCGCTAACGATTTTATAGACGAGCAAATTCCATCATCGTACGAAGAGGGTTATTCACCCCCCTCTAGCCGGCCAACATCTACACTTCATCGACCCTACAAGTGGTATCAGAGCCAAGGCGCTTGTTGAGGACTAACCGCCAACACAAGCACTACATTCAAGAATGGCCGGCTCGAACATTCATCCACCAAAGTTTGAAGGAGAATTCTCTTGGTGGAAAAAAAGAATGGAGGTATTTTTTGAAACCGATTTCGAAATTCTTTTAATTATGGAAAACGGTTTCGAAATGCCTAGGGATGAAGAAGGGGAGCCATTGGAAAAATCAAGGCTGAGCAAGAGGCAAAGGGAAGAGTACTTGGCAAACTCAAAAGCCAAACATCATCTTTACAACGTACTCCCCCAACAAGAAGTGAATCAAATTGGGGAATGCACTAGCACCAAGGACATGTGGGAGAAACTAATAGAGATTCATGAAGGCACATCCGAGGCGAAGCTAGCAAGGAGAGATGTCCTTCGCTCCCAATTATCCAATATCAAACTCGAAAAGGGAGGGAAGATAAAATCCCTACACTCTAGGTTTAAGGAAATTCTAACCGGTTTGACAAGTGTAGGTGAAAAACTCTCCAATCGGAATATGGTAATGAAAATCATAGATGCCTTTCCCCGGTCCTCAAGATGGAGCTCTATGGTGGACTCCTTCTACATCTTCAAGAATTTGGAAGTGAGCACCTTGGAGGAGTTCTTCTCAACTATGGAGCTCCACGAAACAAGGCTTGAAGGAATAAATGAAGAGCCAAGAATTCAACCTTCAAGAGGAGTGACCTTGGTAGCCAACAAGGGGAAGAAAAAGATGGAGATTCCTACCTCCTTCGATGATGAAGCATCCTTCTCCATGGATAGCACAGAAGAAGCATACATGGTAAGGAAGGTAAGACGTGCTTTAAGAAATTTTAAATTTAATAAATCTAATGATAGGAGGAGAAGACCAAGGGGGAAGGTGATTTGTTATAATTGTTGGGTTTCCGGCACCGCGGCGAGTGTGTGTTTGAACATATTTCGTAAACATGTGCACAGCGGAAGAAATAAAAATAATAAATCTAATTTATTATAATACACACCCCACACGCATGCATAGTACAACATGTGTAGACATAACCGCAATTTCAAATTTTTGCAATAAAAGGAAATTTATACTATATATACTTGACGTATCACGTGTAGCGGGAAAGACATCAACCGGAGCGATCCTCGCTAGAATCGCCTCTATCCATATCCACGCCGAGTATCTTCAGGATGCCTTCACAAAGTCACGAGCCTCATCTTCTTACGAGTTACTAGCCTCGTGTCGAAGACGATGTGATCGAGAGAAGATCACAATCCGAATCAAAATTCGGATTCAAAATGAATCCTCAAAAACTCGTTTCTCCGGAGAGGTATTCGTCAACCGTTTGATGAATCCTTCGTCCTCCACCTATGAGGATTACCGGAGATCAAATACCTGGCAAGTAAGCCATTGTCGGAGCTCCAAACGTCGTCCAAACGATGCTCCAACACGAAGAAGACAAGCTGCCCAGAAAACTGGACAGCTTGGTGGAGGAGTTTGCGCCGGCCAAAGAGAAGAGGGCCAGCTATTCCTTGATCACCGGAGCCAAGGAGGATTACCGGAGGGTCACCGGAGGATCACCGGCTGAAGCTTGGATGCTGGCAACAAGCTTGGACGGCGGCACAAAGTTGGGCGGCGTCTAGGGTTGGGCGCCGACCACTAGAGGAGAGGAGGGGTGGGCGGCAACTAGGGATTGCTTGGATTAGGGCTTAACAAAACTCTTAAGCCCTATTTTATAGAGAACAAATTCTCTTAATGGTTATCGGATCATAACCAAAAGCCCGTTAACCCGCTCCATTAATTTAAGTTAAAATAAACTAAATCATGTTGGTCTATTTTAAGTTAAAACGAACCGAACCAACTTTTGGTTCATTCGTTTAAAATAAACCAAACCCCTTTGGTTTATTCTCCTCCATTGGATCAGAACCAAACCAATTTGGTCCATCCATCATGTCTTCATAAGACACGGCTCATCCACGCTTCCATTGCGACTGAAACGATTTCATGCTCGCTCCTTGTTTGGTCCAACCAAACCTAGTTTCTCTCGGACTGAGAATCTCATTCTCAAGCTTGTTTTAAATCTTTCGGATTACACTCGTTGTGCGTGTGACCAAATAGGTTCTCGATTTATGTTGGCCGTCTATAATTAACCATTAATTATAGAACGATCATGAGTGGCACCTAGTAGTACATCATGATCCCCAATTAACCGAAAAGATCAACGGTTGATCCAGAACTGTTTCTGAAACCCTTCAGCAGCTACAATGAATCGTGCCCCATTCCCTTCACTCATCTTATATCCACTTGGTTCAGGACATGGTCTATAGTGTCAGTCCCCACTAGGTTGACTACGTCACACCTAACCCAAGTATCATTTCCTCGTCCTACGGATTCTAGTTACTGCACATGTATCCAAGAGTACCTTACTCTAAACATGTAATGCTTTGGCCAAAGACTTTAGTAACAATCCGACGAGAGGCCATGGGTATACATCTCATCACAAGGAGTGGTGAATCCTTTATAGGCTATTCAAACACCTTCGATCACTTCGACTTATACCCAATCATCCCGGGTCCACATCTCCTCAGAGATACTTTCTTAAGATGTCAAAGCATAAGTCTTCATGATCAAGATGACTTGAATACCGCAAGTCAAAGGAACATCGCACTTAAGCTCAGTGTTCTAAAAAGCGCTGACTAGGCGTGGTCACTGCCGCGCCTAGGCTTAAGGCCGCCTAGGCGATTTCTAGGCGGTCGATTTTTTTAATATTTTAAATATAATAATATATAAAAAATTAATATATTAGGGGGCACTCAAAAGTCAAAACTCACTTTGTAACCTCCACATGCATGTAACAAATAACAACTAACAACAACTCAACAAGTAACAAGAATATTAAAAACATTTAAGATTATAAATAATAAGAATTGCAAAATATAAGAATTAAAAACATAATTGCAAACAATATTAAAAATCCATTGCAATAATAAGAATTGACAATTGTAAACAACAAGAATACTTGACAACAAACAATAATTTACCCAATTTACACATCAAGCAACATTGCAACAATAAGCATTGCAAACAACAAGAGCACAATACACAAATCACAATGAAGCACGACACAATAACAGATTTAACGGATTAAAAAACTATTAAGAATACTTGACAATAAGCAACGTACCCAACACTAATAGAATGAAGAAAAACACATTCCTACATATTGTGAATGTTTAGTTGAAAAAGATCCTCTCTCCAAAAAGCAAGACCAAAGACACATCAACAATAAAGTGGATATCATCTTAACCAATAAACAAAATATCATTTACCTTACAGAGCGATCTAGATTTTACCATAATTCTTCAACTTCTTCTAGTTCATCTCCATATTTCTCCAACACTTCCTCTGTATCGGATTCAAACTCAAAATCCATGGCATCTTCCTCTTCTTCATCCGATACAAATTCTTCTTCGTGAAGTTCTCTTACATCTTCAATATTTGTCTCAACATCTTCATCTCCACCATCAACAATCCATCCTCGTGCCATAGTTGCTTCACTAGCAAGTAGCACATCAACTCCTTTTTCTTCTAGTCTTCTTTTTTGTTTATGATCTTGGCATTAAATTGAACATAGACTAAATTGTTCAACCTTCCGGTATCTAATTTATTTCTTTTCTTTGTATGGATCTACATTAAAGAAAATTAGAAAAATATTAATATTGATTATTGAATACATATTTAGACATTTAGTATAAGTAATTAAATACTTACTCCCTCAAAAGTACTCCAATTTCTTTCACAACCGGAAGAACTCGTAGTTAAAGAAAGAATTCTTTTAGCCATCTTTTGCAATTTAGGTACACCATTTCCAAAAAGATACCACCATCCAACTAAATAAAAATAAACCCAACAATAAGTCAATAACAATAAGCAAAATTAAGAAACAACCAATAAAGATTAAAAATTACAAAATAAAGTAAGTAATTCTTAGTTCTTAGTTCTTACCCGGATCATATTTCTCATCATTTTTTGTGCACTCCACTATAGCCAATGCTCTTCCAAACCCCCCCACTTTGTTGATATACTTCAATAACTCCACATTTACTATGTCACTTTGACTATCAATATCATTAGGAAAGAATGTTTCAACACAAGTGAAAAATCCATTCATAACCACTTCTTCACTTCCTATGCTCCGGTCATTGAAGGAGTAATAAGGGTTCAAGAGGTAGGCTGCCAAATGTAGTGGACTATCAAGCCGATTACGACTTTTTTCATCAATAATATCAATAAGAGGACGATAGTGAAGCTCTTGATTGTTGAATGTCACTTTAATATCCTCTCTCGCTCTAAGTAATTCTCCATACACAAAACCCATAGATGGTTTATTATCCCCATCAACAAGACGAAGCACCTTAATTAAAGGGGCAAACACCTTCAAGCAAAAACTTACCCCATTCCAAAAAGAGGTACTCAAAGAGATATTATATGTCGCCTTCCCCTTTGCACTCTTTGAATGTTTGCATGTATTCCATTCTTCACTAGCAACCATAGTTCTTAGTTCACTTTTCTTCTCTATCAAGCTTTGCAAAGTTAAAAAGGCGGTTGCAAATCGTGTTACTCCTCACTATGTCTCTTTTTTTGGTAAACTTTCTCATAATTGACAATGTCTTGTGATGTGCATAAATAAAGATTGTCAAGCTCTTTGCCTTTTCAATCACCCCTTTGAACTTAGGTTGATTCCTAATTCCTTGAAGCATAAGATTCACTGTGTGAGTTGCACATGAAGTCCAAAATATATGTGGTCTCTTCTCCTTCAACAGATCTTTTGCTGCCATATTATTCGAAGCATTGTTCGTTACCACTTGAACTACATTTTGGGGTCCAACTTCTTCAATACACTTGTCCACATATTCAAATATATAATTTCCGGTGTGTGCTTCATTCGATGCTTCCCTAGAAGAAAGGAAAGTTGTGCCTTCTTTACAATTGATACACAAATTCATGATACTTCTTCTTTTTCGATCAGTCCATGCATCAATCAAAATTGAACAACCATTCAAAGCCTATTCTTCTTCTTGCTTCTTTAATAGACTTTTAGTTCTATCTACCTCTTCTTTCAATAAGGGCTCCCTTAACAGGTATTGAGTTGGAGGGCGATAACCTGGGCCAAATTGACCAACCGTTTCTGCAAACCTCTTGAAGTTATCATTGTCAATGGCATGAAAAGGAATACCAAACTCATACACCCATCGAGCTAAATATTGGTGCACACTATATGTCCTTTGCTTCCAAAGTGCATCAATAATATTTTGTTGTTGTTTTGTCTTCTTACTTTCACTCAATGAAGAATCAGGATCAATGACAGATGCAAATTGATCCATAGGCCCAAGAGTACGCGGATTCTTTTTTGTCCCTCGACTCCCTTCGTCCACCTCATATTCTTCAAGAACAACTTCTTCTCTCACCTCCATTTCATTCATATTCTTTTGTTTCTTTTTTGTTCTTGCATCTTCAATAACATTCTTACACTTCACTTTATCCTCATCCGAAGACTTCTTACACGGGGCAACATTTCCTTTGATATTGGCAACATGTTGTTTGAGCCTATAAATTCCACCACTAGTAATTTTTCCACACAACTTACATTTCAACTTATCCAAACTTTTAGGATCCACCAATTCCGCAAATTCCCATCCAATATCATTGGAATTACACTTCAAACGAAAATCAATCTCGGACATTGAATTAGATGCTTCAGAAGATATAGTACCTGACATTTTTGATTTTACTGCACTACAAAGGATAAAAATGAAACCCTTGTATAAGCTGAATTAAAATGCAAGGTGGATCTATTTATTGTTAGTAAGGGAAAGAAAAACCAATTTACGATACCAAGAAGAGAAAGCACTCAGTGCTACACTACAAGAACAATAAACAGAACAAAATTCACACTGAAGTAAGTGCAGTACCATCAAAATTGAATTGTATGTAATTGCTGGATGAGGAATGTTAAGAAATGGAACAAACAAAAGGAAAACACAATATGTGTATTAGCTAAGATACCATAGTAAGATAACAATTAGTGAACATCTTGAAATCTTAATCAGACCAGTCGTATGGATCAATCTGTTAAGAGCTTGTCTATGAAACTTTTTTAAGAAAAATTAATTTATGAAATTTAGAAATGGATCTAATATGATAAAAGCTAATTTTTTCTGATTTTTCACTTGAGAACTTGGATGAGCTTTATCATTGTCAGAAAGACAATGATCTTGGTGCTTAAAGAAATTCAAACTCTTGAGGGTATTATCATTTGCAATATCATGGTGACTGATGTGTGTAAATCGTGCTACGTTTTCACTACTCCATATGCATGCATTTTATCTCATTTCATGTCCTAGGCATGTATTTTGTCATGATTCAGTTAAGTTTAGCATATTTTGGACGAAGAGACTGCTTTTGGGTGTTTTTCGTGTTAACAGGGCGAAGAAGCAGGCGTATCAAAACAACACAGGCGTGTTATCAGTGACACGCCCGTGTCAGGAGTTCCAGCGCTCAACACGCCCTGGTTCAGCAACCGACACCCCGCCTGGCACCGACGCACGGTGAGAAATGTGCGACACGCCTGTGTTGTTTCTCACCGGCGTGTCAGGAGTTCCAGCGCTCAACACAGGCGTGTCGCACATTTCTCACCGGCCGTGTCAGCGCTTGAACGGGGCGTGTCGGTTGCTGAACCAGGGCGTGTTGCACATTTCTTGTCTATGCTGCAGAAATGAATTCTATACGACTCTGAAAACATATAACTCTCAGATTAGTTGCACACTTGCACATATAATC
Organism: Wurfbainia villosa; assembly: GCA_025175895.1. Taxonomy (NCBI): domain Eukaryota; kingdom Viridiplantae; phylum Streptophyta; class Magnoliopsida; order Zingiberales; family Zingiberaceae; genus Wurfbainia; species Wurfbainia villosa. The sequence continues at coordinate 95,110,921 of CM046004.1, read as the reverse complement.
CCTTACCTTAGTCTGGACTCTGGACTGTGGCGTGCGGCGAAGTGCGGCGAAGGGAAGGGCCGGCAACAGAGCAGTCGGCAACAGAGCAGCCGGCGACCTATCCGGGGACGAGGGAGAGCTCAGAGAGGGCAGGGAGGTGAGCGATGAAAGCGAAAAGGGTGCCGGCGAGGCTGGGGATCCGGATCGGGTGCTTGGCTTCCGTCGTTCGCGGCTTTCTCAGCTCCGGGTGCCTAGGTTCCTGCACGCCATGGGTCTAGGGATTTCTCGGCGACGCGGTCGGCGGCAGACAGGCAGAGACTCGACGGTCGGAGAGGCGGCACGCGTGAAGTCGAAGCCTGGCCCTGGGCGCAGCGGAGACGAAGAAGCGAAGAGGCTGCACGCACGGGATTAGGGATTCCAAAATTTGGCTCGATTAGGATTTAGGCTGCACGCGAGATCGTGATTCAGAAATCGCGATTAGGGATTTCGAATTTCAATCGCGATTCGTGAATCGCGACTACGTTGCCGCTTAATCGGTCGGTCGCCCCGATTAATCGAAGCGAAGCGTCATTGATTAATCGCTCTGGGCGCCGATTAAAGCGGTGACGCCGCCGATTAATGCAGCGACGCCTAGCGGCGTCGCCTCTGTAAATGTCGGGGCGGTGGACGAGCGTCCACCGCCTACGTGCCACCTAATCGAATAAAATCGGCAATTTTTAGAACACTGCTTAAGCTACAGTAAGAACTTCATTGACATATCTATATATGCAGAGAACCATATGAAGTCTTACGGCTGGTCACTCCAATGAACTAGTTACCATAACTAGCACCCACAATTAAGTCCGGACATCACAATATCTCCATCTAGTGAGAATCAGCTGCTTGGATACACCAAGGAGTATACCTCGTGCTAGTCTCGACAGAATTGATGGTGTCTAAATCCATCAATTCATCGACTAGGGATAATTCCGATACATCACAATTACACATATAGAGATACTCACTAGTTGTGATCCAATCACAAATTCTCTCATGTTGTGAATCGTATCGTGGACATTCAGTAAATGAGTTTAAGATCTAATCAAATACATGAAAACATGTATACTCAAATAGTGAATCTTCATTTATCATATAAATGGTTCAAACATAAGGCGATTGCCTTAGGACATCTCTCATATATTACTAACAAACTCCCACTTGGCATAATGCCAATCGCTACGGTATCCAATACCATAGGCTCTAACATGACCCTCAAACTTACTTTGAGGTAAGACCTTAGTCAAAGGATCCACTAAGTTCCTTTCAGTGGGGATTTTCTCGATTTGTATTTCCTTCCTACTAATGATCTCTCTGATAAGATGATAGCGGCGAAGCACATGTTTGGATCATTGATGAGACCACATCAAGTTCAGAGATCAACTTCTTGATCCAAACCGCTTCCTTTGCTGCTTCCAAAGCTATAATGTATTCTGCCTTAGTGGCAGAATCCGCTATAGTGTCAAGCTTGAACCTTTCCAACTTATTGCGCCTCCATTCCAGGTGAATACATACCCAGACTGAGACATGAAATCATCCTTGTCTGTCTGGAGCTGACATCCGTATACCCACGTATCACCATGTACTCTTCTTCATATATTAGGAACGCATCCTTAGTTCTTCTTAAGTACTTAAGGATCATCTTAACAGTTGCCCAATGATCCATTCCTGGATCAGACTGGTATCTACTCGTGACACTCAGACCATACGATACATCGGGTCTCATACATAACATAGCATACATGATAGATCCTATTGCGGATGCATAGGGAATCTTACTCATGCAAATCCTCTCGTCTTCTGTGCACGGACACATAGACTTTGAAAGGTGTATTCCATGCCTGATGGGTAGGAAACCTTTCTTGGATTCCGACATGCTAAACCTCTTTAGCACTCGGTCTATATATGTAGACTGCGAAAGACCAAGCAACCGTTTCGATCTATCTCTATAGATCTTAATCCCGAGGATGTAGATTGCTTCTCTCAGGTCTTTCATGGAGAATGTCTTGGACAACCAAATCTTAACTGACTGTAAGACTGAAACATCGTTTCCTATGAGTAATATGTCATCGACATACAATACTAGGAATACGATTGCACTCCCACTAACCTTCTTATACACACAAGGTTCATCTGGATTTTGTGAGAAATCAAACTTTTTGATTGTCTCATCAAAACGGATATTCCAGCTCCTAGATGCTTGCTTCAATCCATATATGGACCATCGTAATTTGCATACCTTGGTTTTATCAACCGATGTGAAACCCTCAGGTTGTATCATATACACGTCCTCGAGCAGGCTTCCATTAAGGAAAGTTGTTTTCACATCCATTTGTCATATCTCATAATCATAATGAGCCATTATGGCCAGGAGCATCCGAATGGATTTAAGCATAGCTACAGGTGAATAGGTTTCGTCATAATCAACACTTTGCTTTTGACAATATCCTTTCGCCACTAATCTAGCCTTATAGGTAATCACATTACCATCCATGTCGATTTTCTTCTTGAAAACCCACTTGCACCCTATAGGCTTTATGCCTTCAGGTGGGTCAACCAAGTTCCAAACTTGGTTTTCATACATGGAATCCATTTTCGACTTCATGTCTTCAAGCCACTTATCCCTTTCTGAACTTGTCAGAACTTCTTCATAACTGGTAGGCTCCTCATCATCAATGAGTAACACGTCGTTCGATTCACTTACGAGAAATCCATATCTCTCAGGAATATTGCGTGTTCTACCAGATCTACGAAGATGTAGTGTTTCAATAGGTCCAGCCGATTGCTCATCACTATAAGTTATCGGTTGTTGTGCTTCAACAGGTATCTCTTCAATATCTATTTGAGTCTCTCGAGCCTCCTCAAGCTCGACGACACTCCCACTGTTTTCTTGCAAGAGAAACTCTTTCTCTAGAAACACATCATGCCTTGAAACAAACATCTTTTGTTCCACAGAATGATAGAATTGGTAATCCCTTGTTTCCTTAGGGTATCCAATAAATATACATTTATCAGACTTAGCATCCAATTTGTCTGATACAGTCCACTTCACATAAGGAGGACAACCCCATATCTTCAAGTAAGATACATGAGGTTTCTTACTATTCCATATCTCATATGGAATAGTAGAGACTACCTTGGTTGGCATTCTGTTTAACAAGTAAACAGTTGTCTAAAGTGCATAGCCCCAAAAGGACTTGGGAAGATTCGCATGATTCATCATTGACCTGACCATGTCCAACAAGGTCCGGTTATGCCTCTCAGATACACCATTATGCTATGGTGTATATGGCGGAGTCCATTGAGATAATATACCATTGTCTCTTAGATAATCAAGAAACTCTTGACTTAAGTATTCACCACCTCGATCCGATCGAAGTATTTTAATACTCTTGTCATGTTATTTCTCTACTTCATTTCTGAATTCTTTGAACCTTTCAAAGGCTTCAGACTTGTGTTTCATCAAGAACACATACCCAAATCGTGAGTGATCATCGGTGAAGGTAATGAAGTAGCTATAGCCTCCTAAAGCTTGAGTTGACATAGGTCCATATACATCAGTATGTATTAGACCTAGTAACTCTCTCACTCGTTCACCTTTTCCTGTAAAAGGTAACTTAGTCATCTTGCCTTTTAAGCATGATTCACATGTATCGTATGAATCTAATTCAAACGATTCCAGAATTTCACATCGGTGTAATTCGGACATGCGTTTCTTGCTCACATGGCCAAGACGACAATGTCACATGTAGGATTCTAATTGATTATCTTTTTGAGCACGCTTGTTGCTCACTTCGATATTGAAAATGTCACTAGATATGTCCAACGTATAAATATCATTGCTTAAAGTTCCAGTCCCATAAAGAACGTCATTCAAAGTTATGTAACAACAATTGTTACTAAAAGTTAAATGGTACCCATTTCTATTTAAACAAGAAATAGAAATGATGTTCTTTATCAACGAAGGAACATAAAAGCAATTGTCCAGTTCTAAGACAAGTCCTGTAGGGAGTTTCAATAAATACGTTCCGATGGCGAGTGCAGCATCCTTTGCTCCATTCCCAACACATAAATTTGACTCTCCCTTAACGAGTCTTCTTCTATTCCTTAGCCCATGTATGTCATTACATATATGTGAGTCACACCCAGTATCCAATACCCAAGTGTCCGAGGAAATAGAATGACAATCAATAACGAAGATATCTGAAGAAGATGGGGCATCTGATGCCCTGTTCTTCTTCACGGACTCAAGATAAATCTTGCAATTTCTTCGTCAATGGCCCTCCTTGTCATAATGATGGCAAGTGCCCTTTTGAGTTGGTTCTGCCTTTTTAGCCTTTTTCTTCTTCCCCTTCTACTGTTCCTTTGACTCCCTCTTAGAACCTTTCTTCGAGGAATCAACTAACAACATCGTCCCCTGCTCATGCTTCACAGAAGGCTCCACAGTCTTCAGCATGTTGAGCAGTACCACAGATGAACCTTCTTGCATCTCAGAAGTGAAGAGGAGCTTGGAGACTTCGAACCTTTTGAATCTCACTTGCTCATCAACCAACTCATAAAGATGAAAGACTATGGTATGAGCATCCATATGCTCATGCTGCTTCCGCAGCTCAAGTACCATCGTGGCTAGCATGATGCAACTCGCCATTTCAAAATCAATCACATGTTTCTGATAGGCCAACAATTGGTCCAGAGTTGCATTGTCACTAGGACGGGCAGGAAGAGGGGCTTCGAGGACATACGCAAGCTTTTCCACCTTGAGAACAATTCTCAAGTTTCTAAGCCAGTCCAAGAAGTTCGACCCAGTCAATTTATTCGAATCCAAAATGGAACGCAAATTCAAAGACATCATGATCAATAGATTAACTTAGAAATACAAAATGAGCATATATGAGAAAATGATTTTAAAATGCATCAACATACATTTATAAATCCCATTTTTTGAATTTCAAAAATCCCAAAATCACTTCGGGAGATCGTAGGTCCATCTTCGAATGGGCTGATATCCAACATAGATATGAACAACCTTGGAGAGAGTCCAACAAGTCATTCATAACTACGATGGCAGGTATCAAATATACCGATTGCATATCACGTATATGCAACTATCACAATGTGCTATCAACTAATTGAATGTTCACACATACATCGGGTTGTTAACACATTAACAAGTATGCATCATATGCATTGCACCCAACTTCACCTCCCTTCACATCGACCTTGGAGAGAGTCCAACAAGCCGATGCTCCAGGTTAAAGCCAACCCATTAATCGAGAAATAGTTTTAATATGGTTAGAGCGCATTCAACCAATTAGCCCGGCTTGAAGAGAGTCCAACAACCAAAGCTAACGATTGACCTATGACTCTTACCATATTAGTATTAAACTATTCCATGGTTTGAACATGTTCGGGTTCGAGCCGGGCTTGGAGAGAGTCCAACAACCCAAACAAGAAACGGAACTCTGGTTCTAACCATATTAATGGAAGGTGTAGGCTTTAATATTGAGAAAGGGTTTTTTATGTCTCATCATCTTTGCATGCAAATAACTATTATCTACATGACATGACATACATGACATACATATACATGTCACGACACGCATGACATAATGATATGCATCTAATGCAATTACATGACATACAATTATGACATGTACAAAATTTCCTTATATGTCATAACTATTTATGGAAATAAAATATGTTTGAGATTTGATTCTCCAAATCAAATCATGATTAAATTAGGAAATAAATTTCCAAATCTAATCACATATTTTATTTGTGGAAAGTGTTGATTAAGGAAAGTCAATTTAGGAAATAAATTTCCTAAATTATCAAAACTACTTATGGAAATAAAATATTTTAAGATTTGATTTTCCAAATAAAATCATGATTAAATTAGGAAATAAATTTCCAAATCTAATCAAATATTTTATTTATGGAAAATATTAATTTCCATAAATACTTCTAACTTTCCAAAAGTAGAAGATTTCCATAAATACTTCTAGACTTTCCAAAATTAAAAATTTCCATAAATACTTCTAACTTTCCAAAAGTAGAAAATTTCCATAAATATCATTATGACTATCGCAAAATAATTTTACGATTATGTCGAAGCACAACCTGGGTTCTGATACCACTATTGGGTTTCCGGCACCGCGGTGAGTGTGTGTTCGAACATGTTTCGTAAACATGTGCACAGCGGAAGAAATAAAAATAATAAATCTAATTTATTACAACACACACCCCACACGCATGCATAGTACAACATGTGTAAACATAACCGCAATTTCAAATTTTTGCAATAAAAGGAAATTTATACTACGTATATCTGACGTATCACGTGTAGCGGGAAAGACATCAATCGGAGCGATCCTCGCTAGAATTGCCTCTATCCATATCCACGCCGAGTATCTTCAGGATGACTTCACAAAGTCACGAGCCTCGTCTTCGTACGAGTTACTAGCCTCGTGTCGAAGACGATGTGATCGAGAGAAGATCACAATCCGAATCAAAATTCGGATTCAAAATGTGTCACGCCCCGAGAGCATGCCGAGCCGAAAATCAAACGGACGGCACCTCCCCTGTACGTGGCAACATTTTGGGTTAATACAAGGCCCGTAGGCCCACAATAACAACAATATATATGTATGAAAACAAAAACTACACAAGACACAGCGGAAACATACTACAACGATAGGATATCAATCCCACACATGCATACCGGTATGACTAACACAACACAACAACATAGAACCTCGACAAAATCCGAATATACAATATGTACATCAAGAAAACTCCAAATACAATACACGGCGGACGTAAAGCCCAAATACACACGGGAGCCTCGGAGGTGAGATAAGACGATGTCAGCCGGTGGTGCTCCAATGTCATCACGAAGTCTTCTACCTGTTACCTGGGCGACAGAAAACCTAGGGTCGCGGGGGGGGGGGGGGTGGTGAGTAAAACTCAGCAGGTAATAGAAAACATGTATATATGTAATATCACATGTATTTCGACAATATAATTTATATGTACAACAGGTATATCAGCATAGTATATAAATACAAGCCCATACCATCTAACTGAATGAACAACATAAAAATGCAGACATACCTGAAGTCTGCCACGCTACTCTGATCCAACCTGAACATATATCCAACATATATATAACAGGAAGAGTAATACCAACACATAATCTACTCATGCTACAGGCCAAAGTATCTATGGTCTATCCAACACATACCAATATCCGACACAACTGTATAACATATGCAAGAAACATGCATGAATATGATGTCCACCCAAATGCAGCAAGCATAGTACAAATAAATGCAACATCACAATAATCATATATATATATAGACTGTATCCATATATATATTAATCTCAACCATCCATATATATATATATATATACATGCATATATGTATATATATATGGTAATATGCAAAATGCCATCGAAAGAATGCAAAGATGCATGGTCATGTCGGCTCACCCTAAAGCTACCACGACCCCAGTGTGGCCTCGGTGGCGCGAGCATGACAACTGTCCTAACTCAACACCAACCACTACTCTCGAGTGGCCGAGTGGGCAGTATGATCGAGTAGCATATAAGCGTAAAGAGCAAGCTACACGATGGGGGTCTCTGCTGGTCACTCGACATACTACCCATGAGTGGTCGAGTACCACACACGCAGGACTACGACACACAAATCCAACTACCACCGTCTATAGTGGTAGAGTGCGGCACCACAATGCTCTGCCCTCCCACGGGTGACTCCTCCTATGAGTAACCGTGGAGGTAGGATGACTGGCGACCCTCTCAACCACAAGGGAGACCTCGTCGCCAGCGTGCATGTAAATGCATGAATGCAATGTCTCACATACAGACATCCACCATAGACTCTCTATCCTGTAGAGAGTCATACCAATCTACTCGACGCACTCTCTATCCTGTAGAGAGTCATACTCAACTGATCATAATACTCTCTATCCTGTAGAGAGTCATACCAATCTACTCGACGCACTCTCTCGTACTCATCTGATTATAACAAGCTAGGACCACCGGTCCGTAGCGATACCCTAAGTATCATTCCTCTGACCATTTACACAACACATGTTCGGTGGTAACATACAACCTAAGGGTACTAGAACTAACCCTAGGTTAAAGACATTATCTACCTACGGATGACCTTTTTTCCCAATATACAATCAGGTTGTCATCCGGACTTTACCATTTGCACTTAACTTAAACAAATTCTAAGTTACTTGCATCACCTATATGTATAACTCCTAATCATGGTAAAATAAGCATGATATCAGCAATAGAGTTAATAGCCAACGGTAAAGGATCAAGCATACGATAAAAAAGAACAGGGTCAAGGTAATATGAACACCTAACATGCTCATATCAATGACTAAATCTGAATGAAATACAACTACCCGGACCAGGTAGGAAATTACCCACCTGCTATGAAGACTATGCTGATGGTCTTCACGTCCATGAATCCATCTTGAATCAAGGTCCTGAAATCAACATAAAGAATACAATTTAGTTCTATCGTACAACGAGTAATCAAATTGAATCTTACATCGATTTCGTATTCCAATACTCAAAACGACTATTAACTAAGGTATCATTCACCCATCCCACATAATATCCGCTTTATCACCATGATGAATTACTTGCTATAATTAACCACCATACTTCTAACAGCTACAATTCTATAACAAATCAATCCATATCCATTATGTCCACGTAAATTCATTACTATAACATAACCAAATTACGACCTACCTTTCAATGCTTCATTTATCCAAAACATATACCCACCGATCTCGGACTTAAAGGTATATCAATCCCGAATTACCTGTAATCACATGATATTCAACTCTCCCTTAGATATAGAATTCATATCAAAAGTTCAAAGCAATATTGGGGTAATCGAGGTTACCAGAAGTCTTGTGGCTATCATGAACAAGAAGGGTCAGTCGGTAAGGTTATATGCTTAAGATTGTTCGACAACCAACAAAGCAAGTGGGGAAGAACAAGATCAAAACGACGGTGGCAAAACGTGAAAGGCATCAATGAATCCATCACCGGTGAAACTTGAAAACAATTGATGTCGATGCGTCCACACCCGCGAGCACCCATAGATCCTGGGAGAAAATCAACAATACCCGACAAACGACACGACCTCCGCAACATATCTGAGACAACCCGACTGTGAGAGTGGAGATCTCTTGTGACGAAATGACAGAATTGGAGAGTGACCTTGCAAGACCAAGTTTGTCAGAAAGCGAGGTCACGGTGGCTCGAGTATGGCGTGGCGGATCGACGAGAAGGCTCGCGATCTTAAATCGGAGGTCGAGGCTGATTTGCTCGATCGGAAAAGAGAAGGAAATCAAACTCAAGGAAAAAAATCGCAAATAACCTAAACCCCACGATTCTTCCTTTCGGTCTCAAGTCTCCCAGAGATGTCGATGGTCGCCGAGGTGCACGCCGACGATGGGGCTCGGAGGAGGGAGAGGATGCCGAGGGAACGATGCTTGCAGCGGGCCGGAGCGAACGCCAAACTAGGGATCGATCGAAAAATCGCGGCAGCACTTGCTGTTGTCGTCGAGATCAAGAGGAACCACTATCGCCCGCGGCGATAATGATGAGGGCAGCGCTCGGCATGCCGACGGCGGTGGGCGAGCTCGAGTGTGGGCGTAACGTGGCGTGGCGAGAGCGAGATCACCACGCTGTTGGATCTGAGACGGCGAGGCGACGCACGAAGAAATGAAATGGGAAGGAGAGTCGGAATCGGAATTGGAAGAGAGAAACGCCGTGATAAAGCTAATGAGAAACCGCAGAGAACGGAAGCTTCGCGGAAAGGAAATGGATTATGCGGTCGGGTTCAAGATTTAACCCGGTTTCTATTAACCCATTAATCTTAGGGTTAGGTTAATAAACCCAATTAACCCCTAGATTAGGATTTAAATTCATTTTAAATCCTGTAAAATTTCTAAAAACTCCTAAAAATTCCATAAGATAATTTCCAATTAGCAAGGTTTTTTTTTCAGTATTTTATATTCTCCCCCACTTATAAAAATTTGGTCCCCAAATTTCGTACTACATGCAAAAATTTCTTTAAGCAAGTTTCCGAAAGAACCAAATACATTCCTCAAGTGAACAGATGAGACTATCGAGCTCGGATAATATCTTCCAGCTCACATAGCCTCCTCATCGGATGATGTTGTCATCCAACCTTTACGAAGCCTGGGATGATTTTCGGCCCCACTATCGCTGTTCGCTGCACCTGTGCTCCACGAATCACCTCGTAAGTCGCATTAGATTGAGGTAAAATTCGAACCTCTTTCAACATAATCAACATGACACGATTTCCTCGATAACAACAGAAATACGCCAGAGCACTCGCAAGTGTCGGAGGTAAAGCCAACCGATAAGCTACACCTCCATAATCCACGACACAAGATATGAATAGATCCTCCAGCTGCATCCCAAATCCATGACATAGGATCTCAATAGATCCTCCAATATCTGAATGGTATGCTCAGATAGTCCATCAGTCCGCGGATGAAACGCGGTACTGAATTGAAGCTCTATGCCCATAACTTGATGCAGACTCTTTCAAAATCGCGAGGTAAATCGCGAATCTCTATCCGATTTGGTACTTAAAAGTATCCTATGCAATCTGATAATCTTTCGGTAATACAACTCTACCGAATGATCCAACAACTACGACCCACGAATATGAAGGAAATGAGCCGATTTGGTCAGTCGATCCACAATCACCCAAATCGCATCATGTCTTTTACGGGTTATAGGCAACCCCGTAACGAAATCAATAGTGATGTGCTCCCACTTCCATTCCGAAATCGAAATTGTCTAGAGCAATCCAGCGAATTCTTGATGTTCAGCCTTCACCTACTGGCATACTAAACATCGAGCAACAAAATCTGCTATAACTCTCTTTATATCATTCCACCAGTATAAACGTTTCACTCTCAGTACATCTGAGTACCACCAAGATATATAGCTCATCTCGAATGGTGTGCTTTCTGTAGCAACTCTCCCTTAAACACTGCAACTCCGGAACCCACTATCCTTATCGGAGACGGGGAATTATTTTCTCAAAAGAGGAGTCCATCAACCATTCCAAATTCGCTCCACCACACACTCTGTAAGTGCATGGGAGACTATAGCGACGAATCTCACTTGTTGCAATTTTTTTTTTTTTGCAACTGTTCGCACTCCAGCAACTCCATTGTAGCTACCCAGTAGCTAAAAATCCCATGAGCATTCCTGCTCCATACAATTACAAATCCAAAAAATAACTACCAAAGTCCCATCATGTATATGATAGACTATCTCGTAGTTTCTTAACTGTCGTAAGCATAAGATACGTCTCATGCAACTGTATCGGATTCGCTCCGATCCCTGAAACGACGCATCTGCGTACATCATCCTTTTATCTACTCCAGAAGGATTAACTAATACTTGTGTAAAAGTTAACCGTCGTCTAGGTCTTGTAAACTGGTTTCACCAGCTTCCGACTAAATGATTTACAACATCACTTTTGTCAAACAAGTCCGTGGTATAGTAATGCTAAGACATTCTATCCACATCTATAGTACTAACCAAAACATACAAGGAAAACCACCATCTACGATGGCCGAGTGCACAACTCCAACTACCACAATCAACAGTGGTCAGGTTATGCAACTCCAACAACTACAAAGGCTCCAATCATGTTCAAGATACACGATTCTCAAATCCAGTGACGACTAAATCATTAATTATTCTAACAACTTAATCAAAACTCATACAATTCATACCAAGTATGAAATTGTCGTCTCCATACACCTGCATCCCCTTTTCTCTAGGCTGATGATATATCAATCATCACAACGACAATGAAAGTCGTATGACATCATGTCACTACAATATCAACACTCCAGTCATAAACAACCCCAGAGTATACACAGGCGTTATTGGCTGATCTAAGTAGATCATTTATCCTCAACGTAGGATATTCACTTTCAACAATCATCGCATTCCATCATCGACAATCGATGCATAATCTCAAATGTCCATCTCTCTTTCGACAAAGGATTCTGGATCTTCACACGGAGAAATACTGGGATAGATAAATATCCCCTCCAACATCTCCTAATAATCGTAACTCACGTTCTTTCAATTCTTTTATAGTGTTTAACAACACTGATACCAATAAAAATATCACTTGATATGTGATCTTCGATACCGAACTATTTTCGCAATCATTTCGATCGCCTACTCCACTTGCCTATGCAACGATAAGGCTAGGAGTTCATCCGCAACTACATCCGAATGCTCTCGGATTATACGCACATCAGAGACATAATCATACTATAATCTCAACCACTTGACCATCCGTAAGGATATGTCTACAGTAAAGATATGTCTATCCAAGTCTAAGGACCTCCCTTGACTTCTTAATCGTTGGTCCACTTCTCACCTGACGGTAGAGATACCATCAACCCACAAGTCGATGTAAAGGACCCTTCTAATCCAACTGAGAATGTTCTAGATACAGATACTTGTAACCACAAGCATCTCTCAACATATTAACCCAGAGGGTAAAACTAGAGTAATACCCTGAATGATCAAATATCTGTTGATCCGATCCAAAAGGCTCCATGCAAGTCTCGGCCTTTCTCCGAAGAGAACCAGATTAAATTCAACAGTTCACGACAAAGCGGTCACATTTCTACGATGAATGCCGCGGGGATTTTTCCCTAGATCATCTGATCTCATCACTTAATCCTACGAGCCGAATCAGAATATCAATAAATACGACTATCGCCGATACTCTCTCCTGCATAAGCAAATCACATCCGAGGTAATCGCTTGTTGTTCGCTAAGTCTTCTACAATGTCTTCTCGCGCCGCTTCGCGGCCGATCTCACCAAGGGTAGTATCACGGAACTTCAACCACGCCTGAGGTAGTAGGTTGATGCTGATAAGGTAACCCACATCTTCTGTGCTGATCTCTGCTGTCGAGACGATGCATCTTCCTCCCGGAACACCATCGATAGTCTTCAACTGAATCTTCAAAGTACATCTTCTCCACGGTACTGGTTGCTCACAATAGCAACAGATGACCTGATCCAATGGATATCTGACTTCGCATGTCTTCGTGATTTGCACTGCACGCACACAATTCCTTCGGAGTCTTTGTTCTGATTTTTTGCTGATATCCACAAGAACCTTCTGATGATTTGCGATTGGTCTTCTATAATCGGAAAGTAGCCCCAAGGCCTCTGACTCCGATCTTGCTTCTTTTGTCCAACATTCGGAGGCTTCTTACTCCGATATCTGACTTGCAATATCTGCTTATCGATCTTCATCTCCTAAACACTTATACGGAGTCATTCCTAAACTCCTATCTCAATCCAACGTCTTCCGGCAGGATCTGGTAGAAGATTCCAACATCCTAAACTAACTATAAGCCAATAACTCTGGGTGGCTTAAATCATCCATTCATCTGCTTGAGCTATTAGGTGGTCGTAACCTCCACAAGTCTCACGACTCTGCACCGTATACTGTTACTAACTGATCACCTTTTCTTGAAGCTCAAGAATTCCTTACAATGCGTCACTAAAAGTGACACGGGGAAATACTCTCTTCCAACATCACTAAACCATGATCAAGTGATATATTATTTCCCGAAGATTATTTTCTGCATTTATCACCAAATACCGGCTTGACCCCGATAATGGTATGCAAATAACTCTACTTTCTCGGTATAACATGAGTTAAGTACTTAAAAGTACTCTCAAAGTTATACAACTCAGTACATACAACTCAGGGATAAAATCCCTATGAAACTCCATAACCTAGCCTTCCGCTATTTGCATCAACAATAGTCTACAAGTCTGTTCATTACCCATAGGTAATGATCTGACTAGCACAGTTAGTGGAAATCTCTAAGACTGTAGTCTCTGATTTCCATAATAAATGTGACGACTTGGCCCGTGTTTTCCGACTCGGTATCAGTCGGCTCTCAAAGGTAAATTACCTTCTCGACACAGGTTCAAGACTCACAGACTCAACAGGTCGTTTCCATGGTCAACTCATACCATGGTTATGAAAAATAACCAACACACTACAGGTCATTCCTTGGTATAAGCATCTAAATGCATAACCAACATAACCGGGAGTATAAACCCTAAAGGTCACTCCGGTTGATCGCCTCGATGGACGACCCCTACTACAAGTCTACACAGGTGTCAAAACTTTATTGTATACACCTACTGATCAACTTTAGATAGATATCTACTAAACCATAAGTTATCAGGAATTCTTACCTCATGTTGCTTGGAGCTCAGGCCGCTGTCCATCTCATCTCAAAAACCAAAACCGAATAAATCGACTCCCGAGAATCCAAGACTCGACACAAAAACAACATTGTATGGCATCGCAGAACCTTGGGCTCTGATACCACTAAAGTTGTCATGCCCCGAGAGCATGCCGAGCCGAAAATCAAACGGACGACACCTCCCCTGTACGTGGCAACATTTCGGGTTAATACAAGGCCCGTAGGCCCACAATAACAACAATATATATGTATGAAAACAAAAACTACACAAGACACAGCGGAAACATACTACAATGATAGGATATCAATCCCACACATGTATACCGGTATGACTAACACAACACAACAACACAGAACCTCGACAAAATCCGAATATACAATATGTACATCAAGAAAACTCCAAATACAATACACGACGGACGTAAAGCCCAAATACACACGGGAGCCTCGGAGGTGAGATGAGACGATATCAGTCGGCGGTGCTCCAATGTCATCACGAAGTCTTCTACCTGTTACCTGGGCGACAGAAAACCCAGGGTCCGCGGGGGGTGGTGAGTAAAACTCAGCAGGTAATAGAAAACATGTATATATGTAATATCACATGTATTTCGACAATATAATCTAGATGTACAACAGGTATATCAACATAGTATATAAATACAAGCCCATACAGTCTAACTGAATGAACAACATAAAAATGCAGACATACCTGAAGTCTGCCACGCTACTCTGATCCAACCTGAACATATATCCAACATATATATAACAGGAAGAGTAATACCAACACATAATCTACTCATGCTACAGGCCAAAGTATCTATGGTCTATCCAACACATACCAATATCCGACACAACTGTATAACATATGCAAGAAACATGCATGAATATGATGTCCACCCAAATACAGCAAGCATAGTACAAACAAATGCAACATCACAATAATCATATATATATATATAGACTGTATCCATATATATATTAATCTCAACCATCCATATATATATATACATGCATATATGTATATATATATGGTAATATGCAAAGCGCCATCAGATACGGCTATGCAGCATGCATGGTCATGTCGGCTCACCCTAAAGCTACCACGACCCCAGTGTGGCCTCGGTGGCTCGAGCATGACAACTGTCCCAACTCAACACCAACCACTACTCTCGAGTGGCCGAGTGAGCAGTATGATCGAGTAGCATATAAGCGTAAAGAGCAAGCTACACGATGGGGTCCCCTGGTCACCCACTACCCATGAGTGGTCGAGTACCACACACGCAGGACTACGACACGCAAATCCAACTACCACCGTCTATAGTGGTAGAGTGCGGCACCACAATGCTCTGCCCTCCCACGGGTGACTCCTCCTATGAGTAACCGTGGAGGTAGGATGACTGGCGACCCTCTCAACCACAAGGGAGACCTCGTCGCCAGCGTGCATGTAAATGCATGAATGCAATGTCTCACATACAGACATCTACCATAGACTCTCTATCCTATAGAGAGTCATACCAATCTACTCGACGCACTCTCTATCCTATCGATAGTCGTACTAATCGATCATAATACTCTCATCCCGAGAGAGTCATACCAATCTACTCGACGACTCTCTCAGACTCATCTGATTATAACAAGCTAGGACCACCGGTCCGTAGCGATACCCTAAGTATCATTCCTCTGACCATTTACACAACACATGTTCGGTGGTAACATACAACCTAAGGGTACTAGAACTAACCCTAGGTTAAAGACATTATCTACCTACGGATGACCTTTTTGCCCAATATACAATCAGGTTGTCATCCAGACTTTACCATTTGCACTTAACTTAAACAAATTCTAAGTTACTTGCATCACCTATATGTATAACTCCTAATCATGGTAAAATAAGCATGATATCAGCAATAGAGTTAATAGCCAACGGTAAAGGATCAAGCATACGATAAAAAAGAACAGGGTCAAGGTAATATGAACACCTAACATGCTCATATCAATGACTAAATCTGAATGAAATACAACTACCCGGACCAGGTAGGAAATTACCCACCTGCTATGAAGACTATGCTGATGGTCTTCACGTCCATGAATCCATCTTGAATCAAGGTCCTGAAATCAACATAAAGAATACAATTTAGTTCTATCGTACGAGTAATCAAATTGAATCTTACATCGATTTCGTATTCCAATACTCAAAACGACTATTAACTAAGGTATCGGTCACCCATCCCACATAATATCCGCTTTATCACCATGATGAATTACTTGCTATAATTAACCACCATACTAGCTAACAGCTACAATTCTATAACAAATCAATCCATATCCATTATGTTGCCACAACGTAATTCATTACTATAACATAACCAAATTATAGCTTACCTTTCAATGATTCAGTTTATCCAAAACATATACCCACTGTCGATCTCCAGACTTAAAGATATATCAATCCCGAATTACCTGTAATCACATGATATTCAACTCTCCCTTAGATATAGAATTCATATCAAAAGTTCAAAGCAATATTGGGGTAATCGAGGTTACCAGAAGTCTTGTGGCTATCATGAACAAGAAGGGTCAGTCGGTAAGGTTATATGCTTGCGAAGATTGTTCGACAACCAACAAAGCAACTGTGGGGAAGAACAAGATCAAAACGATCGGTGTGGCAGCAAACGTGAAAGGCATCAATGAATCCATCACTCGGTGAAACTTGAAAATGATCTGGATGTCGATGGCTGTCCACACCCGTCGGAGCACCCATAGATCCCTCGGTGGAGAAAATAAGCGATGCGAAACCGACAAACGACACGACCTCGCAACATATCTGAGACAACCCGACTGTGAGAGTGGAGATCTCTAGTGACGAAATGACAGAACTGGAGAGCGACCTTGCATGACCAAGTTTGCTGTAAAACAGAGGTCACGGTGGCTCGAGTATGGCAGTGGCCGGATCGATCGAGAAGGCTCGCGATCTTAAATCGGAAGGCTGAGGTTGATTTGCTCGATCGGAAAAAGAGAAGGAAATCAAACTCAAGGAAAAAAAATCGCAAATAACCTAAACCCCCTGATTCTTCCTTTCGGTCTCGAAGTCTCCCCAGGAGATGTCGATGGTCGCTGGAGGTGCTCCCTGCCGACGATGGGGCTCGGGGAGAGGATGCGCTGAGGAACGCCGGTCTGTGGCCGGACGCCAAACTAGGGATCGATCAAAAAATCGCGGCGGCACTTGTTGCTGTCGTCGAGATCAAGAGGAACCACTGTCGCCCATGGCGACAATGATGAGGGCAGCGCTCGGCATGCCGACGGCGGCGGGCGAGCTCGAGTGTGGGCAAACGGCATGGTGTGGAGGCGGAGATCACCCGCTGTTGTTGGATCGGCAGAGACGAAGAGGCGACGACGAAGAAATGAAATGGGGAAGGAGAGTCGGAATCGGGAATTGGAAGAGAGAAACGCTCGTGATAAAGCCAATGAGAAACCGCAGAAACGGTTCACGGAAAGGAAATGGATTATGCGGGTCGGGTTCAAGATTTAACCCGGTTTCTATTAACCCATTAATCTTAGGGTTAGGTTAATAAACTCAATTAACCCCTAGATTAGGATTTAAATTCATTTTAAATCCTGTAAAATTTCTAAAATCTCCTAAAAATTCCATAAGATAATTTCCAATTAGCAAGGTTTTTTTTTCAGTATTTTACAAAATGAGTCCTCAAAAACTCGCTTCTCCGGAGAGGTATTCGTCAACCGTTTGACGAATCCTTCGTTCTCCACCTATGAGGATTACCGGAGATCAAATCCCCGGAAAGTAATCCATTGTCGGAGCTCCAAATGTCATCCAAACGATGCTCCGACACGAAGAAGACAAGCTGTCCAGAAAACTGGACAGCTTGGTGGAGGAGTTTGCGTCGGCCAAAGAGAAGAGGGCCAGCTATTCCTTGGTCACCGGAGCCAAGGAGGATTACCGGAGGGTCTCCGGAGGATCACCGGCTGAAGCTTGGATGCCGGCAACAAGCTTGGACGACGGCACAAAGCTGGGCGGTGGCTAGGGTTGGGCGCCGACCACTAGAGGAGAGGAGGGGTGGGCGGCAACTAGGGATTGCTTGGATTATGGCTTAACAAAACCCTTAAGCCCTATTTTATAGAGAACAAATTCTCCTAATGGTTATCGGATCATAACCAAAAGCCCGTTAACCCGTTCCATTAATTTAAGTTAAAATAAACTAAACCATGTTGGTCTATTTTAAGTTAAAACGAACCGAACCAACTTTTGGTTCATTCGTTTAAAACAAACCAAACCCCTTTGGTTTATTCTCCTCCATTGGATTAGAACCAAACCAATTTAGTCCATCCATCATGTCTTCATAAGACACGTCTCATCCACGCTTCCATTGCGACTGAAATGATTTCATGCTCGCTCCTTGTTTGGTCCAACCAAACCTAGTTTCTCTCGGTCTAAGAATCTCATTCTCAAGCTTGTTTTAAATCCTTCGGATTACGCTCGTTGTGCGTGTGACCAAATAGGATCTCGGTTTATGTTGGCCATCTATAATTAACCATTAATTATAGAATGATCATGAGTGACACCTAGTAGTACATCATGATCCCCAATTAACCGAAAAGATCAACGATTGATCCAGAACTATTTCTGAAACCCTTCAGCAGCTACAATGAATCGTGCCCCATTCCCTTCACTCATCTTATACCCACTTGGTTTAGGACATGGTCTATAGTGGCAGTCCCCACTAGGTTGACTACGTCACACCTAGCCCAAGTATCATTTCCTCGTCCTACGGATTCTAATTACTGCACATGTATCCAAGAGTACCTTACTCTAAACATGTAATGTTTTGGCCAAAGACTTTAGTAACAATCCGATGAGAGGCCATGAGTATACATCTCATCGCAAGGAGTGGTAAATCCTTTATAGGCTATTCAAACACCTTCGATCACTTCGACTTATACCCAATCATCCTGGGTCCACATCTCCTCAGAGATGCTTGCTTAAGATGTCAAAGCATAAGTCTTCATGATCAAGATGACTTGAATACCGCAAGTCAAAGGAACATCGCACTTAATCTACAGTAAGAACTTCATTGACATATCTATATATGTATAGAACCATATGAAGTCTTACGGCTGGTCACTCCAATGAACTAGTTACCATAACTAGCATCCACGATTAACTCCGGACATCACAATATCTCCATCTAGTGAGAATCAGCTGCTTGGATACACCAAGGAGTATACCTCGTGCTAGTCTCGACAGAATTGATGGTGTCCAAATCCATCAATTCATCGACTAGGGATTATTTCGATACATCACAATTACACATGTAGAGATACTCACTAGTTGTGATCCAATCACAAATTCTCTCATGCTGTGAATCGTATCGTGGACATTCAGTAAATGAGTTTAAGATCTAATCAAATACATGAAAACATGTATACTCAAATAGTGAATCTTCATTTATCATATAAATGGTTCAAACATAAGGCGATTGCCTTAGGACATCTCTTATATATTACTAACAATAATTGCCAAGGAGAGGGACATATAAGGGATAATTGTCCCCTCTTCAACAAGAGCAAGGAGGAGAAGAGAAAGAAGGAAGAAAAGAAGAAGAAGAAGGTGAGCAAGAAGAAAGAAGAAGAGAAGAAGGTCAAAGAAAAAGGGAAGGCCAAGGCACTAAAAGCAAGGACTTGAGATGACCCTTCTTTCTCATCATCATCATCATCCGAGGAAGAAAATGCCTTTGTCACGAATTTGGCACTAATGGCCTTTGACGATCTAGACTCCTCCACCGAAAATGAAGAATCAAGCACAAGTGAGGAGAGCTCTAGTGAAGGAGGAGCTTCTTCACCATCCTCCGAATCCGAAGAAGAGGACATGGAAACTATGGTAACGAACCTTTCACCAAGTAAAATAGTTTCCATGATTTCTAGTCTTACTAAGGATCTATTTAGGGCCAAAAAGAAAAATAAGAACATGCTAGATCAAATTAAGGACTTAGAAAAAAAATTAGAAAAAGCATGCTTAAATGTAAATGATAATATTTCTAGCTTAAATGATGCATGCTCACATGATGTTAGTGATGCATGTATGGATGAAAATAGGGTTCTAAGGGAAAAGGTAGATCATTTGACCAAGGCCCTAGAAAAGTTTACAATAGGCTCCAACACCCTTAACATGATCATTGGGAGCCAAAGAGCTAGTTTCAACAAGAAAGGCCTAGGATATAAGGAAAAGAAAAATGAAAAAGACCTATAAATGTCTAATTGCTAGAGGGTCAAGACAAAAAGAAGGTAATAGCTAGAAAATGGATCCCTAAGGAGTATTTAGTGAACCCCATAGGAAAGAACTTATTTTGGGTTCCTAAATCTATCCTTAAGGGTTAGGAAAACCCTAAGATAGTCAACCATATGGAATCTACCTATATCATATTTTTGGTTGACTTAGGATGGCGGGACAATATTTTTGAAATAGTGTTAGGTGATGATAATGCACCTATAAATAGATAAATCATGCTTTAGGTGATATTTGCCTTATTATCATGATGTAATACCTAATGCATGATCACAATTTGATGAATACACTTGTTTCATGATCATAATATGGAATTCATACATATATGTCTTTATGATCATGTGGAATGATAGGATGATACTTAACCATGGGTAGAAATGCATAAAATTAATGGTTAAGTATATACAAATACCTCTAGGATACATCTCACACTCACCATAGGCTACCTTGATTGAAAACTTAGCATGAGTGAGATGTTAGGATGATACAAATGTCCACTAATGCCTATGGCATTTGGATGGTCATTTAAAGTATCAAAATAGCAATAATAAACCAATCATGGGGAAGGCTTATGTTTAATTCATAGACATATTGCCCAAAGATCATGGTTGGATATTTCATATGTTTTCAAAATAATTTCTTACTTTAAAATCTGCATGTTCATGTTTTGAACCAATCCAAAGCAAGACTAGGTGTTAAAATGGATACAAACTTGATCAAAAGACTAGTTGTTTTTAAAGCTTTTGGATTTTTGGCAAATCCTTGAAAATATAATGTTTTTTCATGGAAAACTATTTTTCATTGATAAAGAACCCTAAAAGAAATGTGTTCCCTAAATTTTACTATTTTTTGAATTTTTGGAATTTATAGTGCATTTCTGAAATTCGTCCAGAAAATCAAAAATTCTGATTTCTTTGTGCCAGTCGACTGCCATACTAATAGCAGTCGACTGATGAACTGTGCATGAGCACAGTAACTTGATTTTATCAGGTTTTTGAGTGATTTTGATTTTGCTTCTCTCTAGACTTGATGTCATGCCATATAAACCCTGTTTAATCTTTTTGATGATGTCAAAGGGGGAGAAAGATATATGTTTAAGTAAAGGGGAAATACATTTAGGGGGAGTTTCATGTATTAAGGGAGAGAGTTGCTAATCATGTTATTCACATGCTTTCTTTCCTTAATATTTTATCAAATGTTTTTACCTAACTTAAACGGATTGTCACACATCAAAAAGGGGGAGATTGTTAGTGCAATCAACCCGTGATATGGTTTTGATGTGTGTGGCAAAGGGTTTAAGTTATGTTGTTATTGTGATTTGATATGTGCGTTGGAGTCTTGCAGGACTTAGTAATTCGCACATGAAGCCTTGGCGAGTTTCACCTCTCATGACTCGGTCCTTGAGTTGGTGAAGGATAGCTTTGCGGAAGCTGTGCGCTTGGAGCATCCGAGGGACCGCCGGACGAGGAGCTTGGAGTGAAGCCGGAGGAAGTAGACTTCAGGGCGAGACGCGAAGGATGGCACTGCAGAGTCGTATGCTTGGCGCATCCGAGGGACGTGGCCGGACGAAGACAACTTCAAAGGCGAGGGACTTCAAGGGATGAGAGTGAGCGAATGTAACCCGGGAAGGGGTAGTGCTCTTAGGTGAAACTTGGCCATTTGGCCAAGTGTCAGATGAGGTTTCCCAACACCAGTCGACTGTCATGAAATGGCAGTCGACTGCTCTGAGTTGAATGGGGTTCGACTGGTATCCGACTGATGGGTTTATGCCCAGCAGTCGACTGCCATGGAATGATAGTCGACTGCCAGAGGAAGTCGTGGACACAGAACCTCTCGTAGCTGACTGGGCAGTCGACTACTGAGGCAGCAGTCGACTTATGGTTACATCAGTCGACTACCAAGGGATCCATTAGACTACAACGGTCGGGATCCGATGTGTTCGGAGGTCGTTATAGTGACGGCAGTCAACTGCCAAGGGCAGCAGTCGACTGGTGGCGGCCAACGAGAAGAAATCATCCCTCTCTATAAAAAAAGAGGGTGTTGGGCTTTGGGAGGCTAATGCTTCTCTTCTAAATAGCTCCCAAAGTGCCCTAAATGTTTTCCACTCTTCTACTTGTGCTAATATTCATTCTATTGTAGAAGAATGATCCTTGTGTAAAAGAGGTTACCTCCACCTAGCTTTGTGCAAAGGAGAGATCTAGTGGATTTGGTAAAGGAGTGATTCACCTTGGACGAATCGGGGACCGTGGATTAGCGGCGTAGCCGTGAACCACGTTACATATTGTGTTAGCATTGTTTATCTTTGCTTTTGTTGTTTTTTTTGCTTGTTTATTAGTATTCCGCTTGCGCTAACGATTTTATAGACGAGCAAATTCCATCATCGTACAAAGAGGGTTATTCACCCCCCTCTAGCCGGCCAACATCTACACTTCATTGACCCTACAAGTGGTATCAGAGCCAAGGTGCTTGTTGAGGACTAACCGCCAACACAAGCACTACATTCAAGAATGGCCGGCTCGAACATTCATCCACCAAAGTTTGAAGGAGAATTCTCTTGGTGGAAAAAAAGAATGGAGGTATTTTTTGAAACCGATTTTGAAATTATTTTAATTATGGAAAACGATTTCGAAATGCCTAGGGATGAAGAAGGGGAGCCATTGGAAAAATCAAGGTTGAGCAAGAGGCAAAGGGAAGAGTACTTGACAAACTCAAAAGCCAAACATCATCTTTACAATGTACTCCCCCAACAAGAAGTGAATCGAATTGGGGAATGCGCTAGCGCCAAGGACATGTGGGAGAAACTAATAGAGATTCATGAAGGCACATCCGAGGCGAAGCTAGCAAGGAGAGATGTCCTTCGCTCCCAATTATCCAATATCAAACTCGAAAAGGGAGAGAAGATAAAATCCCTACACTCTAGGTTTAAGGAAATTCTAACCGGTTTGACAAGTGTAGGTGAAAAACTCTCCAACCGGAATATGGTAATGAAAGTCATAGATGCCTTTCCCCGGTCCTCAAGATGGAGCTCTATGGTGAACTCCTTCTACATCTCCAAGAATTTGGAAGTGAGCACCTTGGAGGAGTTCTTCTCAACTATGGAGCTCCACGAAACAAGGCTTGAAGGAATAAATGAAGAGCCAAGAATTCAATCTTCAAGAGGAGTGACCTTGGTAGCCAACAAGGGGAAGAAAAAGATAGAGATTCCTACCTCCTCCGATGATGAAGCATCCTCCTCCATGGATAGCACAGAAGAAGCATACATGGTAAGGAAGGTAAGACGTGCTTTAAGAAATTTTAAATTTAATAAATCTAATGATAGGAGGAGAAGACCAAGGGGAAGGTGATTTGTTATAATTGTTGGGTTTCCGGCACCGCGGCGAGTGTGTGTTTGAACATGTTTCGTAAACATGTGCACAGCGGAAGAAATAAAAATAATAAATCTAATTTATTACAATACACACCCCACACGCATGCATAGTACAACATGTGTAGACATAACCGCAATTTCAAATTTTTGCAATAAAAGGAAATTTATACTATGTATACCTGACGTATCACATGTAGCGGGAAAGACATCGACCGGAGCGATCCTCGCTAGAATCGCCTCTATCCATATCCACGCCAAGTATCTTCAGGATGCCTTCACAAAGTCACGAGCCTCGTCTTCTTACGAGTTACTAGCCTCGTGTCGAAGACGATGTGATTGACAGAACCTCTCGTAGCCGACTGGGCAGTCGACTACGGAGGCAGCAGTCGACTGATGGTTACATCAGTCGACTGCCAAGGGATCCGTTGGACTACAACGGTCGGGATCCGATGTGTTCGGAGGCCGTTGTAGTGACGGCAGTCGACTGCCAAGGGCAGCAGTCGACTGGTGGCGGCCAACGGGAAGAAATCAGCCCTCTCTATAAAAAGAGAGGGTGTTGGGCTTTGGGAGGCTAATGCTTCTCTTCTAAACAACTCCCAAAGTGCCCTAAATGTTTTCCACTCTTCTACTTGTGCTAATCTTCATTCTATTGTAGAAGAGTGATCCTTGTGTAAAAGAGGTTACCTCCACCTAGCTTTGTGCAAAGGAGAGATCTAGTGGATTTGGCAAAGGAGTGATTCACCTTGGACGAATCGGGGACCGTGGATTAGCGGCGTAGCCGTGAACCACGTTACATATTGTGTTAGCATTGTTTATCTTTGCTTTTGTTGTTTTGTTTGCTTGTTTATTAGTATTCTGCTTGCGCTAACGATTTTGTAGACGAGCAAATTCCATCATCGTACGAAGAGGGCTATTCACCCCCCTCTAGCCGGCCAACATCTACACTTCATCGACCCTACACGGAGTTCTATTTCTTGTTTGGGTTGTTGGACTCTCTCCAAGCCTGACTCGAACCTGAACATGTTAAAACCATTGAAATAGTGTATTACTAATATGGTAAGAGTCAGAGGTCAATCGTTAGTTTGGGTTGTTGGACACTCTCCAAGCCTAGCTAATTGGTTGAATGCACTCTAACCATATTAAAACTATTTAGCGATTAATGGGTCGGTTTTAACTTGGAGCATCGATTTGTTGGACTCTCTCCAAGGTCGATGTAAAGGGAGGTGAAGTTGGGTGCTATGCATATGATGTATACTTGTTAATGTGTTAACAACCCGATGTATGTGTGAGCATTCAATTAGTTGATAGCACATTGTGATAGTTACATTTATGTGATATGCAATTGGTATACTTGATACCTACCATCATAGCTAAGAATGACTTGTTAGACTCTCTCCAAGGTTGTTCTTACCTATGTTGGATATCAACCCATTCAGAGATGGACCTACGATCTCCCGAATTGATTTTGAGGGTTTTGATTTCGAAAAATGAATGAGATTTATAAATGTATGTTGATGCATTTTTAAATCATCTTTCTCATATATGCTCGATTTGTATTTTGAGGTTAATCGCTTGATCATGATGTCTTTGAATTTGTGCTCTATTTTGGATTCGAATAAATTGACTGGGCTGAACTTTTTGGATTTGTTTAGAAACTTGAGAATTGTTCTCAAGGCTGAAAAGCTTGTGTATGTCCTCGAAGCGCCTCTTCCCGACCGTCCTAGTGATGATGCAACTCTGGACCAATTGTCGGCCTATCAGAAACATGTGAGTGATTATGAACTGGTGAGTTGCATCATGCTAGCCGTGATGGTACCCGAGCTATGGAAGCAGCATAAGCATATGGATGCTCATATCATAGTCTTTCATCTTTATGAGTTGTTTGATGAGCAAGTGAGATCTGAAAGGTTCGAAGTCTCCAAGCTCCTCTTCGCCTCTGAGATGCAAGAAGGTTCATCTATGGTACTACTCAATATGCTGAAGATTGTGGAGCCTTCTATGAAACATGAGCAGGGGACGGTGATGTTAGTTGATTCCTCAGAGAAATGTTCTAAGAGGAAATCAAAGGAACAACACAAGGGGAAGAAGAAGGCTAAGAAGACAAAACCATCTAAAAAAAGCACTTACCATCACTGTGGCAAGGAAGGCCATTGGCGAAGAAACTGCAAAATTTATCTTGAGCCTATGAAGAAGAAGAAGGCATCCGATGCCCCATCTTCTTTAGATATCTTCGTTATTGATTGTCATTCTATTTCTTTATACACTTGGGTATTGGATACCGAGTGTGGCTCACATATATGTAATGGCATACATGAGCTAAGGAATAGAAGAAGACTCGTCAAGGGAGAGTCAAATTTACGTGTTGGGAATGGAGCAAAGGTTGCTACACTCACCATCGGAATGTATTTGTTGAAACTCCGTATAGGACTTGTCTTAGAACTAGATAATTGCTTTTATGTTCCTTCGTTGATAAAGAACATCATTTCTATTTCTTGTTTAAAAAGAAATGGATACCATTTAACTTTTAGTAACAATTGTTGTTACATAACTTTGAATGACGTCCTTTATGGGACTAGAACTTTAAGCAATGATATTTATACGTTGGACGTACCCAGTGATATTTCAATATCGAAGCAAGCAACAAACGTGCTCGAAAAGAGAATCAATTAGGCTTCTACATGTGGCATTGTCATCTTGGCCATGTGAGCAAGAAATGCATACCCGAATTACACCAATATAAAATTCTGGAATTGTTTGAATTAGATTTATGCGATACATGTGAATCATGCTTAAAGGGCAAGATGACCGAGTTACCTTTTACTGGAAAAGGTGAACTGGTGGGAGAGCTGCTTGGTCTAATACATGTTGATGTATGCGGCCCTATGTCAACTCGTGCCCTATAAGGCTATAGCTACTTTATTACCTTTATCGATGATTACTCACGATTTGGGTATGTGTTCTTGATGAAACACAAGTGAATCCTTTGAAAGGTTCAAAGAATTCAGAAATGAAATAGAGAAACAACTTGGCAAGAGTATTAAAATACTTCGATCAAATCGAAGTGGTGAATACTTGAGTCAAGAGTTTCTAGATTATTTAAGGGACAATGGTGTATTGTATGAATGGACTCCGTCATATATACCATAGCTTAATGGTATATCTAAGAGGTGAAACTGGACCTTATTGGACATGGTCAGGTCGATGATGAATCACGCGAATCTTCCCAAGTCCTTTTGGGGCTATACACTTTAGACAACTGTTTACTTGCTAAATAGAGTCCTGACCAAGGTAGTCTCTACTACTCCATATGAGATATGAAATAGTTAGAAACCTCATTTATCTTACTTGAAGATATGAGATTGTCCTACTTATGTGAAGCGGACTGTATCAGATAAGTTGGATGTTAAGTCTGATAAATATCTATTTATTGGATACCCTAAGGAAACGAGGGGTTACTAATTCTATCATCCTATGGAACAAAAGGTGTTTGTTTCAAGACATGTTATGTTTCTAGAGAAAGAGTTTCTCTTGCAAGAAAATAGTAGGAGCATCGTTGAACTTGAGGAGGTTCAAGAGACTCCAGTAGACATTAAGGAGATACCTAGTCAAGCATCTCAACTGGTAACTCATAGTGATGAGACATCGACTGAACCTATTGTGACACCACATCTTCGTAGATCAGGTAGAACACGCAACATTCACGAGAGATATGGATTTCTCATAAGTGAATCGAGTGACGTGTTACTCATTGATGATGAGGAGCCTACCAATTATGAAGAAGTTCTGAAAAATTCAGAAAGGGACAAATGGCTTGAAGCCATGAAGTCGAAAATGGATTTCATGTATGAAAATCAAGTTTGGAACTTGATGGGCCCATCTGAAGGCATTAAGCCTATAGGGTGCAAATGGGTTTTCAAGAAGAAGACCGACATGAATGGTAATGTTGATTACCTTTAAGGTTAGATTAGTGGCGAAAGACTATCGTTAAAAGCAATGTGTTGATTATGACAAGACCTATTCACTGGTAGTTATGCTTAAATCCATTCGGATGCTCCTGGCTATAAAGACTCATTATGACAATAAGATATGACAGATGGATGTGAAAATGACCTTCCTTAACAGAAATTTACTCGAGGACGTGTATATGATACAACTCAAGGGTTTCACATCGATTGACAAAACCAAGGTATGCAAGCTTCGACGGTCCATATATGAACTGAAGCAATCATCCAGGAGCTGGAATATCCATTTTGATGAGACAATCAAAAGGTTTGATTTCTCGTAAAATCCAGATGAACCCTGTGTACAAGAAGGTTAGTGGGAGTGCAGTCGTATTCCTAGTATTGTATGTCGATGACATATTACTTGTAGGAAATGATATATCAGTCTTATAGTCAGTTAAAATTTGTTTATCCAAAATGTTCTCCATGAAAGACCTGGGAGAAGCGACCTACATCATCGATATTAAGATCTATAAAGATAGATCAAAACGGTTGCTTGGTCTTTCGTAGTCTACATATATAGATTGAGTGCTAAAGAGGTTTAGCATGTCGGAATCCAAGAAAGGTTTCCTTCCCATCATGCATGGAATACACCTTTCGAAGTCTATATGTTCACGCACAGAAGACAAGAGAATTTGCATGAGTAAGATCTCCTATGCATCTGCAATAAGATCTATCATGTATGTTATATTATGTTATGTTATGTACGAGGCCCGATGTATCGTATGCTCTGAGTGTCACAAGCAGATACCAGTCTAATCCAAGAATGGATCATTGGGTGGCTGTTAAGACAATCCTTAAGTACTTAAGAAGAACTAAGGATGTGTTTCTAATATATGAAGAGGGTGATATGGTAATAAGCGGGTATACGGATGCCAACTTTTAGACAGACAAGGATGATTCCAGGTCTTAGTCTGGGTACATATTCACCTTAAATAGAGGTGTAATAAGCTAGACAAGTTTCAAGCAAGATATTGTGGCGGATTCTACCACTGAGGCAGAATACATTGCAGCTTTGGAAGGAGAAAGGAAGCGGTTTGGATCAAGAAGTTCATCTCTGAACTTGATGTGGTCTCATCAATGATCCGAACATGTGCTTCACCGCTATCATTTGATCAGAGAGATCATCAGTAAGAAAGAAATACAAATCGAGAAGATTCTCACTGAAAGGAACTTAGCGGATCCTTTAACTAAGGCCTTACCTCAAAGTAAGTTTGAGGGTCATGTTAGAGTTTATGGTATTGGATACCATGGTGATTGGAATTAGGCCAAGTGGGAGCTTGTTAATGATATATGAGAGATGTCCTAAGACAATCGCCTTATGGTTGTATCATTTATTTGATAAATGAAGATTCACTATTTGAGTATACATGTTTTCATGTATTTAATTGGATCTTAAACTCATTTGCTGAATGTCCGCAATATAATTTACAGCATGAGAAAATTTGTGATTGGATCATAACTAATGAGTATCTCTACATGTGTAATTGTGATGTATTGGAATTATCCCTAGTCAATGAACTGATGTATTCGGGCACCATCAATTCTGTTGAGACTAGCACAAGTTATACTCTTTGGTTTATCCAAACAGTTGTTCCTCACTGGCTGGAGACATTGGGATGTCCGGAGTTAATCGTGGATGCTAGTTATAGTAACTAGTTCATTGGAGTGACTAGCTGCAAGACTTCATATGGTTCTCTGCATATATAAATATGTCAATGAAGTTCTTACTGCAACTTAAGTGCGATGTTTCTTCAACTTGCGGTATTCAAGTCATCTTGATCATGTAGACTTATGTTTTGACATCTTAAGCAAGCATCTCCGAGGAGATGTAGACCTGGGATGATTGAGTATAAGTTAAAGTGGTCGAAGGTGTTTGAATAGCCTATAGAGGATTCACCACTCTTTGCGAAGAGATGTATACCCTCTAGCCTCTCGTCGGATTATTACTAAAGTCTTTGGCCAAAGCATTACTGTAGGGGATCGATATGGCCGGCTAGAGGGGGGTGAATAGCCCTCGTTCGTTGGATGCCGTATTTTGCTCGTCTACGAAAATGTTAGCGCAAGCGGAAGCAATAAACTAGGACAAGCAAATAGAAATAAAACAAAGACAATACAAACACGGAGATGTAACGTGGTTCACGGCTACGCCGCTAATCCACGGTCTGATTCGTCCACGGTGAATCACTCCACAATCTATCCACTAGATCTCTCCTTTGCACAAAGCTAGGTGGAGGTAACCTCTTTACAACAACACTCCTCTTACAAATATAATGAAAATAAGCTTGGGTAAGAGGATGGAAAGCTTTAGGGAACTTTGGGAGAGTGTTAGAGTATAAACATTAGGCTCCCAAACCCTTACCCCCTTCCTTTTTATAGAGGAAGAGGGTTTCTTCCCGTTGACACAGGATCAGTCGACTGATGCCCTCGATCACCGATGATCCCGAATAACCCGCTTTCCACGCTGGATTCCATCCATCGCGGTATTGGCATCGACCGATGGGACCATCGATCGACGATGCTCGATCGAGTGCTCGGTCGAGTCGACTCCATTACGTGCCCATGCATTCCATCGACCGATCGCTTTCCTGGCGATCGATCGCTGATCATATCATCCGATCGCGGTTCCATGGCGAATCGCCAAGCCCTAAACCGGTCGATCAACCCCGATCAACCCATCGAAGCGATCCGATCGCCATGACATGGCAATCGGCCGTGTCGAAAACCATCCGACACTTGGCCAAATGGCCAAGTTTCACCTAAAAGCTACCCTTCCCGGGTTACAATCGCCACTCTCATCTCTGAGTCCCTTGCCTTCGTTCTCTTCGCTTCGCCACGCCCCTCGGCAAGATCAGCGCACGGCTCTGCAATGCTCCTTCGCGTCTCTTGCCTCGAAGTCTACTTCCTCCGGCTTCACTCCAAGCTTCTCGTCCGGCGGTCCCTCGGATGCTCCAAGCGCACGGCTTCCGCAAAGCAATCCTTCACCTACTCAAGGCCCGAGTGATGAGTTGGTGAAACTCGCCATGGCTCCATGTGCGAATTACTAAGTCCTGCACGACTTCAACGCACATATCAAATCAACAATACCATCCTAAATTAAACCCTTTGCCATACCATCAAAACCATATCACGGCAAGAGATTGCCCTAACAATCTCCCCCTTTTTGATGTGTGGCAATCCGTTTAAGTTAGGTAAAACATTTGAAAAAAAATTTTTTAAGGAAAGAAAGCATGTAAACATAAACATTTGATAGCAACATGCAACTCCCCCTATCATAAATAACTTAAACATATTCATTTCTCCCCCTTTGATACCATCAAAAATATGAATACTAAGTTAGAAACATATGACATCAAGTCTAATAGAAAGAAAATACCACAAGTTGATAAAAAATTGGAATTCAGCCACATCGTCTGAAATGAGCCATCACCGATCGTTCAGATACTACTGATCGGCACGTGATTTTCGGATTTTCTGATTTTTCTGGCTGAATTTCAGAAATGCATAAAAAATTCCAGAAAATTTGAAAAATCATGAAATTTGGGGAACACATTTCATTTAAGTATATCTATCAGGGAAAAATAGTTTTTCATGAAAAATCATTATATTTTCACATTTTTGCCAAAAATCCAAAAGCTTTAAAAACTACTAGGTTTTTGATCATGATAGTATCAAGTTTAACACCTAGTTTTGGTTCCAATTGTTTCAAAACATGAATACATGTATTTTAAGGTAAGAAATTGTTTTGAAAACATATGAAATATCCAACCATGATCTTTGGGCAATATGTATATGAATTAAACATAAGCCTTCCCCATGATTGGTCTATTATTGCTATTTTGATACTTTAAATGACCATCTAAATGCCATAGGCATTAGTGGACATTTGTATCATCCTAACATCTCACCCATGCTAAGTTTGCAATCAAGTTAGCCTATAGTGAGTGTGAGATGCATCCTAGGGGGTATTTGTGCATACTTAACCAATATATTCATGCAATTCTATCATGGTTAAGTATCAACCTAACATCCTGCATGATCATAATGACATATATGAATTAATTTCACATTATGATCATTAAACTCATGTATTCATCAAATAATAGTCATGCATTAGATATTATATGATGATAATAGACAAAGTATTACCTAAAGCATGATTCAAACCTATTTCTCATGATAACGTGCCAAATTTCAAAAACATAAATCATGATTGCAAATATACATAGCAATTACATTAATCATCATGATTTAAGCATTATTATCTATTTATGGGTACGTTATCATCACCCAACACTATCTAAAAAATGTTGTCCCATCATCCTAAGTCAACCAAAATATGATATAGATTAGGTCCATGTGGTTGACTACCCTAGGGTTATTCTAACCCTTAAGGATGGATTTTGGAACCCAAAATAAGTTCTTTCCTATTGGGTTCACTAAGTACTCCTTGGGGATCCATTTCCTAGCAATTACTTTCTTCTTATCTTGTCCCCTAGCAATTAGGCATTTATAGGCCTTTTCATTTTTCTTTTCCTTATATCCTAGGCCCTTTTTATTGAAGCTAGCTCTTTGGCTCCCAATAATCATATTTAATGTGTTAGAGCCAATAGTGAATTTCTCTAGGGCTTTTGTTAAATAATCTACCTTTTCCCTTAAAGCCCTATTTTCCTCTATGCATGCATCATTAACATCCAAAGGCATATAGTCATGTGAGCATGCATCATCATGGCAAGAAGAAACATTATCATTTAAGCATGCTTTTTCTACTTTATTTTCTAAGTCCTTAATTTGATCTAGCATGCTTTTGTTTTTCTTCTTAGCTCTAAATAAATCTCTAGTTAAGCTAGAAACCATGGAAACTATTTTCTTAGGAGTTAGATTTGTTACCATAGTTTCCATGTCCTCTTCTTCTTCGGATGAGGAGGATGTGGAAGCTCCCCCTTCATTTGAGCTCTCCCCACTTGAGCTTGATTCTTCATTTGAGGAGGAGGAGGAGCAATCCGAGTCATGAAGAGACATTAGTGCTAGGTTGGAGTAGACATGCTCTTCTTCTTCGGATGAGGATGAAGAGGCAAGGTCATCCCATGTCTTGGCTTTGAGTGCCATGGCCTTCCCTTTTCCTTTTGCCTTCTTATCTTCTTCCTTTCTCTTGCTCCCCTTCTTCTTCTTCTTTTCTTCCTTCTTTTTCTTATCTTCCTTGCTCTTGTTTAGGAGGGGACAATTGTCCCTTATGTGCCCCTCTCCTTGGCAATTATAGCATATGACCTTCCCCCTTGGTCTTCTATTCCTATCATGAGATTTATCAAATCTAAGATTCTTAAATGCACGTCTTACCTTCCTTACCATGTAGGCTTCTTCCGTGCTATCCATGGAGGAGGTAGAGGCTTCATCGGATGAGGAGGAGGGGACTTCCATCTTCTTCTTCCCCTTGTTCGCTATCAAAGCTACTCCTCTTGAGGGTTGGATTCTAGGCTCTTCTTGTATTCCTTCTAGCCTAGTTTCATGAAGCTCCATTGTTGAGAAGAATTCCTCCAAGGTGCTTACTTCTAAGTTCTTGGAGATATAAAATGAGTCCACCATGGAGCTCCATCTTGAGGACCGGGGAAAGGCATCTATGGCCTTCATTACCATATCCCGGTTTGATAGCTTCTCACCTACACTTGTTAAACCGGTTAGAATTTCCTTAAATCTAGAGTGTAGGGATTTTACCTTCTCTCCCTTTTCAAGTTTGATATTGGACAATTGGGAGCGAAGAACGTCTCTCCTTGCTAGCTTTGCCTCGGATGTGCCTTCATGGATTTCTATTAGTTTCTCCCACATTTCCTTGGCGCTAGCACACTCTCCTATCCTATTGACTTCTTGTTGAGGGAGGACATTGTATAGGTGGTGCTTGGCCTTTGAATTTGCCAAGTATTCTTCTCTTTGCCTTTTGCTCCACCTCGATTTCTCCAATGGCTCCTCATCCTCGTTCCTAGGCAACTCGAAACCGTTTTCCATTATTAATAGAATTTCAAAGTCGGTTTCGAAGAATACCTCCATTCGCTTCTTCCACTGCTTAATTCCGTCAAAACGGTGGATGGATATTTGAGCCGGCCATTTTGAAAATTTGCTTGTTGTGGCGATTAGTCCTCGACAAGCTTTCCTTGGCTCTGATACCACTTGTAGGGGATCGATATGGCCGGATAGAGGGGGGTGAATAGCCCTTGTTCGTTGGATGTCGTATTTTGCTCGTCTACGAAAATGTTAGTGCAAGCGGAAGCAATAAACTAGGACAAGCAAATAGAAATAAAACAAAGACAATACAAACACGGAGATGTAACGTGGTTCACGGCTACGCCGCTAATCCACGGTCCGATTCGTCCACGGTGAATCACTCCGCAATCTATCCACTAGATCTCTCCTTTGCACAAAGCTAGGTGGAGGTAACCTCTTTACAACAACACTCCTCTTACAAATATAATGAAAATAAGCTTGGGTAAGAGGATGGAAAGCTTTAGGGAACTTTGAGAGAGTGTTAGAGTATAAGCATTAGGCTCCCAAACCCTTACCCCCTTCCTTTTTATAGAGGAAGAGGGTTTCTTCCCGTTGACACAGGATCAGTCGACTGATGCCCTCGATCAGTCGACTGATCCCGTAGCCGTTGCCCAATAACGGCCGCTTTCCACGTTGGATTCCATCCAACGGTATTGACATCAGTTCACTGATGGGACCATCAGTCGACTGATGCTCGATCAGTCGAGTGCTCAGTCGAGTCGACTCCATTCTGCGTGCAGCATTCCATCGATCCGACCGCTTCCTCGCACGATCATTGTCGACATCACCGACCGCCAAGCCCTAAACCGGTCTTATACCCGTCGATCAACCCATCGATTAGCGATGATCGCCATGACATGGCGATCGGTGTCGGGAAAACCCATCCGACACTTGGCCAAATGGCCAAGTTTCACCTAAAAGCTACCCTTCCCGGGTTACAATCGCTCACTCTCATCTCTCGGAGTCCCTTGCCTTCGAAGTTCTCTTCGTTCTCGGCCACGTCCCTCGGCAGCATCAGGCGCACGGCTCTGCAATGCTCCTTCGCGTCTCTTGCCTCGAAGTCTACTTCCTCCGGCTTCACTCCAAGCTTCTCGTCTGGCGGTCCCTCGGATGCTCCAAGCGCATGGCTTCCGCAAAGCAATCCTTCACCTACTCAAGGCCCGAGTGATGAGTTGGTGAAACTCGCCATGGCTCCATATGCGAATTACTAAGTCCTGCACGACTTCAACGCACATATCAAATCAACAATACCATCCTAACTTAAACCCTTTGCCATACCATCAAAACCATATCACGGCAAGAGATTGCCCTAACAATTACATGTTTAGAGTATGGTACTCTTGGAAACATGTGCAGTAACTAGAATCCGTAGGACGATGAAGTAATACTTGGGCTAGGTGTAACGTGGTCAACCTAGTGGGGACTGACACATAGACCATGTCCTGAACCAAGTAAGTATAAGATGCGTGAAGGGAATGGGGCACGTTTCACTGTAGATGTTGAAGGGTTTCAAAAGCGTTCTGAGATCAACCATTGATTTTTTAGTTAATTGAGGATCATGATGTACTACTAGGTATCACTCATGATCGTTCTATAATTAAGGTTAATTATAAACAACCAACATAAACTGGGAACCTATTTGGTCACACGCACTATGAGTGTTATCCGAAGGATTTAAAATGAGCTTGAGAATAGGATTCTCAGATCGAGAGAGACTTGGTTTGGTTGGACCAAACATGGAGCGAGCATGAAATTATTTCAGTCGCATCAGAAGCATGGATGAGCCGAGTCTTATGAAGACATGATGGATGAACCAAATCGGTTTGGTTCTAATCCTATGGTGGAAAATAAACCAAAGAGGTATGGTTTATTTTAAATGAATGAACCGAACTTGGTTCGGTTCATTTTAACTTAAAATAGACCAACGCGGTTTGGTTTATTTTAACTTAAGTTAATGGAGCGGGTTAACGGATTTTGGTTATGAATTAATAACCATTAGGAGAATGTGTTCTCTATAAAAATATGACTTAAGGGTTTTGTGAATAATGGACGACTTAGGTTTTGGAAACCCTAGCTATTTTTTTTCCTTCTTCCCTCCCTTGGTGTTGCCGCCCAACCCATTGGTGCCACCCAACTTGTTGTGGTCACCCCTTCTCCTTGCCACCGGCCAACCACCAGCTGTCGATATCCCTTTGGCCATTCTCAGCCGCCAACCAACCTCCCTTGGCCTCCGGTGACCAAGGAGCATCCGACCACTTGTTTGGCCGACCATCTCCTCCACCAAAACAAGCTGTCCAGTTTTGAACAGCTTACTTTCCTCTTCGTGGAAAGGTCATTTGGTCAACATTTTGTGCTCTGACAGCGACCTACTTGTCGGGAATTGGATCTTCAACAATCCCCTTTGGTGGAGGATCAAGGTTTCGTCAATTGGTTGACAAAAACTGCTTCCAAAAAGTGAGTTCGTGGAACTCATTTTTTGGATCCGATTTTGATTCAAATTGTGATCGTTTCTCGGATCACAATGTCTTCGACACGAGGCTAGTAACTCTTGTGAAGATGGGGCTCATAGCTTTTTGAAGCTATCCCAACAATACTCGGTGTGGATACGGATAGAGGCGAAACTTGCGAGGGTCACTTGGTTGATGTCATTTCCGCTTCACGTAATTCGTCAGGTATACCTAGAGAAGTTTTCCTTTATTGCAAAATTTGAAATGACGATTATATATACACTTGATGTATCCTTGCATGCGTGTGGTGTGTGTGTTGTAATAAGTTAGTTATTATTTGTTTTTGCTTCCGTTGTGTGCACGTTTGTGAAACGTGTTCGAACACACACCCATGTCGGTGCGGGGAAACCCAACAGATACCCTTAGCCGACACCTAATCCTTCAAGCCACTTCCATCAACCTCAAGCCCTTGGTTCGAGTCCATGACTTTTCACCCTTGCGCTAGCCTTCAAGTGCTTCCATCAGCTTTGTAATGCTACTAAGTCTCCTTTGCCAAGTCTCCAAACTTGGACTTTCGTCGCCAAGGATACACTCTTAGACTTACACGACCAAAATTACACCCTTGGCCTTTTTCCTTTGTCAAATATCCATATTTTGCCTTTCCCTTACTAAAACTTTACCCTGGACTTTTCCTTGTTAAGTATCCATACTTGGACTTCTCCATTGTCAAGA
This sequence comes from Wurfbainia villosa, assembly GCA_025175895.1. Classification (NCBI taxonomy): domain Eukaryota; kingdom Viridiplantae; phylum Streptophyta; class Magnoliopsida; order Zingiberales; family Zingiberaceae; genus Wurfbainia; species Wurfbainia villosa. The sequence continues at coordinate 95,073,660 of CM046004.1, read as the reverse complement.
ATTCATTCTTGGACTTCTCTTTGCCAAGTCTCCAAACTTGGACTTTATCTCAAATCTCACTCGAGCTTGGTTAACCTTGACTTGAGACATATTGCTCCAACAATCTCCTCCATGACAATCTCTCCCATATGACCTTAGATATCCCAATCATCCACTAGTGATATGATCAACATATGGTTAAACCATATCATCTAACAATTGACAAACCATTGTAAAAAATCAAAATTTTACTCGAGTCCCACTCAAGTCTGATCAATCGTGAGCTGGGTTGATTGCACAAACTATTTTTCCCTTTTTGATGTTTGACAATACCTTTAAGTTAGATGATAATACCTCTGAGTTTAGATATCCCATAAGCTCAACTCGACTCTTCTTATGCTAAATCATAATGAAGGTTTACCTAACTTAAACCCTCATTTCTCCCCCTTTGGCATACATCAAAAAACCTACTAAGGTTTTCAATGTCTCATCTTCCAATGAGATCATTCTCCCTCTTGGTCCAAAATCATCTTACATGCCTTCATTCTCCTTAGTGATAGTCCCTTATCACTAAATGACAGACATTCTTCATTCTTTCCCTTTTTTCCAAAATCTATCCATCATACCTTGATGGATGAACTTCCCCTAAAGGCTTACTTCCTCTTGACCATTGTATCAACAATGTCCTTGGAGAGTTCCTAATCCTATAGGAAACCTAAACAATCAAAAATAAGGGTAAAAGTTCAAACTTGAACTTTAACCTCCCTTAAAATTTAATTCTCTACCCTAATTAGCTCTTCTAATTATTTTCAATGAATATTTCACCCTTCCAATGCTTGTCTAAGCATATCATAGGGTTAGTAGTGGATAGGGTATCTAGGGTTACTGATAGATGGCTAAACAAATCTTGTTCAATCGAAATCAACACCAACAGTCGACTCTGCCAACAACCAATCGACTTCTACTACTATCGGTCGATTGGTTGCCTTCAGCAATCGACTATAGCTTGATTTTCTAGAAATCATACTTTTAGAAATGAAATTTGAAAATACATAAGTAATTATGTGTTTTTTGAAAACTCTTAAAATTTTATATAGACATTTCTTATGTAAAATAAAATGGGCGAAAATAATTTTATATTAAAATATCCATTATTTTGAAAAGATTGATACAAAGTTCAAAACCATTAAAACCTTCAAAGTTTTTAGCTAACTATGTGTCAATATTATCAATGGTAGTTTCTATCAAAAGAGATACTTCACCAAGGTTTTTCAAAATATTTTTGAACCTTAATTTCAATCATGGTCTATAGGCTAAATGTACATGACTTATACATTAGCTTTCCTCACGATTTTTTCATGTTATATTATGAGTTTGAGTTCATATAAATGTACTATATAAGCACATGAACCTAACTCATTTTTCTAACATCTCACATGTGTTTAGGGTGTATAAATACATACACATGTTTCCTTATGATTTTTGTGAGATGTAAGTTGATTTTTTCCTAAATCTAAGGGTCTATACATTATATCTAGGTATATCCATTTGATTTCTTTATCTAGGATACCAAAAAATGTCATTTGTCCTTAAATTCAATTTTAATAGTTCTAATGCATGAATTATGATCATGTCATAAATAATTTGCATAATTTAAAACATTTGCCAATGATTCATGATATCATGACATGATATAGATAAACCCAAGTATTGAGATGACATTTTAAATTGGACAACATCTCCCCTGTACATGATACAATTCTCTGTTAGTACAAAGCCTTTTGGTCATAACCATACAACATACTGAAATCACACTACATCATAATACAACCACATAGACCAAAAAATGCACACTGGTGCGACTCTAACACACTAACAATATAAGATCACATCCAACATCCAACCCAAAAACATAATAAAAGCCAAATGCAAACAATCTCATACGTAAACTATAATCTAGAAATAGCAGTGGAACCAATAGGAAATAAATTCTCAAATACTTGAGGTGAGATGGCAGTGTTCCGAGCATCCAAAGAATCTTCTGTTGGATCGATTTGAGCGCTAGAGGGGGGTGAATAGCACAAGAGAAACTTTTTCATTTTCGTTCGATATAAAACACAAGTAAGAGTAAACGCACGGAAAATAAATATGACACTTTTGTTTTTACTTGGTTCACAGCCTTCGGTTGCTAGTCCAAGGCCCTAATGGTCCGAGACCACGTACGGAGGGCAATACACTAAAACAATCTCCTCCTCGTTAGAGGTAGGAGACAACGGAATACAAAAAACTCGAAAGAGATTAAGGTAGAGGGACACTCCCCCTCTCCTTGTTACGATTAAAAGCTCCGAAATACAAATGAAAATTGAATACAATAACAACTTTAAAAGTTATCGACGACTAAAGAATTAGAAGAAGAAACTAGGGTCGTCGGCGTTTTGATAGCACTTCGTCGATGTAGGATTGTCGGAGAGTCGTGGCGTTACGGGAGAACTTGGAAGCACTTTGAATGATAGAAAAGGGGTGGAGAACCCCTACTTTTATAGCCTTGTGAAACCCTAATCGTTGAGATGAGGTTTCATGAGGTGATATCACCTAGCCCTTGAGAAATAGAGATAAGCTTTGACTCTTCTCGAGGATGATCCTTGACCAGCAGTCGACTGATCAACCCTATCAATCGACTGTTGGAGGCATCAGTCGACTAATACAAGCCATCAGTCGGCTGATGGCAGGGTTTCTAGCTGCAATGAAGAGTTTGCTCCAAAATACAGTTAATATAAGTAAGTTTGATGGTCATTTATCATCTGATCTCGACTTAGACCTTCCATGGGAAGTCTTGGTCGGATTGACGCCTAAGGATGTCCCCGTACGGAGGACACGACCTTACTTACACTCACTCACACGAGCTTACCTTTACCTTTGAAGCTTCGCTTCCGGTCTTCACCTGAGTTCTTCGGCTCCCTTCGAAGTCCTCCCGGTGTTGTCCGACCACCACGGCTAACCTCTGGGTGTCACTGACCTTCAACTTTAGCTTAGCAATTCTGCACACTTGATTCAGCTCGTGAGATAACAAAGTAAACTTAACTTTGTATATTTGCTATAATCAAAACTCAGGTTCGATTCTGGTGCCTACTGCACCAACAATCTCCCCCTTTTTGATCTATGGAAAACCAACACAAAGTTAAGTAAATAAATTAAGTGCATTAAGTAAAATGAATAACATAAGCATAAAACATGAATATGAAGGAATGAGTATACTTAGATTAGCAAGTTAAGTAGGAGTATGAAAAACCTTTTTCAAGTGCTCCCCCTTGATTGAGGGTGAGTACTTGAAAAAGGATCTTAATCCTCCCCCTTGATGAGTGCTACTTAAATTAAGTAATCGAAATTACTTAATATTGGCCTTAGTGTTTAAAATAAGTTTGAGTTAAGATATCAAAACTTGATTTCTTAACCTTGGCCTTTCTCCCCCTTTTTCAATTAAGAACGTTAAGTTTCTAAAAGTTAAGTTAAGTAAACATTTATGAAAAATTGATCCCTTAACCTTGGCCTTTCTCCCCCTTTTTCCATAAATCGAAACAGAATGAGGGGTTTTGGAAAAACATAAGTAGGAAAATAAGTATTAAGTCCAAGCATGTTCCAAATAAATTTTGAAAATAGTAGTTTAAACATAAGCTCATTTATTTGAATGTTAACTATATTTGACTTGGTTGATATGAAATGATCAAAAAGCCTTGATTAGAGTTGGTTAATTTATGTAATTATACTCCGTGATTCATATCGATGCACTAAGTCTACATCTGGAACTAGGAGTAAGATCCTAACATCTCATGCCCATCTACATGGCTAAGTACACAAACACATTAGTCCTATATGTTGTGAGATGTATTGGCTCCTTAAACCTATAGGTACATGATATCTAGGTAAGCTCCTAAGCT